>JAFJYI010000158.1:1200000-1784071 GCA_019022655.1 Acacia acuminata
TATATTTTTTTAGTTTAACCATATTTTAAAATTAAGCTTAATAACATTTAATTACACGGTCATCACTTAAGTTTATACCGTTATTACTTGAATTTGCATTTTCTATTAGCAAAATTAACGGTGTTAGAATTATAGGACTAAA
This sequence comes from Acacia acuminata, assembly GCA_019022655.1. Lineage (NCBI taxonomy): Eukaryota > Viridiplantae > Streptophyta > Magnoliopsida > Fabales > Fabaceae > Acacia > Acacia acuminata. Next base: position 1,200,143 of record JAFJYI010000158.1, read on the forward strand.
AGTATACTTTACAAAGTTAAGAGACTAAAAGTATACCTCATGTAAACTTAAAGGACAAAAAGTATACTTTAGCCTAATTAGTTTGACTAATAAACTAATATATAATCTAAAGATACACAATATATAATATGATTAAGTAACTTATTTAACTTCCTTGATCTCTCCGAAAAAATCAATCCGGTCTTATAATTAGGACCGAAGGTAGTATAAGACACCGTTGACTTTTTGGAGAGATTAAGGAAGCTTAATAAGTTATTTAATCATATCGTATGTTGTGTATTCGTAGATTATATATAAATTTATTAGTCAAACTAATTATTTTGAGAAAAACATTTAAAAAAAACTCTAAAGTAATTTAATTAGCTTCCTTAATCTCTCTAAAAAAAAATCAACTATGTCTTATATTTAGGATTGGAGAGAGTAGGAAGTACTACCTCCGATCCTAATTATAAGACCTAGTTGACTTTCTTTGGAGAGATTAAAGAAGCTAAATAAGTTATTTAATCATTTCATATGTTGTGTATTCTTGGATTATATATTAGTTTATTAGTTAAGCTAATTAGTTTGAAAGAAAAAAAATAAAAAAAAAAAATTCTAAAGTAATTTAATTAACTTCCTTAATCTCTCCAAAAAAGTCAACTAGATCTTATAATTAGGACCGGAGGAAGTATAAAATAAAACAAATTAGGAGAGGATTGAGATGTGTATTCCATAGAAAACAAAAGTAAATTTATCATCAGACCTAAGGAATGCAACTTGAATGGAAAGAAAGAAACCCATAGAACTCCATATTATTAATGCAAACTTTTCTTTTGTTGTATCATACAGAACTATAAAATATCCAACTAAAACGAAAAAGTCATAGTCTCTTTTTCAATTATTTATTTTAGTTTCAAAATTTCAAAAAAAAGAAGGAACTATATTATTTCAGTTATCAGAGTATTCCAAAAAAATGGAAACAAGGAAAAAAAAATCTTGATAACAATTAATACTTTTTATAAAAGATGGCATCTTGATAACATTGTTTTCCATCTTTGCACCTTAGGTTGAAATTTGCAAGGGATCTTGATAACAATAAGATTTTTTAAAAAATATAAAAATAATACTGTCGGATAGATGAACTTTGTGGTCTATTGTCATCTTCTTGACAGAGAGGAAAAAGAAATAAAAAGTGGGAAACAAGAAATTGAAACGATGAAGCAAAAAAATTATGCACCAGAGGGTCTAAAATTAAGTTTACTATTTTTACAAAATAATTAAAATTATACATGTTTCTAAATGCTAAATGACTTACGGTATGTGAAATTACTACCGTCGAATTATTGAAATATCTTTTAAAAAAAAACTATTTAAGAAAAAGCATTTTATCGAAGATGGTGTGTTTAAATATCTCATAATCAATGTATAAAAAAAAAAAAAAAAAACATAATCAATACCCTTTTGCCATGATAATGGGCTTGTTTGGATTGACGGTAGAAGCGGTGACTTAAAAGCTATCTGACTTAAAAAAAAGCTCAGTAGAAGCGGTGGATTAAAAGTTATCTGATTTGTGTTTGGATTGATAGTGGTAGAAGTAGTCAAAAAGCTGAGAAATTTTTGGAAAAACTCTATGGTGGAGCTTTTTCCTTAACAGGCTTTTTGAGCTTTTTGACTTAAAGTCCAGTGAACTTAATGCTCAATCCAAACGGACCAAAAATCAGTTGGTAGCATTATTGGACTTTTTTTCAAAATTGTTGGTCCTAACGCTCCTAACACTGCACTCCAAACAGGCCCAATATATAGCTAAAATTTGCTTATATATGGAACAAATATAGGGGGCAAAAGACTGATTGTCATATGAGTAAACTCAATTTTAAAGTCTTTGGCAACAACAAGAAGTGACACAGTTGATTAAGGTCTTGGCCTTTACCTCAAAAAAGAGGAAATTCGATACTCGTTGGTCGATATAAGTGTCTTAGTGGTTGATTTGTAAGTACATTTGTAAGAGTTTTTGAACTTGGAGGCGTATCCAAGTCTTGGTGGGTTATCGGTGTGTACTCCCCACCTAAACCTTGTAGTATTAAAAAAAAAAAAAAACAAAATAAAAACAAAGTCTTCCAATTAAAAAAGTACAAATGCGAAAAATTGGTTTTAGTTTCGTTGTCGTTGAGATAATATGGTCATGGATGATGGAAACTTTAGTTATGAACATGTTTCACTGCTCAACTTTAGTTAATGAAATTCATCATGACTCTTCACAATCTCACTTAACAGATTTGGAGCTTATTATCAGAGCCAGTCTTTTTTGAATTATATTGTCTTATCTTTTAACACTGGAGGAATTGTTGATACGCATTTTTTTTATACTGTTTAGCTAAATATAATTATCTCGTTATAAAAAAAATTACTGAATTCAGTATTTACTGAAAAAAAGAAGGGAAAATTACATCAAGGTCTCAATTAAGAGAAATAATATCAGAAAAGTCTCATAACTTATTAATAACAAGTGAAAGAACAACTATTAACAAGTGAAAAAACTATTAACAAGTTTTGAGATTTTTTTGATATTTTTTTTGTAATTAGAACTTTAATGTGATTTCCCCAAAAAAAAAAAATCTACCAGTCAAAATTACACTAACACTTTCAAAACAAACCTCTTGTCGACTTCTTTATTATTGCTTTTCCAACAATTTAAACATAGGAAAAATGATAGAAAAAATATCATTTGAACTTTAAAATCCTATTGACAACAACATTAATGGGATTAAAAAGAATAATAAAACAATTGACAACTCATTTTGTTGGAAAATCAACTATTTAATATTTTAAAATTCAAAGAATATTTTCTTGGGATTTTCCCTTAAACTTACACACTGCTCAGTATATCTTACACATATTCCGGATATGCTCCTGATATTTACAAATTTAAATTTTGATGTAGTACCATTTAATATGCATTCAGCCCTCTGCCAATAAGAAAAATCGTTCATACCAATTTACTGCGTTCTAAAGGGGCGTAGTTTCATTTACTAGAGAAAAATACAGTTCATCTTGGATGGATTTGTGTGGAGTTAAAAAACAAGATTTACAAGATTTTGCCTTTAAATTTACTTCCAAAAAATGCCTATTAACAATGGAACAAACTGCAGCTATTTGTTGTCATTCTCACCTTTTACATTTACACGTAGATGAAGAAAAAAATGATGGTAGAAAGTAATATCGGAATGAATTTTATTAAAAAAGTTTTAAATTTATTGACATTTTTTAATAGGATCAAGCTTTTATATATATATTTATAGTTGAATATGAAGTTATAATTTGACCAACCATAGGATCAAAAGTCTAAATCAGTTTAAACTATTATCTAAATTCTAACTATCTAACTAACAATATCTTAAATCTAATAATCGAATGATACATTAATAAAATAATGTTAAAAAAAAACATGCTAACCATTCTGACTTGAAATTCTGAAGAAAATAAATGAAATCCTATATGCCCACATCCAAAATATAAGTAACTTGAACTGAGCATTGTTCTTCAAAAAATAAACATAAAAAATACATCAAATGGGATCTCAAACGAGGTTAAAACATTTTGATCTTTATAAACGCTTCACAAGCGTTTATAACAAATTAATCCAAACATAAAAAAATAAACAGACAAGCTGCAATAAGAATCCATCAGAAGGGAGCCTTCATCATCTACTCTAGAAGAAGCTACTCACTTGATTATTCTAGGTCTGTTAGCTCGTACTTTAGATCTGGTGCGGTGAACCTTCTTTGGAAGATCGGTGGATAATGCATACATCTTTACAGCAAATAATCCCTCAGGGAATCCCCTCTGATCCTGATCAAACACAAAATGAATATTATAAGAGAGAAAGAATGTGGCAGTACATGATTCTGGAATACTCCAAATTCTGGAAGAAGCATTGATATTGACTGACATGAAGAGGAAAAAGACATCATATATATACTGTGACGCAAGAGACATATGGGCTCAAATGTCATCAACATATGATACAGTAAAAAAAAAGTAGAATTGGATAACATTATTTAGTGCTCATTGATACGATTATTGATTTTCTTCATTTAATTTTTTTAACTTTCAGTAGTTTCAAAAAATTTCTGTTTTTTCACAGATACTCTATGTACTATATCTGTGTAATCTATGGCCAATATCTATGCAATATTGCAGTTTATATACAATTTTCAAGTGGAGTTGAAACTAGTTTGAAGCGTGTTGTAGCCAATATGAGAATCAACTATCAAATACACAAAAATCATAGATGATAGTTCTGCAAGTTTAAAGAATTGGCCCTTCATGCCGGATTAAAGCAAGATGAAACACTTTTGGCTTCCATGTGAACCAACAGTGACTTACCTTTATTTTGAAAATATGCAACCCACATCTAGCAAAGAGTCCTTTAAAGTATAAATCAGATCTTGTAATACTTCGATCAGCATTGTCAAGCACAAATCCTGCAAAGGATGAAGACAGAGATGCATTCAACAATAAAGCCAAACACTACAAGATCCTAATTCCTAATGATACACAACTAAACTGTGGGGAAAATACATGCATATTGTGTGTGTGTGTGTTAGAGGGATGATCCAATTTAATTTGAGAGTTCATGAGCAAGAGGTAAAATTTTCAAACAGTGACTCATCTACACAGAATGAAAAACATCTACAGGCTGGGAAGGTTTTCCTGTAAATGCAGAAACTTCCCACTTTTGTTGATTGAAGTATTCAGTCCTGTTATCAGTGTGTAGGATCAAGATGTGGGTTTGGAATTGGGTTCAGATCATACTGTGGAAGGTGAGGAAGGTTTGATACACCTCTGTTTTTCTTTCAATAGGTAAACCCAACTGACACGCATATGGTCATCGATGAAAGTGATGAACCATTTGGATTTTGATTGGTTTGGTGTGTGTGATGGTAACCATAAATCATTGTGAATTATGGAAATAGGTTTTGATGCATGGCACGGAATTTTTGAAATGAAGTACGATGATGTTTAGCCTTTTCACATGAATCAAACTGAAAATTAGAAGCAATTTTATTAGAAACAAAAGATTGAAACATCTGAGACATGTAATTGAAATTTGGATGACCTAAACGTTTGTGCCATAACTAAGTCACTCACTAGGAAGAGACACTTTATTACAAGATTTAATCCTACGACTATCACTTTCATCAAGGTAATAGAGACCATCAAGCTCTTTAGAATTCCCAATCATCATCCCCGTCAACATATCCTGAAAAAGACAGTAAGTGCCTGTTTGGGAGATTTCCAAACCTAGGTTTTGGAAACAAAACCTAGGTTTTGTCAAAGGTTTCACAAACACTCCATTTTTTCTCCAAAATGATTTTCTACCCAAAACCTAGGTTTTGGGCTCAAAACCTAGGTTTTGCCAAATCCAACTTTTTTTTTGCTTTTAGCTTTTCAAAAATCATTTTCCAGCTTGTGGGTCCCGCCAAACCCCAAAATACCCTCACTTTTAATCCTTTAAACCTATCTCATCTCTCCGTAATATCACGTTCTCACCAATTTTTTTTTTTTGTCCAAGACGTCTCTCACCATAGAAACATTACTCTTGTGTGTTGATTTTTTTTTTCCCGAGAAAAAAAGTATGTTGAATTTTTTTACAAATATTTTTTCTATACAATTTATTAATACATGTATGTTTGATCTAATTTTTATCATGTTACATAATTCACTAATGATAGAAATTTATTTTTTCTAACAATTTTATGTAATTTTTAGTATTTATTATTGAATATAATGTTTATGATATTTAAAATACCACTTTATTCTTTAAATGCAATTATACAAAAGGCTAATGTCCTTTTTGGTAAATTTGATCCCTCAAAAGCTATTCTGATAAAAACATCCAAACACTATCAGTTTTTTCCAAAATCATTCTCTAATAATCATTCTCCAAAATCATTTCTCCAAAATCTAGGTTTTGCCTCGTAAATGGTGAAAATCATTTTCCAAAACCCACTCCCAAACGGGCCCTAAGTGGCAAAGAAGTTAGCCTGACATCGTTCATTATTAGCTAATTGACTGACTGATAATAAATTACACTTCAACTTTGGAACATGTAATACAAAGTGAAGAGTAAGTGTAGCAGAGATTTTGATGGAACCAATTCCAGTCACTACAGACTAAGAGTCATCAGCAACCCGCACAATCACTCCATCGGTGATAGGAGTATAGGATGAGAAGAGAGCTTTATTGTTAGTCACGTGATTCGAGGAACCTGAGTCAATAATCCAACAATTCCCTATATACAGACCTTTTTATCACAGCTAAGGCTTGGAAAACATTACCTTTCCGACTATTGTGGCAGTTGGTTGTTTTGTAGTCTGTAGTGCGACTAGCATTTCCATGATCTTGCTTAGCTAGTCATTTTGGGATGGTTTTTTGGAGGCTTTAGCTACATAACCTTTTCCTCTTCCTTTCTTTGGCTTCTAGTCAGCAGGTTTACCATGAAGATCCCAGCAGGTGCCGTTTGTGTGCCCTGGTTTCTTACAATAATCACAGAATGGTCGACCTTTAGATCCTTTAGATTCCGTGGATCGAACAGCAAGCGCTGAAGCCTCAGAAGGTACATGAGTAAAAGCGGAATTATTCTGATTTTGAAGCATTCCTCTTCATCGTGCAAAAAGGTATAAACTTTATACATAGAAGGCAAGGGCTCTTGACTAAGAATCCGAGCCCGAACATCATCATAAATCACATTAAGACCAGCCAGCAACTCGTAGACTCTTTCCTCTTCTTTCTCTTTGCGATCCTCTTTAGCATCATCCCTGCAATGATGAGTCTTATTTATTAGGGCATCAAACTCTTGCCAAAGAGCTGATTTTTCAAGATAATAATCATCAAGTGACATGTGGTCCTGTTTTAGCTACCACAATTTTTTCTTAACATCAAATATGTGGGAGTGATTCCCTAAAGGACTATGTCTCATGAAGAGCCTCCCAAGTTTCGTGAGCTGATGGAAGGTACATGAAACTCTTCTTAAGTGAGGAGGACATAGAATTAACAACCAAGAGGAGAAAATGCTTCCATTTTTGAAATGCCACGGTTTCTGATTGTTGAGGCATTTCAGCTTCACCATTAATATATTCAAGGTTGTCCCTTCCATTGAGAGCAAGAATCATGGATTGGGACCATTCTCGATAATTATCACTGGTAAGTTTTTTAGAAACAATAAGGATGGTAAAGTTGTCACCCCGATAGTGGCACCGAGGACAAGGCACCAGACATTATACTGACTGTGCACCACGTGGGGCAAAAAAAATGGGCTTAGGAAAGAGACAAATGAAGCACAGTAGCTACCAAAAAAAATGTATTCCCGATATCTCCAGACCAGACACCAGTAGCTCGCGACAAAAAAGATCAAATAGACGAAGATCAATGCTGTGAGATCACGTCGGATAGAGACAGATGCCACTGATCCGAGAAAGGTCGCAGACACGAGAACCAGAAGACGTCACCGAAAGAGTCGAGGACGATGATCACGATGATCTGGAGAATTGGCTCTTCGGACAACTAAAGACGCCGGACTTGATGAGAAGGACTAGTATGGAGAACCAGTCGACGATGATGGGACTGGTCGAGAACTCGGATGATGGACCGGGTCGAGGTTGACGAAACTCTAGGATCTTCGGACAAACTTGACGACTTGGCTTCGACGGACGAGTGAAGGACTAGTCGAAGATGACGAGCCACGGACGTGAGATAGAGCAGTCGACGACGAGAAGCCACAGACGTGTGACAGAGCAGTCGATGACGAGACGGAGGACTGGTCTGGTAGGACTAGTGACCAGTCAACAAGGACCAGGCGTAGGACTGGTCGAGGCTTTGAGAAAGAAAAGGAATATCTTCTTAATCTCTCCAAAGCTTTGATACCATGAAGAGAATCAGTAAGAGAATAATTGTTGTATTATTCAGATGAGAGGGCGATTACATTTATGCACAAAAGAGAGAATCAAATCTGTTAATGAGATCTAGATTTGAAATTTGAAATATTAATATCCTAACAAGAATCTCCTATAATATCTAGATCTAGTTAATCCCTATAATTGTGGGATTAATAATATATTCAAATATGGATTCTACAGTTTTATTGTAAATGCAAAACTTCCCACTTCTGTTGAGGAAATTATACGTATTATTCAGGGACTAAAACTGTGTTGGGGTGCACATTTGTTGAAGTTTGTTGGGACAACGCTGAGGCAATTGGAACGATCACCAGGGTCAGTTCTGATCAGCATCCATTAAATGTTATTCACATAGGATTAGCAATGATTTTTGCACCTCTGAACAACCCCCCACCTTTAAAAAAAGCTGGTGGATGATGAAAGGAGATTGACTCTTTGTACTCGTTAGATTTATACCTCTTTGGTTTTTTATTAATGCAGTTTCAGTTTTTATTCCAAAATAAAAACACATTGTACGTATTTTACAGATTGAAAGACATAAAAACAAATGGAAGGTATAAAAGCAAAGCGAGAAGATCAACAGCAATACAAGACAACTAAATCTAAGTCTCTGATGCTACACAACTTATCAAGAGAACTTATAAGTCATTCCATAATCAAAATATGTTAAGAAATTTACCTAGTACTCATAACATGTCAAGTAATTTCAAGTTATAAATTACGTGGTATAGAAACTTGAATAAGCTGCACTATTTTATTCATGAGCTATAAATAGTGCAGCTCTTTTCTCATATTATGTGCTACTCATGGGACTCACTAGTTTTAAATATGGGGTTTACTTGACCTGGTCTAATAAAAATGATATGTTGGTCAGTAAACCCATGTTATTTTGCAGCACTGTCTTATTAGTAAATTCAAATGCATTGATCCAGTCCAACTATAAAAAGTGTTATTTCTATGACTCCACCTGGAATCTCCATATCTGAGGACTTACAGGAGCAGAATAATGAGAAGTTAGAAGACTTAAATTTTTCGTCTGAGGCTACAAGTTTGTCCCAAAATACTGGCCAAGTTGAAACTTCTTTAAATTCATAAAGTGCGTGAAAAAAATATAATCAGCATGATTGGAAGAATAAAATAGCAGAAATAGCACAATACCCTGTCTTGCAATATTCTCCTTGAGGACAAAAAAACCACCTGGTTTGAGACCAACCTACAAATGACATTATTCAGCTCCATCAGAAAATAAGCATGTAACGATACTTAGTAATACAAACAAAGTCACAAATATTCAAATTTAAAAGGTTGGAGATAAACAATTTGACTTCTTCGGATATTGATGGATTTCAATGTACTTCAATATCACAATCTAGAGTTCAGAATTCAGACTACTATTGAGTTTCTCTCGTCCCTTTCTATCTATATATAATCCCATTCCTGAATGGAAAAAGGGGGAAGAATCTCCCTCCCTTCACAGTTAAGATCACCCCACCCCATATAGACTAGTAATTCAAATAAAGCATAATTTACCTTTGCTCTTTGGAAAAAAGACACAAAGTCCTCGTCTGTAAGATGACCAATGCACCACTGGATCCATATTACATCATATCTTTGAGTATCTGGTGTGAAATCCTAAAATGGAAGCAAGAAATCGTAATAAGTGAAGGCAAGTAACATGACTGAGTAATGGTATTAGAGCTTATAAGGCCTGAATGATAAATTAAAGGCATTTAATGGCATTCAAAAGCAAAAAGGGGTGTTTGGGGAAAAAATCTATCTCATCACTTAAAAGAAACTTGGTAAGTGAGACATGAGGATCTTTTTTGGTGGGAGCAGGGTGGGGGTTGGAGTTGTCCATGCATTTAGGCTTGCTACACAGGCTTGTGGTCAAGGATGTATATATACACCATTTAGGTGTCATAACTGTATTGGACACTTATCCAATAATGTGTATCGTTTGGATACATATACACCATTCCATTTTCTTTTATCTTTTCTCATGTGTGGTTAGAAATGAGCTGGAGCATTTTGAAACATGACAAAACAATGCCAAATATGGCATCATTTTAGTGAGTTCCTTCCCACTTTAAATGCCCCAAAATTTCCCTTCTAGCTTGATTTCAAACAAGCTTCTTCACTATGTTTTGCCACTCCTATTTTTTATTTGCAATTTTGTTTGCTGCTCAGTTGGTAATGTTCATTCCATTTCTGCCGTTCCAGTACTCTGTTATCACACCATTTTCAGTGCATGCATAGTTTGTATGTTTAGCATTCTTGATAAATCCCAATTTTTATATATTTTATCCCGCCTTATTCATTTATTTTGGGGACTATTTTAGGCTAATGTGGAATTATTAGATAATATTTGGATTGTTAGCCAATTTTAGGAAATAATATAAATCAAAATTAATTATGAGATTATTGGGCTTAAATTATTAATATTCTGATTGATATCTTGTGATTGAATAATATTTCTAAATATATGATAGATCATGATTTATTTAATTCTTGTAGGACAAGGAAAAGCATGTAAGAAGATCCTATGATGCAGAATTGACCTTGGAAGCTAAAAGAAGATCTAATGGTGGAATTTTAATGGACTCCTGTTGGTACCCCAAAACTCTCTCTTCCTTGGATAAAAATTAACCTAGCTACACAGAATTAAGCACGCTCTCGTTGAGAGCCGAAGATCTCTCGCTCACATTGAGGAAACATGAATTTGGGAAGAGAGCTCGGCGTGTTCCCAATTCCATTCAATAAAGCCAGCCGCCACGTGCCCACCTTCACCTATTCCATCAATCCATTCCACTCTTCTTTTATATTCGCACAGCCACACAACATCCAACATACTAATCATTAATCATTCATTCACAAGCTATCTTTCTGAATGGCCGTGGTTTGTTGCTTGAAGGAGTTTGAAGAGGAGATTTTCATGGGAGCTTGAGTTATTTGGGAGACAACTCGGGAGGAGCATGGAGGAAGCTAGAGCCTAGAACTTATATTTGAAGACCATAAGGGAGAATCTTTCCTTTTATCGGTTTATTTCAAGAGTTGGAAATTATTTAGTTTTAGATAATTTTGAGTTGTTTTCTAGAGACTAATCTAGTTTTAGATTGTAGACATATTATTTAATTTGGATTAAATTGATAATTTAGATTCGAATTGTGCTAAGATATTTGCTGGGATTTTCGATTGCAAACCGTTTGATTGTCAATTATATTATTAATTGAGTTTTCATTATTAATTTAATTGTCAATTGAGGTTTATCCTCTTGGTTGTTTAATTAGGTTGGTTAATTGTCTAGTTGTTTAATTAGGCAATTGTGAGCATGATTCCAAAACTATTTTAACTGGTTTTAATGGACTTAATTAAACTAGCGCTTATTCCATTATGAGTTTTCTAGTGGATTAGGTGTTATTGAACATGAGGGTTTCCCATGTTTCAATTAAGTAATTAAATTCATTAATTCCAATCTTTCATTAATCCCCCTTTGGTCTAACTAATTAATTTGGGCTAAGAAAGTTAATTCCATGTGAGTTCTGAGTTGTTCCCTTCACCGTACCTTAAGTAAACCTTCTTTGTCTTTTCTTATTTGATTTTCTTAATAGTTAGTTAACTTCTTTGCTTAGGATTTTAATTCTCTTTTCATAAAAACCCCCCCAAAATTGCATTTGCATCTAGATTAGTTCCATTCTCATATATGTTTCAGAGTCATTTGCATTAGTGCATTTAGTTTGTTATTTGCGTCTAGGTAGTAATGTCTTGCATTCTAGTTTATAGGTTCATTCCATTGAATTTTTCATCACTTAAATTCAACCTAAAGAAAAACCCACAAATTGCTCCTTGGGAGAATGACCTAGGTTGATCCTAAACTGCATAATTAATTAGGACCTAGTTTAATTGATTGCTTTGGCAACAAAAGCAACGCATCAATTTCCTCCTCTTTGTTCTCTGCTATAGTACCATAAATATGCTATAAATTGCATTTTGTTTCAGGGAATTGAAGGTGGAAACTGGCCAAAGCAACATCATTTTGTATCTTCACCACTTTGACGTGTTCTGATGCCATTTCAAAATGCTTCAGCACGTTTTTAAATGTTAGGCATCTTAAACAATGTCAAAAGGAAGTGTCAATGTGTGTTCCGGACATTATCTTCAAGGTTTCTCACTGATATAGAATTAAAATAGCCCAAAAAAATTTTGGTTTTTAAAGAAGCATAATGAGAAAATGAGGAAAAAGATTATTTTAATTTTACTGCTTTATAAAGTAAAGTAACTACATTCACATTCAAGTAAATTAGACACCAAACAGTTCACCTGAAGAGGCTTGCAATAAAAGTTAACTGCTCTGTGAATATCTGAATCCATATGATTTCCAGGAGCCAAAGTTTCTCGTGCAGCCTCTAAGAAATGTGATACTGGCTCAAGGAGGTCAACCTGAAATTTACGTATAGTAAAACGAGAAAATAAAAGACTGTACTAACTTATAAGATCACTACAACATCTATCATGAATTACATTAGTAGATATCATTTAATATGCAAAACAATTGCAGGCAAATAAAATAGAGGTAGCACAAGACAACTTCATGATGACATCTTTAAAAACTAGCATGCACTTCCCACCCACGATTCATTACAAATATCACAAAATGATACAAGAAGTTTTGAGAAGTTCATGAAACCGATTCCATGGGGTACTAGTAATTGTTAATACAATAATAAAATAATATATGCATTAAAAAATAATAAATTGACCATCAATCATAAAAACGTTATAATCATGATGAAAGTAAGGTACCAAAAGTGTAAACTTGTAAATACATTTATGTGTTTTAGAGCCATATTGATATAATTTAGTGCATTCACATGCATGGTCCTCAGAGAGCATAAAAAATGTGGACCTGTTCAACTTTCTTTGGCAGTCCTTTCTTTTTTCATTGTGATAATCTAGAGCTACGACATTATTACTTCCCATTCTCTAACAAATAGTATGTGTAGACACTTCTGACTAAACATCATCACATTCCATTTCATCATAACCAAGGACACCGCAAACCAGACGGCACACTGCCGAAACAAGCTTTATGCCCTCTCTATAGGCCAAAACTAGTGTACTTGATAGTCTAAACAAAAAGGTGAAAAACAAAAAATTTACAGATTATCAGCCCACACCCAATCCTTCAAAAAAAAAAAACAAACAAACAAACTAGTCCAGCACAACTGGATTTTTATTAGGATCGAAGCACTATGATTTTTTTTTAAGAGCGCTAGAAAATTTTCTAAAAATACTGTAGTTGATGAATTATAAAAGATACTTGGAAAGAAAGCTAGCCAGTTCAAAGATTTTATACATGTAAAGGAGATTAAACAGACATACCTCATTGAAGTACCTAATAAGAAGGTTTTTGGTGATCCTACCGATGCCAGAACCACAGTCTGGAAAATCAACAGATTGTTGGTTAGATCTTCAATAGATAAACTATACTATTTAAAGCATTTTATGCCTAAATTTACAACAAAAAGCATATATCAATTTTTTCAAAATTAAAAAGGAAATACAAGATTAGGGCTCACTATATGACATATCAGTTAACCGAAGCAAAGAGAGAAGATAAACCTAACTTAACCAGAGGATCACCTTCACACACACACACACACAGGCATAGCTACAAACAGAACACACATACATGCAGAGAATTTCGCCAGTATTCCTGAAACATATGAGCAACTGAGAACACCCCCAATCAAACAAACTAAACAACCAATTCAAATATCCTGAGTATCTAAAGTTCAAATAAGTTAATCTCAATTACTTTCTTGATTATTGCCAGTAAATAATCGTCAGAAAGCAAGGCTTGCAAAATGTAGTTTTCATTTTTTTCCTGCTTTCATTTTCAGATAATATGATAAGCATTATGCACTAACCATTTCCTCATTGAATTGAAGTTAATATTATGGACCTTGATCCAGGAATCGTTTTCCATATTGCAATTTTAAAATCAAAGTAATTATGCTTAAAATCAGAAAACCGAATTTAGATTCTTTTCCAAGTTCAAAAATACAAAATAATGAATATTCCAGCTCAACCAATGTCATCAGTCGCCTAGTTGATAAGATATACGGAATTATTCATAAGTAAGCTGATAGGGGGCAGTGCAGCACATGGGTAAAGAGACGGTACCAAGAGCAACAATAGGTCTGTCTTTTACACCAGTAGGAAATCGCTCAGACAGGACCATTTTCAGGAAAGCCTCACTATCATTTATATCAGGTTCATTCACATTTGCAAATCCTCCCAATACCCCGTCCATTGATGCCTCCACACCCTATTCTAACAAAAAAAACACATAGTGCTTAGGAGAAGCTATAGTTGCATTATCAAGTCAAACCAAACAACTTGTCAACGCTAGTATTTTTCCTTCAAAGATTCACTATCTCAGCTTCAACTAACTAAAAATTCTCCCCTTCCCAACATATACATACATATATATATAGCAAAAAATTTCAATCACAATTTTCGCAGAGCAAGCGAACCCAACCTTACATGCTTCGAGTTTTAGAATAAAAGGTATAGAGATAAGAATCGTAGAGCACATAAGGTACCTCCCAATAGCCCACTCCATGACGATACCATTCAGTCTTCTTGTCTGGATCGCCCGCTTGTTCCCGCCACATATCGTCGGCGGTCTCGAAGTCCCGACCATTAGAATCTGAGCCGCCGACGTCCATATAGCTTTGAGCTCAACTTTGGAGAGAGAAAGGAGCAGAAATCCACCACACCAACCTTCGAGAAATCTAATAAAGGTCTGTTTGCTTCAACCCGAGGCAAAGGGAGTGAAGGCGTTTTAACGAAGCCAAGGGAAGTGGGAGGGATTTTATTTTTTTTTTTGTTGCTCAGAAGGAGGGATTTTAATAGGGAAGTACTAAGGAGGGATTTTGATAGGGAGGTACTAAGAACCAACATATTTTAAAAAAGGGTTATGGTGTAAATTAGTCAACGAACTATTATCCGAAGAGTATCTAACACAAATATTAATTGAGGGTACCTTAATTATCAATCAACAAACAAAAAGTGAAAAAAAAAAAAAAAAAAACACAATGTCGTTAAACTACCCTATTGTTGGTCGATTTCCTTGATGGCAAGTGAACCAGTCGAACAAGTAATAAAGTGTAAGTAGAGTATCGTCCCACAGAGACTGAGATACCGAGGAATGACGCACCGATGCTATGACAGTTGTGAAAACAGAAAATAGATATAATTGGTTGAGGGGTTTCGTAATTATGCTACTAGCAAATGTAAACAAAAGATCTATGAACAAGAGAAGATATCAGTGAGAAGTCGCTAGACTCGAGAATCATCCTTAAGTGCTTCAATCCCCGGTTGCTCTACCCCAATGCTATAGCATCTACACGCATGGCTTCCGCAATTGCTACAAAGATAGACACCGACTGCAAAGCTATTTGGTTAACCCACCACTATAATCTACCGAAGCTTCCGCGCCCGATACATTTGATACTAACTATACTCCTTTCATCTTCCTATGGTAACTTTCTAGTCAGACCTGCATTACGCTCAGGGTGTAATAGTTATAAGAGGTAGACCCATTCCTGAAGCCTACAATAATAGGTCACGCCGTGCACGGGCGGCCTAGCAAATCTTGTTTTTCGGATGTCTAACCCCAACTCCTTGCCGCAAGTGGGGCCACGAGATCTAGCCCTTAACTTCCGTTAACCGACTAGTAATAAGCACACCGATACGCAAACCAAATTTATTGAATTAAGAAACGCAAGAATCGGGTTCATTCAACACTTAAAGACTCATCCTCATCCAGCCATATAAAGTTTGGTTCATGACCGACGAGGACACACAAAGCGCATACACTAACGAATAACCCATGATCAATAAAACAAAGATAAAAAGAACTGAAAACAGAAAGCTTGATGGAATTTCCAACGGCGTGGTTGAGGTCCTGTCACGTCACCACTCCACGTCTTCTTCGTTCTGTCGCATTGTAGGGAAGGATGCTGGGCGGTCCTGGACATATCGTGCTCTTGTGAAATCTCTCACTCTTTTCTTAAGTCTGCCGAAAGTCAGAATCTCGTTCTAGGGCTCTCCGACTCTGTTAGGGTTGGCTCTCATGTTTCCTTTTATAATCAGTCTTTTCTTGCGGCTTAAGTCACAGCGAGCTGGGCCTTTCCTAATCTGTCGGAATCTATCATATCTTTGGATCCGAGTAGATTGCTTCTATTGATTCGGGATACTCCAAATCTTTCGTTCCGATCCTCCGCATCTTCTATTCCGTTACGTTGCCAACCTATCTGTCAATATCGCCCTTTATTTTATTCCTGAAATCATCTTGGTAAAAAGGTCAAAAAACATATCGCATAACATTGCTTCCTCTACTTTGCTATGGCAATCAGGATGCCTTGTATTGCACTTCGAATCGTCGAATGCTATAGCATCGTATCGCCTTGCTATACGATTTCCTTAAAAACACAAAATTGTTCCATTCTCAAAGACATGCAAATGATTTCTACTCCTTAGTCCCTATATCATGAATGTATGACTTTTTGCTTAGATTATCTATAGTTAAGCTTGGATTTAACATTTAATTCAGCCTATTAGTATAGGGAAAACCTGGTATTATTTGTGCTCATCACCTGTTCACTGTCTTAGTGTCTCCATATTCCATTGACTGTCACAGTGTTAGCGACGTTAGGGTCTCCAAAGCTTTCATTGTTGCTGAGTGTTCCACTCACCCTATTGAACTCATCAAGGTCCATATGCAGCTTCAGGGCGAGAATCACACACCGAAACCAAATCCAGCAATCCACAGCTTCCAACCGGCACGAACCTTGCACCCTGATTCTGTTCCTTTGGTGCCACAGGCAACAGCTGCCGCTGCCACAACACCTACTCGCATAGGTCCCATCTCTGTTAGGGTTTGCCTTATCTAACAAGAAGGCACAACCGCTCTTTTCTCCTCGTCTCGCCATCGTCCTCCGCCAGTGCCTCATATTTTAACGTAATTGTGATAGTTGTTTTTTTAATCATTATTTGGTATTTATTTTCAATTTTTAATTGTTCATCGATAATTAAGGTATCCTCAATTAATGTTTGTGCCAAATGCTCCTCAGGTAATTGTTCGTTGGCCAATAAGCACCTTAATTCTTTTAAAAAAGTCCCTTAGAAAAGTTATTTGTCATAAAAATCCCTTGGGACTTTTCTGACATACAATTCAGAAGTGAAATGACCAAAAAACCATTAAGATTGCTAAAGAATGAGGCGATTCTCAAATTCAAAATCACTCAGACTCTCTCCTTTCGTCCCTCGTCTCTCATCTCTCGACTATCTGATGCTATTTTGCCTCGTGGCGCAAAGGCGAAACCCTCAACCATTGTCATTGTCATTGTCATCGTGTGACTTCCAATCAAAGAGTGCATCGCTTTAAGCTCGTTGGTCTTGTATTGGGCTAAAATGAAGGCTAGGTGTTGGAGTGTGAAGACCAAAACACCGTTGACTGTCGCCATCAGCTGGTTTGCCTGTGGCCATCGTCCGAAAAGAAAGGTACCAAACATTTTAGGGATTAGGTTGTTTCCGTGCATGTATGCCTCTATGATTGCTTACTAGTGTGACGCTATCTTGAGTATAGGAATCAAAGTGTGTGTGATTTTTACCCTCGTTTAAAAAGGAAAAAAAAAATCCTTCTATTCTATATAGCCATTTATGATTTTTTTGTTCAAACATTTACAATCTTTTTTTCTTTATCTCTCTCCCTAGCAACACTAGTTGCAATCATTTTTGCGATAGTAGAAATTCTGAAATCTAGTTTGGCGTGAATATATTATCCAATGGCTCTGTTTCTGTCAATGAAACACCTTCATAGGAATGCATCCAATTATTTAGACCAAGAAGCAAAAGGACAATTACCTTTAACTAAGGAGCAAAATTGAGTGGCTACAAGATGACTCCTTTTTTATCGAATGCTTTAATTTATAGTTTGCCTGCCATCCAAGACATTCTCTAAGATTCCCTTGGTTTTAGTTGACAAGGATTGGATGTGACTAATGTTCTTGTCTTAATGCTCATGAGGACATCAATTGAAGAAAACATGAGATTTTTGTGCTAAGATGCATGATGCCATTGTAGTACTAGGCTTGTTTGGTGTTTGTTGCCCTACATAAGCTTAATGCATATACCTCTATCTTGAATTCATTCCACACTTGTTTTGATTCGTTTCACTAGGCAAATTGAGTGCATTTTCTGAATTTTGAAAAGTAAGGTAAGAAAAATGAATTTGTGACTTGTACTCATTATTCAAGCAAGAAATATGACCATTGGCTTATTGAACTTAGGAAGAATTTAGGGGTGTCTCAAATTTCAGTCTTGATACAGATTTGATCGAATGGTTTGGTTGCTGAAATATAAGTGCATTCTGGTTGAGTATGGTGCAAGAAGATAAATTATGATGCATATAGTGACTTTAGTTATTTAAGTAGCTGTGTTAATTGCTATAATCACTGTGTAAAAGTAGTAGTTTTTGGAATTGGGATTTGATGTGTGTGCCTTGAAATTTCCACTGAATTTGGGTGCCTAATTGAAGTTTTTTTTTCTCTTTGATGTAATTGGATGGATAGGTGTGACTAATTTTTGGTCTTAAGAGAAACCTTGACACATATAATTTAATGACATATTATGTTCTAAGTTTTCATTTTTTCAAAAATCTCCTGGTTAAATGCATAGGCTTTATAGCAAACTAGTCATAATGAATAATTTGCTTTAGTGTTGCATTATAATGTGACTTTTATATTGTGGATCTATAAATCCTGTTATAAAAGGATATGTTTAATTGAGCTTATTTGAACATAAAATCAATTACAATTATATTACTTGACCTGACTAAGTTATTTTGAAGTTTTTACTTCTTGGAATTAGGGTTTGTATTACTTGTGATTTTGGAGTCTTCTCTTTATAGTAATGATCAAGGCTAATTCATTTCTACTTCATTTAAAATTGTTCTAGGTACACAAGTGCGAGAAGGATAACACTGTAAGCAAAGAAGAAGCAACAACAATGAAATCTTCACCAAGGGCCCCCAATGTTCTCTGGATACAACTTGTTCACCGAAGAATTTTTCATGGAGCACGAGGAAAAGCAAATGGAGAAGGAAAAACAAATACGGGCAAGGGGAAGGGGGAAGAAAGATGATGGAGGTGAGGTAAAAACTTTTGAAGATTTAAGTCTACAAATGAGAGAAGCGTGGAAAAAGCTGAGTGTGAAGGACAAAGTTGAATACACAAAGCGAGATCAAAAAGATGCACCCCAAATCATTCATGCAAGTTTGCAAGACCGTGAAGGAAAGACCCAAGCTAATGGCAAGGCTGAAGGCGATAAGGTTTGATAGTTTGGTGCATATTAGTTGCCGAAAAATCAACTAATTTTTTGCGTGCAGAGTTTATGTCATGTTTTGACCTTCCTACCAAGCAAGTGCACATTCAAGGGCAGACCCGAGTGATCGGGGCTGAACATGTGCATGACTTGATGGGTTTGAAAGTGGAGCAAATCACCAAGAGGGGGTGAATTGGGGATTTTAAAATTCTTTTCAAAGTGTTATTTGAACACCAAAACAAAGCAAAACAGAGTAAGGGAAGGAGAAGCAAGGCACAACAAATTTATACTGGTTCGGTCTAACCTCTTGACCTACATCCAATCCCCAGACACTCTAGGATTTTTTACTATCACTTGAAATCAGTTACACACTCTGTACTCAAGGTTATCCTCTCACTATGATACACTCCCCCTTACAAGTTGTACATTGATATTCCCAATCTCCAAGTCCCCTTAACTTGAGATTCTAACAAGAAATTATTTCAATAAATAAAACTCTCTCTAAGAGTGGATAATAATAAACACTGAAGTACCAATGTATCAAAAGATACTTTATAGTAGAAAATTGAAAGAGTAGTTGGAAACTTGAATAATTTTTGTTTTCTGTAGATTGGTTGTTAAGAAGACTTGAATGCAACTCCTTATATATGAAGAGAGCATTAAATGACCGTTGGATTAATCAATGTAGCCATTGGACACATTGCTGAGTTGATTAGGAACACTTTGGTCTCTTCTCTCTCTACTCTTTAGTTAATCCAGGTGCACAGAGATTTAGGGTTGACTTCCTTTGAATTTAATCCGTTGGAAGAGTAGCTACTGGATAGGGAAAGAAAACATTAATCCCTTTGCAACGTGTGTAGAATGATTATCCAAAAGGATGCAATGTTTCTAGACTGAGCAATAAATGCGCTGACATTACTTCTTGCTTTAAGCTAAATCTTCATTTAATATTCTTTAAACCATATGAAACTCACTAGCAAATTGATTAAACATAGTTAGGAATACTAATGAGTGATGATAAGAAGTATTAAGATCAAACATGAACATTTCACAAATTCGAGCAATTTGATTTTCAAACTCTGTGACACAAACTCAAGTTTGTTCATCAAAACTGGAGTTTGTAACTTTCATTCAGAAGCTTAAACTGGAGTTTCCAAATGAAACTCGAGTTTACTTCATCCAGAGAGGAGCGTCGCGATTTCATCTTTGAAGCGCATTTTGAATAAGGGCAAAACTCGAGTTAAAAACTCAAGTTCATTAATGACTAATTCGAGTTTTGGACTTTTATAGTGAAAAACATGTTTAAGTCCAAAGGCTCAAAACTGGAGTTTTCAAATCTTAACTAGAGTTTTCAAAATCACTGACAAATGCAAAGCTCTTTGCTTGGCGTAAACTCGAGTTAACCAAACTAAACTCGAGTTTTCTTTAAAATTGAAAACCTTTGAAAACTCTCTGCCAAGTGAAAACTGGAGTTTCTAAAACAAATTGGAGTTTCCTCAAAGTGAGTAAAACTTGAAAAATTTCTGTCAAAAAAAAACTCAAGTTTACAAATACAAACTCGAGTTTTCTCAAAACTATGGAAAACTTTGACCAAGTGCAAACGGAGTTTGTCATAACAAATTGGAGTTTGCTCAAGATGAAAAGCATTAAGACTCTCGGCCAAGTACAAACTTGAGTTTAGAAAACTTAACTCGAGGTTGGTCGAGTTCACAAACACTTAACAAAACTCTGTGTTTAGCATAAACTAGAGTTTACAAAAGTAAACTGGAGTTTAGCTTAGTTCAAATATATTGAGAGGTCTTTGTTTGGTACAAGCTTTGTCTTAATGTGAAAAACTTGGAGTGCTCTCTGTATCTCAGAACTCGAGTTTGCCTACGCAAACTGAAGTTTTCCTTAGTTCATAAAAATTGAGCTACTCTCTGTCAAGTCCAAACTCGAGTTTCACGTCCAAAACTCGAGTTTGCCTTTGATAGTAAGTTTTCAACTTACCAAAGACAAACTTCATCTTGAGTTTACAATTTTCAGTTATCATCAAAACACATAGAGAACTAATAGGGTCTTCCTTTGGGGGGAAGGGCATAAAAATAGAAGTTGACGACCACAACCCAATTTTCAGCAATCCTAGGAATGTGTACAAGAACATAAGGTACAAAACAATTGGAGAGTGGTTGATGGGAGAAAGCGATGTCAACTTTGAGTTTCTATTTGTTTAATTTGCCTTAGGAACCCTGTTGAAACCAAGTGAATCCACTACTATCAGTGGTCGTGTCTTGAAGATGATGACGGTCACTAAGGAAGCACTTGGTGAATGTGATTGGTCCTCCTTCATTATTGAAGAACTCATTGACGAGGTTGATGAGTTCAAGAAGGAGTCTCGCAAGTCCAAGGGTAAATAGAGCAAAACGATTAGCAGATGCCTATACTTCCTGATGGTAAATCATTTTTAACTATTTTCATATATAAACCTGATACATCAATGTACAAGTGTGGTTTATAATCTTTAGAAATTGTTTTTTTTTTTGCAGCTATTTTGTTACCAACATTTTCCGTTGGGTGATGTGAAAGCGGTGAACAAGACTCGGACCATGGCATATTGGATTGATGAGAAGGTTAAGAGAAGAGTCATGCTAGAGAGAAAAGAACAAAAGGCTTGCTATATCGCATTAGGCAATCATAGCCATTTGTCCAATATTCTGTCAACATTGTTTGACCCTAACACAATGCTTACTCACCCGATAATATGTGACAACAATATTGGCCTTAACATAGTCTTTTTTACATTGTTTAAGTTGTTTAATTAAAAATGTTGCTAGTGTGATTGATGATGTAAGAACTGAAATATGTTTTTCCAGGAAGTATGCAGGACATATACAAGGCTCGTTCCCATGTTGGGATAAGAAATGTTGGCACTTTAACATAGATTGTCAAAGGACGCCAACAAAGATGATGGGCCACAAGAAGTCTAGCATGAAAGTGAGGCACCCAACACGAACCATCTACTTCTGGGGAGTATGAGAATGAGGATGGAGATGGCAGAGATGATGAAGATGAACATATTGATTGAAGATGAAGATGACCATGGAGACGAGATAGCTTTTGGGGACTAATGAGCACAAATCGTACCATGTTTTCCTTATACTATATGACTGAATTGAACGATAAATACAAGCTTAACTGTAGATAATCTAAGCAAAAAGGCATACATTCAGGATATAGGGAACTGAAGGTCAGAAACCATTTGCATGTGCTAAGAAGAACAATTTACATGGTTTTTAAGGAATACAGTATAGCAGAGCTGATACGATGCTATAGCATTCTGACAGCAAGTCGAAATGCAATACAAGGCATCACAAAAGCTATAGCAAAGTAGAAGACGCAATGCTATGTGGCATGTTTTCTGACCTTTTATCCAGGAGATTTCAGGAATAAAAGAAAAGGGCGATAACAACAGGTGGATTGCTGACATGGCGGAATAGAAGATGCGGAAGATCGAAACTGAAAGATTTGAAGAATCTCGTAGGATCCGCAGAATCAATCTAATTGGATCGAGAGATATGATAGATCTCGACAGATTAGGAAAGGCCCAACTCGCTGTAACTTACGTCGCAAGAAAGTTCGATTATATAAGGAGACAGCAGAGCCAACCTTAAGGGTCAGAGAGCCCTAGACTGAGATTCTACTTTCGGTAGACTCAAGAGAAGAGTGAGAGATTTCACAAGAGCACGAGCTTTCCAGGACAACCCAGCATCCTTCCCTGCAGTACGACAGAAAGAAGAAGAAGTGGAGTGGTGACGTGACAGGGCCGCATCCACGCCGTTGGAACTTCGTCAAAGCTTTCTGTTTTTCCCTTTTTTATTTTAGTCTTTCGATCATGGGTCATTCTATTAGTGTCGGTTTTGTGTTTCCCTCGTCATTCATGAATTGATTTCCATATAGCTGGACGAGGATGATCCCTTAAGGTGTTAAATGAACCCAATTGCAAGTTCTTAATTCAATAAATTTGGTTTGCTTATCAGTGCATTAATTACTAGTCGATTAGCGGAAGCTAGGGGCTAGATTTGTGGTCTCGGCTTACGAGCAAGGAGTCGAAGTTAGACCTCTGAAAAACAGTGTTTGCTAGGCAGCCCGTGCACGGCTTGACCTATTATTGTAGGCTTCAAGAATGGGTCTACCTCTCATAACCATAACACTATGAGCATAAAGCAGATCTAAGTAGAAAGTTACTATAGGAATATGGACGGAGTATAATTAGCGTCATATGTATCGAATGCGGAAGCTTCGGTAGACTATCGTGGTGGGTTAACCAAATAGCTTTGCGGTTAGTAGCTATCTTTGTAGCATTGCGGAAGCGTGCGGTGTAGATCCTATAGCAATGGGTAGAGCAACTGGGGGATTGATGCATTTAAGGGTGATTCCGAGTCCAGCCTAACTTCTACTGATATCTTCTCAAGTTTAGTTCATTCTGTTTATTTCTGCTAGTAGCATAATCACAAAAACCTCTCAACCCAATTATATTTATTTTCTGTTTGCACAACTATCATAGCAATCGAGCATCACTCTTTAGTATCTCAGTCTCTATGGGACGATACTTTATTTACACTTTATTACTTGTTCGACTGGTTCACTTGCCATCAAGGAAATCGACCAACAGGGATGCTGGTGTTGACATGGAAGAAAGTGAAGACGTTGTTGTGGAAGAATAATTGAGGGAACCTGCAGAAGAAGAGGTAAAAGGAACTGAGGTTGTTCCCAAAAGATCCAAAAAGGTCATAACTTGTGCACAATGATGCCAACTAAAGACAAGGCTGACATGTAAGTTTAGCTAACTTTTGCACATGGACTTAAACGCATTACGAGACTCGTTAAATTCATTCATGAACTTGTTAATCTTGTTACGACTTTTGTTCATAGTGCTCAGATGTTGGGTTCACCAGAGTGACGTTTTTCAACGGATGAATGAACTTGTTAAACCCATTAATGAACTTGTTAATCCCATTACGACTTTTGTTAAATCTCACATTTATTATTCACCTTCTTCTTCCTCAAAACCCATATATTGTTTAACTCAGGAGGGGGTAAGTTCGACGGTGGTGCGGCAGACCAAGAAGAAGGTTGTGTGCAACGGATCTGGAAGGAGAGCACAAATGCAAACCATGCGATTGAGGTTAAAGATGGATCTAGTTTTTTGCAGATCTGGTTTTTGATCTAGTTCTGTGAAGAGGGAGGTTGAAGACAATGGGACAATGATTGAGGTTGAAGACGGAGGTCTCGCGATTACTACGGTGGGAAGAGAATAAGAGGTCGTGGTCTCGTGGTGGTGTGGCGGGAATAGGAGGAGGAAGAGAGGGCATAATTGGAAATTCATCAACATTTTAAAATCCCAATTTGATCCTTGTCACCTTTATGTCCTTTATAAATTTTAACAGACTTTTGGGGGTTTTGAAATTTCATTTGGTATTTATTCGTCATTCTCCCTATAAACTAATTTATAATAAAAATGATACATGACATATATCATAGTTAACTAATTTATTTAGCTTCATTAAACTCGAAAACAAAAGTCAACAGAGTCTTATTTAAAAAACCAATTGAAGTATTAAATGTGAAAACCTCGTTTTTCCATTCATATTTCATAACAAAATCCAAATTTCACAACTTCATATATGTGAGCTATTAATTAAAATTATACAAATGCAAATAGTTACACCTATAAATAACATATATAGATTCAACAATTCAATATCTTTTGAACAAGCACAAAAAATAGATCAATGATATCTATAAATGACCGAGAATGAATACAAAATTGAAGGTGTGTGTATAATATAGACAAAATAAATAAGTTAACATGAAAGAAAACAAAATAATACATTATATAATATTAGTAATTGTCTAATTAATGTATGGCAAAAATAACGAAAGAGATCCTACTACTCCTATTAATCCAACTAAAATAAATATAAATAAAATACATAAATGAGAAAGAAAATAAATACAAAAATAAATAAATCAATAATTGAAATAAATAAAAAATGAAAGGAACAAATAGCCAAATTCACTCCTTTTGTACAATTCTATATATAAATAAGTTAAAAATAGGCAAATAAATAAGTAAATAAGTAAGTTATTTTAAAATAATCAAATCAAATCTAGCAATAAAAAATAATATGTTAAAAAGGAAAGAAAACAAAATAATGCAAGATATAATATTCGTATTTATCCTAATTTAATTTGATTTGAGATCCTATTATCAATCATCAACTTTACATATGAAATCTTGTAATATCCACTTAATAACCCGTTTAACTTCAAAATATGTTATGTAGTCACATCATGTAATTTATCCCTGCGTAATCACTTTAACACTCATTCACATAATTAATACCCGTCAAACTGATTTCCTTTTTTAATCCACGAGTGGGAGCAAATTGGATAATAAAGTAAATTCAAATTGATATCAATCAACTTTATTCTTAAAAATTGCTAAAATTTACATAGAGCATTAAGTGATTATAAAAAAAACAAAATAGAGCATTAAGTATTTAAGTGGACCAATCACTTCACTTCAAGGTATACACACACATAATCTACGGAAACGATTTCCCTGCTCATCCAATTGTTCTTTGGACAAGCAAGGCGCGCTCATCCTTTAGGGGATGAGCGCCTAGTCGTCCAAATTTCTTCTTATATATATATATATATATATATATATAAGATTTTATTTTTTTATTTTTAAGATCATGCAAGTATTTTCTTAGTACCAGTTAGTATTTTAAGTATCTTTTTAGTACCAGTCTTACCACGAAATAATTTTTTAAGATCCTACAATAATTTTTCAAGATCAAGAAGAATTTTTCAGTGTTAGCGAGACTGGAGTATCTTTTTAATACCAGTCAGTACCCTAAAATATTTTTCAAAATCTTTCAAAAAAATTTAGGATATTGACTGGTACTGAAAAGATACTTTATAATACCTTGAAAGCTCACTTTAGGTAGGTATATTCACTTTAATGGCTTTAGTTGCAAATAGTTTTAGTTGCTGTAAGATGGAGATGTGTTTAGGCTATGCTCTCCTTGAATTTCAAATTGATTCTTGGTAAAATATGGGAAGGGTAACTTGTATGTGTGTGTGTGTGTTGAAGCTTGGAAGTGTATTGCTGGTTGATTATGAATTGAGATGTGCTTTATGTGTTTGTCTTGAATGCATAACATGTGTTTGTTGAAATGTTTGAAAGGGAAAAACTCAGGTTTAAGTGATTAGCTAGCTGTGATTTAAAGTATCATAGCCCAAAGTATGGTATTTATGAAGCTTTGATATTTCATTTTGTTGCTTGAAAAGCTATTATGGGTATTTTATGAGAATGATGTGGTTTATAATTTACAATTTGATTAAACATAATATACTCAAAGAAAATAAGAGTTATTTGCTCTTCTATATTGAAACTTGGTAAAGAATTGAATTTGGGAAATATGATAACTTTATATGTTGATGTTTGGAAATCATTGGGCAAGAGATTTGAGATTTAAGTTTGAGGCAATTGGCTAAATGGTGCGTGCTTAAAAGGAAGAATGATATATTTTTATTTTATGCTTTATTTTGTCATTGTTCAACTTGTTAGTTGGATATAATGATTTATTTGTTTTTAAATTCAAAGTCATATCCTGCGAGAGCAAGTTTGAAAAAAAAAAAAAAACATGTGTGTGAATCATTCTTTATATTTATTGACTTGCATGAGCTAAAAAGGGTGGGTGTGCTTATTGGGTCATTGAAAGTCTTTACTCAATAATTTAAAGAAGTTGGATTGATGCTTGAACATTGGTCATCATAATAATAGGATGGGTATTGCTAAATAAGTAGCACTACGACTTTTATTAAATGGGTTCTTTAAATTTTTATAAAGGTTGTGAAAGGGGAATTATAGTACTTTTGTTTTGGGCATTAGGACATGTAAAGAGTGGACCCCATATGAAAGCTGCTAGTGAAGTGAATTGTAGTTATTTGACATCTTAGTAGGTGAGTAGATAGCGTCCCATTATAATTTATGTAAATGATACTTTTATAACTTGTTATACTTTTGATTTGATTATCGTAATTTCTTGAGTATGAATCTATCAAAGAAAGATTAGTAGTTATATCATTTTATCATTGATATTGAAGTGAATAAATAATAGGGTTAAGGAGCAATTTGGCCAACAAACTTTTATCTCAGGAGCACCCAGCACAAATAATTTTTAAGTGGACCAAAAATACTGTTGGTCGATTTCCTTGATGGCAAGTGAACCAGTCGAACAAGTAATAAAGTGTAAGTAGAGTATCGTCCCACAGAGACTGAGATACCAAAAGTGACGCGCGATTGCTATTATAGTTGTGCAAGCATAAAATAAATATAATCAGGTTGAGAGGTTTTTGTGATTATGCTACTAGCAAAAGTAAACAAAATGACTTTAAACGTGAGAAGATATCAGTAAGAAGTTAGAATTTGGACTCGAATCACCATTAAGTGTATCAATCCCTCAGTTGCTCTACCCAATGCTATAGCATCTATACTGCAAAGCTTCCGCAATGCTACCGCATAGCTACTAACTACAAAGTTGTTTGGTTAACCCACCTCTATAGTCTACCGAAGCTTCCGCGTCCGATACATATGACACTACCTATACTCCTTCCATATTCCTATGGCAACTTTCTAGTTAGGTCTGCTTTACGCTCAGGGTGTTATGGTTATGAGAGGTAGACCCATTCCTGAAGCCTACAATAATAGGTCAAGCCGTGCACGGGCTGCCTAGCAAACACTGTTTCTCAGAGGTCTAACCTCAACTCCTTGCCAGTAAGCTGAGGCCACAAATCTAGCCCTTAACTTCCGTTAATCGACTAGTAATGAAAGCACTGATAAGCAAACCAAACTTATTGAATTAAGAACTTGCAACTGGGTTCATTTAACAACTTAAGGAATCATCCTCGTCCAGCCATATGAAAATCGGTTCATGATTGACGAGGGACACACAAAACAGACACTAACAGAATGACCCATGATCGGAAAACTAAAACAAAAAGGGAAAACAGAAAGCTTTGACGGAGTTCCAACGGCGTGGTTATGGCCTTGTCACGTCACCACTCCACGTCTTCTTCGTTCCGTCGTACTGTAAGGAAGGATGCTGGGTTGTCCTGAAAGTCTCGTGCTCTTGTGAAATCTCTCACTCTTTTCTTGAGTCTGCTGAGAATAGAATCTCGTTCTAGGGCTCTCTCCGACTCTTTAGGGTTGGCTCCGTTGTGTCCTTTTATAATCAGGTTTTTCTTGCGGCGTAAGTTACAGCGAGCTAGGCCTTTCCTAATCCGTCGGGATCTATCATATCTCTTGATCCGAGTAGATTGCTTTTGTTGATCCTACGGGATTCTTCAAATCTTTTAGTTCCGATCCTCCGCATCTTCTATTCCGTTATGTCAGCAATCCACCTGTCGCTGTCGCCCTTTTCTTTTATTCCTGAAATCATCTAGGTAAAAAGGTCAGAAAACATGCCGCATAGCATTGCGTCCTCTACTTTGCTATAGCCTTTGTGATGCCTTGTATTGCACTTTCGAGTTGTTGTCAGAATGCTATAGCATCGCATGAGCTCTGCTATACGTTCTTCTTTAAAAACCATGTAAATTGTTCCTTTCTTAGCACATGCAAATGATTTTTATTCTTCAGTCCCTATATCATGAATGTATGCCTTTTTGCTTAGATTATCTGCAGTTAAGCTTGTATTCAACATTCAATTCAGTCATAGAGGATAGGGAAAACATGGTATGATTTGCGCTCATCAAATACCCAAAAAATTTTAAAAGTGTGAAGTTAGCACAAAAAAGTTTTACTCCATTTTTGTGCTAACTACACATTTTTAAAAGTTTTTTGGTATTTTTAGTCCACTTAAAAGTTATTTGTACTGGCCGCTCCTAAGGTAATAGTTTTGTTGGTCAAATTGCTCCTTAACCCTAAATAATATGGGATTTTATTCAATGATATTATTTGTTTTTTCCAACTTCTTTGTAATAAGCATATTGTGCATGCAATTTGGAAGGAAATTAAATTTGTACTATGATAAATTACTCTTGCACTTTAAATTTGAATATAATCCTTGAGTCCATGAACTTGTGAAGTATTTGATAACTGTGATTCATGCATGAAGATGGTGAAATGATTGTTTTCGAAAGGACAAAAAATGTTAAATTGTATTGAAAAGAAGGACCTTAGATGATGTAGACTCCATGCATGCTTGAAAGTAGTCTTTGAGATATTATTTGCAAACCTTCATGCTAGGATCTTTTATATGAAATATTCTGTATGAATCTTCATGATTAGATCCTTTTCGCTTGTAAATGGTAAATTGATCTCACACATGCTTAGAATATTTTTGAGAGGACTGAATATAGAACGCTGGTTACTAACGGTAGTCTTGTTAGTCTTAATGCACCATGGTTAACTCGAGCTTGCTTGATATTTGTGGGCATAGCACTCATGCTTGTTATTCGTGGGATTCATTCTCATGCTTGTTATTCGTGGGTCTTGTCCCTGCGCTTGTTTCATGGCCTTGGGCTGCGCTTGATTGGTTATTTACCCTTGTGGATTTGTGTGTCCATGCTTGTTTTTGTGGCCTCTAGTCGTGCTTGGTTACTTTCTCTCATGGACTGTGTGTCCATGCTTCCATTCTGTTGAAGTCCTATTAAAGATGAGATATGATATATATTGTTTTAAGTTGATTTTGTTAAACAAACTGTTTTGCTACATATTTGGTTTTGGTTATATAATGATCTTTCATATAGTTTCATTTATGATTATAATTGTATGCTCTAGAAGTTGAAACTTGTTATCATGTTTGAAGGTGGAATATCACCTAGAGGGGGGTGAATAGGTGATTTCAAAAATTCTTTTTCGATCACCCACACAACAGATGCAAACCAAAGTAAAGTAGAGATAGAGAAGAAGAGCTTGACACGAGAGGATTTATCTTGGTTCGGTCCAACTCCTTGACCTACGTCCAGTACCCAGACTCTCTGGGATTTTCCACTATCACTCAATCACAATTACACACTCTGTACTCAGGATGATCCTTTCTCCCTAGGACTTACTCCCCCTTACAAGTTGTAATTGTATACAATCAGATACACACTCTGTACTCGAAAGTTATCCTTTCCCTAGGATACACTCCCCCTTACAAGTTGTACTCTGATTACCCAATCTCCAAGTCCCACGACTTGAGATTATTACAAAGAATGATATACACAAAAATAAACTCTCTCACAGAGTAGATAAATGATAAACACTGAAGTTCAATGTATCAAAGATACAAATGAATATAAAGCAGTAAAAGACTCAAATGTATGTATGCGTTTTCTGTGTGTGTCTTCTCTGTCTGATGAATTCAATCCTTCGAGTATTTATAGTTTGAAGATTGTAGACCGTTGAAGGATTTGAATTTCCTCGTTTGAATATTTGAATATGTCTGTTGAGATTTGAACATCCGCAGCCTCTGCTATCCTGTCCGCTTAGTTGGGTAGTTGGCGGAATTAAATGTGGCGAGCATTCGCCATTAATGCTGTTGAGAAGTTTTACAAACTAGCCGTTGAGACTCTTCGTATTTTCCGTTAGACACAGGTGCACTTCGCTTGTAAATAATTCAATCGTTGCTCATTAAATGCTTCGCCTACTTGTGCAGAGGATGAGTTAGCTGGAAAGTCTTCACGCTTTAATGTGCTCTGCTTTTTCAGTGCATATAGCAGCTCTCTGACACAAATTGCTTTATTGCAATTTGTTGTTAATTCATGATATAATTATCTGAAACTCATTAGCAAATAGATTAAAAGCATTTAGGAATAATAATGAGTGAAGATATGGAATAATGAAATCACAGGCATTGATTTTTCCGTTTACGCAGACGGTGATTTCGAAAAGTTAACTTGATATATGAAGTTAACTTGATATATGTTAAATATCCAGAAAGTTAACTTGATATAAGAAGTTAACTTGATATTTGTATTTCAAGATTTTCAGTTTAAAGAGAAAGTTAACTTCTTATAAAGAGTTAACTTGATATTTGCGTATAACAGAGAAAGTTAACTTCAAATAAAGAGTTAACTTGATATTTTAGGTTCAAAAGAAAGTTAACTTCAAATAAAGAGTTAACTTGATATTGCCTAAGTTAAAAACGCAAACTGGGCACAGATAACTTGAGGCAAATCATAATTGTCCTGAAGTTAAGGTTTTATTCAAAAACTTATTCAAGGCTTTATCTTGAGGTTCTTTTGCAATAACTTCAAGTTACTTTAAACATAAAATTCACAATGAATTTGCCTTGAGATTAATTATATTTGTTATCATCAAAACAAGAGAACTAACAATGTTGTCATCTTTCAAAGTTAAATCTATTTTTCATTATTTTTCATTAGAATTTTATTAATTTTATTAAATTCTATAAATGAGACATTATTCACCAGAAAGATTATTAATTTAAATGCTATAATTAGGATCCTCACCTTTTCTAGCTATTATGAAATTGTTATTATGGAGCGGAGCTCCTCTTGACCAGATTAGGTTATTGTAGAATTTTCTTGAGGTCTTACTCTCGGCGAATTCTCCCAAATGTCTATAGAAAGTTTATAATTTTTGTAATATGAAATGCATTCACAGCCATTATAGAGTAAAGTTAAGACATATAATAACTACATGAATGTTTATGAAATTCTTTTGTTCATATGTGGGCAGAGAGAGCATTACCACTTGATGAGGGAAGCCCACTCTTGACTAGCTCAAAATAGTTAAAGCTTTTATCGGATAGGGTTGGGTATCAGGCTGCAAAATGTAACATGTTCATCCTTCGGGTTGGGTGTTGAGCAGGAGTCTCGCCCTGCCCATGCCTATGAAAAGACCCTTTCTTACAAAACAACAATTAACCATAATGTTTTCTTAAAATTAGATTAATAGGTAATTATGGAAAACCTTCATTTTCACATCTCGGGGTCCAAGCCACAAATTTCGCCCACAAACCCACAACAGAAAATTCATAACTCAGGGCACAATTATCAAACCGGAGATTTTATAGCCCACAAGTCATACAACATGAACCTCACAACAAAGGGTCTTCACAAACAATGTTTGCACAAAATAGGAGAGTGGACCCACTATAATTTGATAGTATATAAAATAAGGCCTTCAACAGTCATTCAAAAGTAGTTAATGTAGTATTTCAAAAATATGAGGGTCCTATGATGGCAATATATAAGTCAATACAACACTAGTACCAAAAAGAGGCCTACAAGTTTCACGACGTCTAAGCCTCTAGCTGCTTCCCTTGTCCTATAATAGGGTTAGAGGTCTCACACGAAAAAATTTAATAATGACGGGGTGAGACATAAAGTCCAGATGCGAAATTAATTTATCAAATACGCGGGAAAGGATTGCAAGTCGAGAAGCGGGTTTATTATCATAATTAAAATATCAATAATTATTAAAATATAGATAAATAATACATAATAATATTTAAAACCTTCCCCACTCATCCATCCTGCTCCTCCTTATATCTTCTGGACGTGGTACAGCCTATCAATGCTAGTATACCCGGCCAAGGTTAGCTAGTCACTTCAAGAATACTGTCCCCTCCCATGCTACCAACTAGAGGTCCAGGGTACAACATTTTTCCCACAAACCCACCACCAATATACCGTAACAGGGAGGTGTCCGCCTAAAACACTCAACTCAAATCCGGACCAGGACTATGAGAGAGCCGATGGGCACAATTTCGCCCTCAATCTCTTCCACAAAACCCAACATACCCCACAACAGAAGAAATAATATAATACTAAAATTTTCAACAACATTTTATTAAATTATTATTCCACACACATCATCTCACAACAAACATTATAACCATCACAACAATAACAACCCCAATAATAATATTCATTTAAATACACGGATTGAAAAAATACACTGCTTCACTGAAATGATTTCAAATTCAAATATACACATAATTTTTCAAAACACATACAAGTAGTATATATGAAAATAAGGCTTAGAAAAATACCTTACATTCCAAAACAAGCATATAAAATAAATTAACCCGGTTACCTCAATTCCAAGCTTAACCCTAGCTTGAGGAGTACAATCGCTCAATTCATCGGTTACACAAGAAAGCTCTACATTATTACAATTATAGCTTATAATTTTCCAATAACTTAAAATAAAAATTCTAATAATAATATATATTATTATAACAAAAACTGAAAATGACATTTTGGTCCAAAAATTCCAGAAATTACAGTTTCACCCCAAAAATTCCAGAAATTACAGTTTTTTACACCCAACATTCCAGAAATTACAGTTTTACCCAATATATAAAACTAAGTTAATTAAATTCCAATAATATCTCCCTAACCCAAATAAATTATTTTCATAACATTTAGTTGGTAAAAATATTTCATAGATATAAAATCCTTAACTTCTTAAATAGAAAAAGTCATTTTAAACTTCTATAACAACCAAACAACAAATCTAACCGATTAAAATTCTAATAATATCTTCCTAACCCAAATAAATTATTTTCATAAAATTTAATTGGTAGAAATATTTCATAGACACAAAATCATAAACTTCTTAAAGAGGAAAATTCATTTTAAACTTCTATATCAACCAAATAATAAATCTAAACCGATTAAAATTTACTATTAATCATCCACTACATATATATAGTCTTCTATTGTCAAAACTCAAAACTTTCCCAAAATCTTAATCCCAAAATTTTCACTAACCAACATAATAATGCCCCTATTAGAAAGATAAAAATATATAGAATAACTTTCATGAAGAAAGTTTCTTGAAAAGAAACTAGTTTAGCTACCTAAATAATCTTATAAGATAAATGACATACCTTAAATTGGACCAAAAAGCCTTCAAACCTCTCTTTTCTCTTCTCCTTCCTCACTCTCACTCTGTCCGGCGTCTCCCTCAGCCGAGCAACGTGTGTGTGTGTTGTGTGTGGGTGTGAAATGAATAAATAGAAGAAGAAGGAAGTGGTAGGAAGGAGTGGTTCAACCACTCCTTCACACAAAATCACACAATTAGATATGGGGGCACTTGCCCCCTGACACACGCAGCAGCACTCTTTTTTTTTTTTTTTTTTTTTTTGCTTCTTGCTGATGCATTTATTTATATTTGTTTATTTATTTTTTTTTTTTCAAATTTCTTTCTTTCTCATTCTCTTCTCTCTCTCTCTTCCAACAATTAGAAAATAAATGCATTTAACATATTTAATTCTTTCATAATTATAATTAAATCCTAAGATTAAAAATTAGGATGTTACAGCCCACCTATCTTTTCATGTATTCTCTCCCCAATAGACATTTGTACAATCACTTTTCTCTCTAAAACCATCAATTTTCTTCTAAAGAATAGTATTTTAACAACAACAAAAAAAAAGATAAGCAAAAGGGAAGAGAAATATATTGTTAAACATTTTTCTATGTTATAATGAATATATTTATTATTTCTATATATCTTCCATTTTACCATTTAATCAAATAAGCATAACAGAACAAATGACATTTTTCTTAAAAATGTATACTAATAAAAATATTCGTGAGAAATATATCATTAATTTTGAAATCATTTGATTAAATTTAATAAATAAGCGAATAATTAGTTCTATTGAAGGTTAGAATAAAAGCCCTTAAGAATCATGAATTATATGACTATTGTAATCTTATCTCTAATTTATAGCTATAAATTAGAGATAATAAGATTACAACTATAAATTAGAGATAATAAGATTACAACTAAAATTTAGAGACAATAAGATTACAACTATAAATTAGAGATACAACATTACAACTATAAATTAGAAATCTCCACTTCATATAATTCCTTATTCTTGGGGCTTTTATTGCACTATTTTTTTTCTTATTTATTAAATTTAATGAGGAATTAAATGAAAATATACTGAGAATATTGATCATTGCGAGACCAATCATGATTTGTCATGTCTGTAACTTTGATTTATATTGTAAAAGAGGATCAAAGGAATCTCATATTGGACATTTCCAGATGAAATTCTTGATCTGGATAGATCTGTACATGCTCTTGATTTGACACATAATTGAAAAGCTCAATATTTTCCTGATAGATCAGAAGTGTAATGTCTGCACAGATGGCATAAGGTTCTTAATCCTGAACTTGTTAAAGGCCCTTGGACTCCGAGGTTGAACCTTTTTGTTTCCTTTTGCTTTCCCTACTTGTTTTATTGAACACTAATTTCTTTTTCTTTCTATTTCCTCGGAATCCCTTGTCGATTAAATATTCATTTCAGTCATCTCGATTGTTTTAAGTTATTTGGTAATTCTCTTTCAATCTTCTAATTGTTAGGCTCCAAAAGATGAGTTTTTGTTCAGAACCTATGACATGTGTGAGCAGTTGTTCTACTAATCATGAGCAGAATAATAGGATGTGTTATAGAGGATTGTCGTTTGATCACAAAAAAAAAAAAAAAAAAAGGAATCTCATTTGATCATTGCCGGGCATTTATATTCTGCTTCATCTTACAGTATGGTTATAATATCATCATGAATTCATGACTTGTGACCTTACTGCACAGAGTAAAACAATTTTAGCTATAAGGGTGAAAGAGTTTGATTGTAATATTTGTTTGCCCTAAAGAAATACTACAACGACAATGATTTTTTTAAATGTAGGAAATATTGAGGCTATACTGATCAATCTTCCTTTCTTCCATATCAATTGCACGCAAAGATTTTTTATCTTCTAATGTGAATTAAGTTTCTTGAAAAACAGAAATTGTAGTTTAAAAATCATAATGACAATAAATCTAGAAATCAAAAACATCCAAAAAAATAGAAATATGACAATATCAAGGAAAACCACGAATCAGTCCCAGATAAAGCAATCATGTAGAAACATTTTTCGGATGCCTGATTAGTATCCCGGGTACTTAACAACCCTACAAACACTATAATACAATTTATCACTTATGCAAACTCTCCTCTTATTTTCATTGTTTCGGGCCAACCACAAGAAAATTCCAGAATTTGTGTTCCAACTGCAAAAATTTATAACTAATTTTAGAAAAATCCAATTGAAGTGATTCCAAAGTCTGTGTGACCCTTAACATGTCTATTTTTGAATAAAAATACCTTCTTGGACCATAGAATTTCGTATAATTTTCTGTATCAAAAATATCCCCTCTGGTTAGAAACAAGTTTCATGGGTTAGCTTCAAAAATTCATATCTCCTTGAATTTAACTCTGAAAATTACGAATTATCTATCAAATTAAAGCTTGGGATGTCTACTTTAAGTCCGTAAAATTTCATAGCCATTGGACACCATGTTCATATTTAAAATCAGACCACAAGTTCAACTGCCACTGGAATTTCAAAGTGGCCAAATTTGTAACTTCTTGTAACTTAGTCTTTTGGTTCCCAAAATTATGATTCATACTCATTTCCATACAATTTTCCATTGTAAACACTTTGGAAACATCAAAAGTACCAAAATCACACCATATCACCATGTTAGCCTAGTTGGCCGAAAATCTCATATTAAGACCAAGCAACATACACTACAAAAAAAGGGCCATTAGTAGCGGTTAATATTGCACATTTGTAGCGGTTTTGCCGCCACTAACGACATTTGTTGCGGTTACACAAACCGCTACCAAAACCACTGAAACAAACCAATTTGTAGCGGTTAAAATAACCCGCTACTACATCTTTGCTTAGACTCTCTTTGTATTTGAATATGAGTAGCTAAACCTTTCATTCTAGGGTTCTTCTTACCCTTTGTATGGATTAATACTTGAACATTCCTCTCTTTTGGTAGATATATAATGGTGTGATTTTAACCTTGGCTTAATGCTTCTAAGTGACACATAGGTTTTATGTACACATTAGATATATTTACTAACCTTGCATTGTCACATTTGCTTAAATATTGATTCGGCAAGAGATTGTGCATTTTAGTAAGAAGAGAAACTTGATTTTGACGCTACAAAATGAATTAAACTTTGTTAATCAAGTTTTATGAAATGCAAAAAGGGGAAGAAGAATCCTAGGCTCCGGTTACATCAAAACTTTGTTTTAGCTCAACTTGATGAAATTCACTAAGCCTCTTGCTTGACCAATTACTAAACAAACCGAGCGGTTAAAATAAATATTTAGCGGTTAGGGAACCGCTACTAATAAGTCCAAATTTAATGGAAAAAAATTTACCGCCAAAATATTTGTAGCGGTGGATAATCGCTACAAATAATTATCGCCATTATTTTTTAAAAAAGTTTTGCTGCCATTTTTTCATTTTTATATTTGTAGCGGTTTATGAACCACTACAAAATATTGACGTCATTTGTTTGAAAAGTAGTTTTGGCACGTGCGTTGGTATTTGTAGCGGTTGCATAACCGCTACAAATGGATGAAATCGAAAAAAATAGCTTTTTTAACAATTCTTACTTTAATTAAAAAATGTTATATTATTAATCATTTATATTTCTACTGAAAATAAATGATATTAAAATATGATATTCGATTGTATAAGGTTACTATATATGTGTAAAACAATGAGAATACGTAAGTATAATAACAACAATTTATGTGTTAATTAAAATAAAATTAATTATAAAACAAAAGTGTGGGAAAGTGGATCGAATAATAAGTATGTGAAAGTAGAAAGAAAGTTGAAATTTGACAAAATGCACCGTAAAAGAATAGAAGTTAATATCAACAGGGTAGAAGAAAAAATAAATATTTCGATAATCACTAGATTTGATCTAGTTGAGGGCACTTACCCTATTCAAACACTTTACCTCGTTGAGAACACATAAAAATATGAGAGAAGACGGAGAGAAAACATGTGTAGAAAACAAAACTGAAGCATATTAAATGTGGTTTGGTGGGGGTATTTATTTGATATCAACGCATCACTTTGCAGCGATTGGGGTGTCGGTTTTTGTAGCGGTGTTATGTAGTAGCGGTTTTTTAGCTTTTGTAGCGGTTTTTCATGATTTAGTAACGGTTATAAACCGCTACAAAAAAATTTTGTGGGTTTTTTTTTTTACTAAAAAAAAAGTAAAATGAAGAGTAGGGATAATTTTTTCTCTCAATCTTCGTCAAGATCCTACAAAGAAAGTTTGTATAAAAAGTTACGTGTGAGTTGAATATGTAATAACACATATAAAACTTTAGTTAAATGCTATTGTTATATTTCATATTGCGTATATTAAAAAACGTACCAAACTATAGGTAAAGTGTCATCGCCGTCTGAGAAGAAGTTTTCAAAACTGGCGGGCTGGAGCTGCTCACAATCGTAGGCGACGTTCTCACCATCGCCCATGTCGTAAAGGTCTCGAGGCTTTAAGTGAACCACCATATTCCATTCCCTATGCCTCTCATCGGTGACATAATAAACCTGATGGGCCTCTGAGGCAAGAATATACGGCTCATCATCTTCGGACTGACCAATGTGAATAGGCTGGGAGAAATTCACTGATGTGATGCCTAAGTCATTAGTCGTGAGTCCCCGGGACGTTGTCGTATTCGCCCACAAACACTTGAACATCGTCACAAAGAAAAGGCCTTGGTAAGTTATCCTGACCACATCAAGTAGCTTTCCATAATACGGGACGTCACCGAATTGCATGTTCCCGTCACTGCTACTCGCATAACTCCCCGTCCCAAACGTGCCATATACACCCGAGTTTTGGGTCAGCAATCCCTGATCTCGTAAAACCGTGCAAAACTTGAAGCCATTGACATTGTATGCCGTAAATCTTTGAGCATGGTCAAGCGGGCCGAGTGCGAGATCTCTGAATTCTGGTAAGTGTGGGTTGTGGTCATTCATTATTCTCCACCTAAACCAACATTGGAATTCTCTGTGGATCATACTATCAATTTCGAAGGATGTTTGTGTACGGATCCTCAGCTGACACTTCATATGACTCCTGAATTCCTTGCAATTAAACATGCGATGACGAGCAAGAAATGTGGCTATAAAATGTAAGGAAACATATACGATAACATATATATATATCTGTGTGCAATCCTTACTGAAGGTATGGTTCAACTTTAGTGTAATTAATCAAGACATGTCTATGTGCTTGAAACTTCTCAAGTGCCGTGAGTTTGAAGTTCTCACATCCGCCAATTGGTTTACCAACACGAGGGAATAACAACTCTGAAGCTAATGGCTATGGCTCAGGACAATCGTCCACATGAGGCGGTCGGTTGAATGACGTCTCAATGTCATCAAAGTACCTGGAACAAAAATACAAGACCTCATCCCCAATATAACCTTGTGCTATTGAACCTTCAGGCCACGCCTTATTCCTCACGTAAGATTTCAGTTTCCCAAGAAACCTATAAAATAATGAGGAAAAATGTCGATACATCAATGGTTAAACATGCGACTAGGAAGTAATGCTAAAGTAATTAATTTTAAAAGAGTACCTCTCAATAGGATACATCCATCGGTAGTGAATTAGGCCGGAAAGCTTTGTTTCGTGAACAAGGTGTACTATCAGATGAACCATGACCGTGAAAAATGATGGAGGAAATATCATCTCCAAATGGCACAGCGTAAGAATGATTTGCTGTTGCAACTGGTCGAGCTCCTCCACGATCAACACCTTGGAACACAACTTTCGAAAGAAAGTACAAAGCTTAACCAAAACGATCGACACATCGAGAGGCGGTGTATTTTTTATGGCCGCGGAAGTAACTGTTGCATAAGCACATGTGAGTCATGACTCTTTAGCCCAATAACCTTTCGAGCCTGCACATCAACACATCGTGAAATATTGTTTGAATACCCATTAGAAACTTTTATTTTCTTCAAAGTGGCTAGGAAGATTTCCTTATTCGGTTTTGTCAAACTAAATTTTGCTTGTTGAAATCTGTCATGCTCATCCGGCCACGCATCTCCACGAACTCCCATCTCCCGTAAATCTTTCCTTGCTTGAAGATGATCTTTTGACTTGCCTGGTTCGTTTATAATCGTGCACAACACATTCTCGCACACATTCTTTTCAATGTGCATGACATCCATACTGTGTCTGAGCAAATTATCTTTCCAATACGGAAGAGTGAAAAGACGCTTATCTTCCGCCATTGCTAGGTCGTAGAACCAGAAGCCCTGATCGTTTTTGTCCCGGCCTTTGCTGGATCGTCTTTTTTCCCATACTCAAAATCAACATCCACAAGCTGCTCTATGATTTCTACACCGGATAATATGCGAGGAGGTCCTCTTTTTTCCTGTTGCCCATTGAAACGATTGCGTTGCAACCTAAACCTGTGCGTACCATCGAGAAACCTCCGATGACCCATGAAGTACCACTTACAACTGTGGGGAAGGCGTACTGAGTCAGAGTCAAAATTGCAAGCCGGACACGCAAGGCCGGTATGCATATTCCACCTAGATAATGTTCCCAGTCTAGGGAAGTCACTGATAGTCCACATCAACGCCGCACGCAAGTTGAACAATGTCTTCTCGTGCGCGTTATACGTCTCGACCCCTACATTCCACAACTCCACCAACTCCTTGATAAGCGGTTGTATATACACATCGATGTCATTTACCGGTGGCTTTTTGCCTGGAATGATCATGGACATAATGAAGGAGCTTTGTTTCATACACATCCAAGGGGGCAAGTTGTAAGGTATCAAAACAACTGGCCATATACTATAACTTGTGCTAAGATTCCCAAACGGATTAAAATCATCGGTCGCCAAAGCAAGACGAACATTTCTAGGGTCATGCCACCTCTATGCTCAGCTGTCTTAGACAACATAAACAATCTTTGTAAGCGAGGTTTTAAAGGAAAGTACCTTAGAATCTTTGCGG
Organism: Acacia acuminata; assembly: GCA_019022655.1. Lineage (NCBI taxonomy): Eukaryota > Viridiplantae > Streptophyta > Magnoliopsida > Fabales > Fabaceae > Acacia > Acacia acuminata. The sequence continues at coordinate 1,241,343 of JAFJYI010000158.1, forward strand.
GTTTCTTCTTCTGCTTTTTCCCCTTCTAAACTGTCCTGAACCTCGAAGTGTGATACTTCTTACAAGTCTCCCTCCGAGCATCCTCCCCCAATAAAGCATGCAGCCGTTGGGGCAGGCATCGATTTTTCCATAGTTTAAGCCTAATCTATTGATTATCTTCTTGGCCTCGTAGAAGGTTGTGGGAATGTCCGCGTCAGGGAAATCATCTCGTAGTAATTCTAGCAACATCGACATTGCCTTATCAGTGATCCCACACCTGCACTTGATATAGTACAATTTGATTAGAAAGGATATTTTGAGTATTTCTGACAACCTTGATACAAAAGACGATCGCTCTCATCCATAAGGCTGAAAATTCTTGAGCTGCTTCATTCCTGAAGAAAACTGGTTCTGGACCTTGCACTTCTGCCGTGAAGTTGTCATCTTGAACACCAAAAGCGTCGCGAACAGCTTTATTAAATGGATAATCTTGATCTAGTTGATTTCCTACTTGTGAGGTTTGAGGAAGATGATCCTCATATCTCATACCACGTTTCTCAACATGAACACCCCAGAATGTATATGCTTCTGGGAAAGGCTTAATAAGAAGATGTTTCATAGCACCTTCTCGTGTTTGCCACTTCTTAAACTTGCATCTACAACAAGGACACACGATCTTGTCATTAATGCTAGTGTGAGAGAAGGTGAAATCTAAGAAATTTTTCAATCCGCTAAATATACAAGGGAACTGCGTGGCATCTTGATCCATGACTTATCCATCTATAGTAAACAAAGCTAGGATAGGATATAAATGTGAAGACGATGTTTAATTACTTTCATTCCAGCACTTGAGATCTTTAAATGCAACGTGGAACACTTTGTAGCGGTTAGAAACTGCGACGCCAATCGTGACCAAAATGAAGAAGAAACTTTGTAGCAGTTCACTAACCGCTACAAAGTTGAATTGAAAATCCCACCATGGACTAGTCGTGGTTCTGAAACCGCTACATCAACCGTTACCAAATGATGACCGTTTGAGATTTGTAACAGTTTATGGGTAAAACCGCGACAACTTTTTGGCGGTTATTTATTTACTTTGAAATTCAAATTTGTAGCGGTTTCATTATATGTAACCGCTACAAATATATTTTCTAGTGGTTTTAATACTAAAACTGCCACAAAATTTATTAACATATCTTTTTATTCACAAATTATTAACTCCACTTATTATTTTGAAAACATATCTTTTTATTCACAAATTATAAACTCCGTTTATTATTTTACAAATGACATATAAGTATTGAAATAGTATTACAATATCAAAAACCTACGAAAAAATATAACAAATATTTAAATTTAATAAAATTGGCAACGGAGCAAATTAAGATAAGAAAGGTAAACAAACATCCAGCGGTACAAAATTAATTACTTCAGAAAATATAAGTATTGAAATAGTATTACAATATCAATAGCTTTCTCTTTTCCCTTGTCGTGAGAAACCATGATGTTGAAAGGTGAAAGTTGAAAGGTTAAAAGGTGAACAAGTGTTAGTTCTCTATGTGTTTTGATGATAATTAACAATTGTAAACATCCATTGAAGTTGGTCTTTGGCAAGTTGGAAAACTTTTGTCAAAGCCACACTCGAGTATCGGTTTGAAACTCGAGTATTGACTTGACAGAGAGTTGCTCAAAAACCATTACACAAAGCAATACTCAAGTGTTGGACAAAACACTCGAGTATTGGACTTACAAAGAGCACTCCAAGTTTTTCAACCCTGAGTCAAACTCGAGTATCGATATGCATACTCAAGTATTGAACACACAGAGACAATTTCAATGATGACTTTAGCTTCAATACTCAAGTATTCCATTGAATACTCAAGTATTGGCCATACAGAGATATATCAAGTTGTTCATCTTATGGACACTCGAGTTTTGGTTTTGAACACTCGAGTATTGGACTTTCACAAAGCTTTCACATTTAACATGTGTTTATGAATACTCAAGTACTCTTTTGAAAACTCAAGTATTGTATTGTCATCAATTTATCAAAGTTTTCAAGCACCTAGAATACTCGAGTATTGGTATCCACACTCGAGTATTGGACTGAGTAAAGACTACAAGTTCTATACATATATTGAATACTCAAGTGTTGACTTGGCAAAGATTTCACCAAGTTTTTCTAAAACAAATGCACACTTGAGTATTGAGTTGGAAACTCGAGTATTGGACTTACATAGAGCTTTCATCTTTAACAACAATTTGAACACTCAAGTATTCGTTTCAAAACTCAAGTATTGACTTGGGAAAGACTTCACAAAGTTTTTCAAAATGAATGAATACTCGAGCATTGAGTTGGAAACTCGAGTGTTGGGCATACCGAGAGCTTTACTCTTTGTCAATGATCTGAACACTCAAGTATTGAAGTCAATACTCAAGTATTGAGGTTTTGAACTTAAACTTATTTTCATATCAAAAGTTCAAAACTCGAGTATTGACTTGGACACTCGAGTATTGACCTTACTTCAATGATAAGGTCTAAAGTCAAAACTCGATGATTCCTCTCTGGAAGAAGAATACTCAAGTATCGAATGAATACTCAAGTATTGACTTAAGTGCACAAGTGACACACTCGAGTATTGATGAACACGGTCGAGTATTGAACGCTAAGTTTGAAAATCAAATCGACGAATTTGTGAATCCTTAATCTTTGATCATAATATCTTTCGGGATTATTCTCTACTATTCCCCGCTATGTTTAACCATCTGTTTAGTGAGTTTCGCATGCTTAAAGAATGATTATTGAAGGTTAAAAGTAAAAGCAAAAGGTGATGTCGAACATTAAATCTTGAAACCGAAACTTGCACACTTTTGCTTAATCCACTCGCACACGGTTGCAAAGCATTAAAGAATAATTTCTACAACAAGCAAGTTCGCTATTCCAACAGACAAATTCGCAGAGAGTCAACTCGATCATCTAGCCATTTGGGTTAAGTGAAGATTGGAGAGAGAAGATGCCTAAACCATTTGCTAATCTTGGCTGAACTTCTCCAACGGATTTATTGGATAGCAACGGTCATTTAATGATCTCGAGTATAAATAGGACCGCATTCAAGTCTCTTTAACAACAGAACATCCGAAAACGCACAAGCATTCAAGTCTCTCAACTACCTTTCGGTTTTCACTTGTATTCGTCTTTTGACATTATAAGCTTCAGTGTTTATCATCACTCACTCGAGAGAGAGTTTTTATCTACAAATCATTTATTGTAAAGAATCACAAGTCGGGGGACTTGGTGATTGGGTTCATTGATTACGGCTTGTAAGGGGAGTAAATTCTAGAGAGAGAATTTCTCTTGAGTACGAGTGTGTAATCAAATTGATATAGTGGAAATCCCAGAGTGTCTGGGGACTGGACGTAGGTCAAGGAGTTAGACCGAACCAGTATAAATCTTTGTGTCTAGCAATTCTTCTCTACATCATCTGTTTACCTCTGTTTTGCTGTACAAAAACAGAGCAAAACGAAAAAGTTTCAAAATCCCCAATTCACCCCCCCTCTTGGTGATTTAGCTCCACCTTCAAACAGTAAAAACTAGCGCGCTTGAATTTCAAAAGTGAAAGGGAAAGTATAAAAACCGCTGCACTTAGTAGCGGTTAGTCCAACTAACCATTACAAAGTGAATAATTTTGTAGCGGTTAGACTAAGACCTCTATCGCAACCGCGACAACTATGCCTCATTCTTCGTGAACATTTGTAGCGGTCACATAACCGCTACTAAATGAATGACCTTTGCAATTCTGTAGCGGTTAGCGAGGTGAACCGCTACAAAATAATTGTTCTGTAATAGTTTCTTATAAAATCGCTACAAATTTAATATTTTTTTTAAAAAAAATCCAAACTAATTAGTTTATGAGTCAAACTAATTAGGTTGGATTTTTTGTTTATTACAATAAAAACACTCTCAATTAATTTGATTATTTTCTTTAATTTCCCAAAAGAGTTGAGGTTAATAAATTAGGAATAATAAGTTTATTGAAAATAGTCCAACATGTCGGTGAAGATTTGGATTCGGTATAGCCACAGATCTCCCAAGAAAAACTCACTGACTCATTTTGATCGAGAGATATTTCCCAGAGAAAGGTGACTATATTGGACCCAATCTTCGGTGGCATGTTGGACAATATTCATAAGAGTAGAAGTCTTCAAGTCAATGGAATAACTAAATCTGGATTGTCACTGAAGGAACCTCCTCGGCTTGAACGGTGAGAAGGTAGGTAAATATCTGCAGCACTCATCTCCCGAGATTAGGGCTACAGATATATGCATGTCTTCGACTACCAAGCCGAGAATGTTCATTCAGGGACAAGCCAGATTTAGAATATTTTTGAATATTTATAATTGTTGTACGGACTCAACACCCTATTTATAGAATAAATTTTGTAGCGGTTATAGCCCAAACCACTACAAATATTTAAAATTTGACACAGTCAAGGCCACACTTTCCTCTCACCGTGATAAAACTGTGTCGTTTCGAATTTTTGTACCGGTTATTTTGACAAAACCGCTAGGAAAGAACCACAACAGACTTCGCGCCATAACGAGCCAAGGCTGGCGCCATATTTGTAGCGGTTCTTCCCTTGAAATCGCAACAAATAACACGACACGAACATTCGCGCCATTACACGCCAATGTGGCACCACATTTATAGCGGTTTTGTTTTCTGTCACCGCTACAAACATCGCAACAAAATACTCACCATTTGGCGCCAATGCTCCCGCTACTAATTTGTGGCAGTTTGGCTTAAAACTGCTACAAAATTATTCATTTGTAGCGGTTTTTTCTGACCGCTACCGGGTAACCACGACAAAAGGTACTTTTTTGTAGTAATAAATTTTGATTTATCTTCATACTTCTCGTAGATCTTACTTAATCTTCATTTCTAAGTCATGATCTTGGATTATAATCTTAATTAAGCCATGTTTAACACCTTGGAAAAATGTCTTCTTAGAAAATATTAATTTATGTAGTCACTAATTATCATGGAAAAGAATCCAAAGTTCCAAATCACAAAGTCACAAATAAGCTAGATAAGTGACTTACTTGGCTTGGACTTTGTTTCTCTTGAATCACTTCCTCCTTGAACTCCTTATGCATTTCGGCCTTGAGCTTAACAACACCATAAAAAGTTTTCCATGAGGATCTTGAAGATATTTATGAAGATAGAAGGCTACTTTAACATAATCCTAGCTTACTTACCTTGATTCTCAACTTGTATGCCTTCTTCTTCTTCTTTATTTGGAATAACACTTGCTCCTTCTCTCTTCTCTCTTGTGTATGTGTGCCGATTCGATGTCATAGAATGAGGGAGAGGAGTCCTTAAATAATAGTTAAGAGCCATGCAAAATATCTCTCTCTTGGTTATTATGCATTGGTCCTTGAATTTTACTTCTTGTTGACTTATGTTCTCTCTTTTTTTCTAGATTTTTCTTGGCTTTTCTTGCTCTCTCCATCTTGGCGAAATGTTCCCTTCCTTTGGCACAAAATTAGCTTGTCTCATGTACCCATTTAACTTAGGTTTAGGTCTCCTCTTGGTTCCTTCTTATTGGCTAAGAAATCTAGCCTTTTTGATCAATTTCCACATCCTTCTTCGCAATGGAAAAATGAAGATTTTTTCATCAGTCTTCCTTTTAAAAGGGATGAAGATATTAATCCTACTAAAGCTTCTCACCTAGGAATGAATCTAGATGACTTGAAACTAGCAAGAGAAGAATGTGGTGCTCTATTGAAGCAAGGTCTTATTGAGCCAACAAAATCTGAATGGGCTTGCCAGGCCTTCTATGTTTAAAAAAGATCTGAAATCAGAAAAGGTAAAAAGAGGCTTGTGATTGACCATAAGCCTTTGAATCATTTTTTGCAAGATGACAAATTTCCTCTTCCAAAACTCAGAAATTTGGTTGCCCATCTCAAAGGACTAGCCCAAATCTTTTCAAAGTTTGATCTTAAAGCAGGATTTTGGCAGTTAGGTGTCCATCCCCAAGACAAGCCCAAAATCGCCTTTTGTATTCCAAATGCCCGATAGCAATGGACTGTTATGCCTTTTGGCCTTAAAGTTGCTCCATCACTTATTCAAAAAGCTATGATAAGAATCTTTGAGGCTATCATCAATAAAGCCCTTATTTACATTGATAATATCCTTCTTTTTTCCACCTCTGAAGCAGATCATAAGTCACTTTTGGCTTAGCTTTTTCAAATCGTATCTCAAGATGGCATTGTGCTTTCCTCTAAGAAAAGTGATATTGGAGTTACAGAAATTGATTTCCTTGGCATGCATTTTAAAGATGGAAAATACAGTTCAGGTCCACATATTGCTCAAGATTTCTTGAAATTTCTTGATGATAATCTATCTCGCAAGCAGATTCAACGATTCCTCGGGATTGTTAATTTCCTCAGAGATTTTATCCCTCAGTTGTCCCATCATACCAGCCACCTGTCCAAGATGCTCAAAAAGAATCCATTAGAGTGGTCTCTAGCTCAAACAAAAGCTATCATTACCCTCAAAAGAATTGCACAAAATCCTCCACCACTTAAAATTCCAAATCAAGGACAGAGGATTTTACAGACAGATGCCAGTGATGATTTTTGGGGTGCAATACTTTTTAAAGAAGTTAATGGGACTAGACACTACTGTGGACATGCTAGTGTCAATTCAAGGACTCAGAGAAGCATTGCGATGCTACCTATAAAGAAATCCTTGTTGTCAAGTGAGGTATTGAGAAATTTAGTTTTCATCTAAGCCCCTACCATTTCATTATAGAAATGGACAATACATCATTTCCAACAATGCTAGATCCAAAAAAGAAGCTACTGTCAAATGCCTAGTTCACAATGAAACATTTGAAAGGTCCTCAAAACATCCTTGCAAACTTTCTTTTCATACCACAGAAGTCTCCTCCTCCTCAACCAAAATCCTTTCATCCAAACCTCTATATATTCTCACTTTCTCAAACAGACATCCTCTCATTACCATGTCTTACTACCTTAAAGGTGATTGTTTCCCTCCAAACACCAATCTTCGTACTTTTGCTAACTGTCAAAGATATGTTGAAGAACATATGTTCTCTTGGCTTCATCTTTTGTTTGTCAAGACAAATCTTCTTCCCAAACCTCAACATTTCAGTTCTCTCTTCCCATACACTACTATCCCGTTCATTCAAGGTCATATACCTGATGAACTTCTCTGGTACGTATGGTTTTTAACTATACTATACTCAAGTGTCATTGCCCTTGCTCCTCTACCTTTATATCATTATATCTGTAATAGAAAGAATGCAGACTCTTCCCTTACCAAGCTTCTCTAGCTCTTTTCCCCTCTTCATTATTGGAGAGGTGAACTATATAATATAATAAATAAAAATGAACTTTGGTATGTTGAAAAAAGAAAACAAAAAAGATCTTCTTGTGTTTTCTTCCTTTCCAGGACTTGTCTTGCTCCTACAGACACTAATATTTATCTTGAGACTACTGTTCATCCATGGCCTTTGGTACTTGATTGGGTTCAACCAAATCCCTCACATCTGAAAGAACTTAGCATTCTCCTTGCTGATTCTAATAATAATAGATAGAAGCCAAAAGACTATGATATTCTCGGCCCTGTTCCCAATGAAGCTGAAGCTAACGCTTATACCTATGATGAGTTGTACCCGCCCATGCCACATTATGTCTCTACTTACAATACCGGCACACTCAATATACTAATTTTCAGTACTTTCTCAACTGGATCGTGATCTTGATTCTGTTCAGATGCACAGGGTCCTCATGAAAAGGCAAGTACAAAGCATACTTAGAATCTAAGAGGTAGATAATAATAACATACTAAGAACTCAAGCTTTCAGAAACAAGAAGAGAAACCTAGAAGGAAGCCAAACTAGAAAACACTATGGGATTTTTATCGATTGTTCAAATCTGATTTACAACTGAAGATAACCTTGCTTTTATAGAGAAGCAATGGTGCAACATAACAAAGATGATAAGGATACAAAGTACAGGTATTTATGATTGAGTACATAGACATTTATGATAGATAAGGACACCTAGTACAATCATTTATGACAGTACACATATTTAAAGGTAAGGGACACATACTAAACTAGTAATAATATATTCTTGGTTCTACTATTTTTATTGTATCTAATATTAAAATTTAGGGTAAAAGGGCAAAAATACACATATGTTTTACCCTTGGGAGCGCCCAGCACCATATGCTTTTTTTGGAGCAAAAATACACATGTGGTTAGCAAAAATATGCAAAAGTCACATCTCTGTTACAATCTTAACTGATAGTGTTAACTTTGACGGTGGGCCCACACTATAATTTTGAAAATACCAAAAAGCCCTAAAAGAACACCCTCAACCTCTGATTCTTCTTCGACAAAAAAACCCTCTGATTCATCCTGAGCAGAGCGCCAAGTAGGGAAGTACATACTTCGATTTCTGAATTCAAAGCATACTTTGCTAACTAGTTTTGCTAACTAATTCACTACCCTATTAGCTTTCAGGGAACCTCTCGAAGCTTGTTCCGACTTTTATAGATAGAATCCTAGTTCCGTTTTTCACTACCATCAGAATTTGTCGTCGCCGTCGTCCTTCAGGTTTAGTCGACATCTCCCTCCATCTTGTTTGTTTTGCCTCTTTAATTTTGTTGTGCTTATTCTTGCATTATCGTGGTTTTGTAAACGGTTTGTCTGGTATGATGGAATGATGGTAATGCCGCTGAACAATTGTTTGTTACTCAAATAATTTCTGAAAGTGGAGCCTAAATACCCAAGAGGGGGGGTGAATTGGGTATTCTTAAAATTTTAAGAACTAGCTGTTTTGGACAAGTGAAAACAGAGTATATCGAGGAGAAGGGTAAGGAAAGCTTGCACAAGAGAAATTATCCTGGTTCGGTCTTATCCTTGACCTACATCCAGTCCCAAGCCACACTTGAGATTTTCAATCCACTAAAACTCAACAATTGATTACAACCTCGTACTCGAGTAGTTCTCTCACTAGAACTCACTCCCCCTTACAAGTTGCAATCAATACACCCAACCACCAAGTCCCCTGACTTGTGGTTATCTCAATCAATGAATGATTTACAGAAATAACTCTCTTACAGAGCAGATAAGATGAACACTGAAGTACAAGTATCAAATTGATACAATACAGAAAGAAGCTGAACACAATAAATGATACTTAATGAATTTTCGCTCTCAGTAGGTGTATCAGCTTGAGAAGAAGTTAATGCACTCTATTTATAGGTAGAGAACATTAAATGACCGTTGTTTGATGAATCCAACCGTTGTAGGTGATTAGCTTAAGGTGCGGTCATCTTCTCTCTCTAAACTTCGCTAATCCAGGTGTTAATTTGATCGATGTGATTCTCGAGAATTTGCCCGTTGGAGATTACTTTGCTTGTTGTAGTAAGCATTCTTTAACGTTCGAAGGCGTGCTCAGATGGATTAGCTGAAAGTAGGTTGATTTGCAGAGGTGCATTAAATGCACTGAACACTTTTTGCTTTATGGCTTTGCCCTTCAATAATCTTCATCTGATCTTAATGAAATTCACTCAACAAACTTGTTAAACATATGGGAATGTGATTGAATGAATTATGGAAGCAATAAGATCAAACAACAATGATTTGCAAATTCGTATGATTCAAAAATCAGTTTTTACCGTTGTATCTGCAAAGTATGTTCATGCTAACTCAAGTATGGCACTTGTACACAAGTGTCCATACCTTGCAAAGATCCAATGGGATACTCGAGTTTGCACCTTTCGAGGCAAACCAACGTGTCTTGTGTTTGAAAGATAAAACCTATACTCGAGTTTGCACTCCTTTCTTTGCAAAGCATTGACTTAACTTGAAAAATCCTTTTGCTCTCTCGTAAGTCCAATACTCGAGTTTGGCTACGCAAGCTAAAGTATTGACTTAACTTGAAAAATCCTTTTGCTCTCGTAAGTCCAATACTCGAGTTTGGCTACGCAAACTGCTAAAGTATTGACTTAACTTGAAAAATCCTTTTGCTTTCGTAAGTCCAATACTCGAGTTTGGCTACGCAAAACCTGCAGTATTGACTTAACTTGAAAAATCCTTTTGCTCTATGTAAGTCCAATACTCGAGTTTGGCTACGCAAACCGCAGAGTATTGACTTAACTTGAAAAATCCTTTGGCTCTCTGGAAGTTCAATACTCGAGTTTGGCTATGCAAACTGCGGTATTGACTAAGTTTGAAAAATCCTTTAGCTCTCTGGAAGTTCAATACTCGAGTTTGGCTATGCAAACTGCGGTATTGACTAAGTTTGAAAAATCCTTTAGCTCTCTGGAAGTTCAATACTCGAGTTTGGCTATGCAAACCTGCGGTATTGACTAAGTTTGAAAAATCCTTTAGCTTTCTCGGAAGTTCAATACTCGAGTTTGGCTATGCAAACCTGCGGTATTGACTAAGTTTGAAAAGCTTGGTTGCTTTGGATGGCCTTTACTCGAGTTTGCAAACCTATACCTGCGGTTTGCAACTATCGAATGTTTTTAACTAACTTTGCAAACTTCAAGACATGTTTTACATTTGTTGTTAATCATCAAAATATATTGAGAACTAACATTCTCCCCTTTTTGATGATGACAACACTTGTAAACTACTTTTGCAAAGAATTTGAAAGATGTAATTTGTTTTGAAATGAAGTTTTCAAAGTTCAAAGTTAAGTTAATCGTAAAATCAACCAATTTTGCATTTCAACACTTAAAGTTCGAGAGAATGACAACGAAGTGGAATTCAAAAGTGTAAACAAGCTGAACTATATTCAATTAAGCATTCTTCACACAATCAAGAACGATATCAGAAAGGATAGACACTCTGATAACTACTGATATCACTCTGATAATTAAAACAAGTTCGAAGCTTGCAAAAAGATAGCTACACAATGAAGTACAAATGACAAAATCAAACTACCTAGAACAACAAACTACCTAGAACCAATAAAACCCTATACATCTACATCTTTCTCTCCTTCTCCCCTTTGTCATCATCATACTCCGGGTCGAGGACAAAAATGGGAGGGAGTAGATCACCATGGCAAAGGGTTTGGATCAAAAGGTATGGAAAATGGAGAAGGTGAAGGGAGAATCTCCGTGGATGGTGTAAGTGGAGATGGAGGGTGGTCAGGTAGAATCTCTGTGGAAGGAGTGATAGGAGAAGATGGAATCACAGGGGTAGGAGTGGAAGTGGAGGCTGGGGATGAAGTGGTGTGAGGTGGACTGGGAAAGGAGAAGGGAGGTGAGGAAGGTGGGGAAATGTGAGTCTCTCGGTGGTGGGTCTCGTGGTGGTGGGTCTCTGGAACAGGAGAGGATGAGGATGGACCGGTCGTAAACCCAAATGTGGATGATGAAGAAGCACCAACACCAAAATGGTCGATCGGACGATCAATCTTATCCGGGCTTCGATGCAAGCTCATATGTCATGGATAGCCGGAGTCTAGATCAATGCCCCGATCAAAAATCTCGCTCTCGCTTCTTGTCGGTGGCATCCTTGCTTGACCAAGTCGGCCTTCACATCCGGAGACCCATCTTGAACTCGCGCGTAGCATGTCCAACTCGGCCTTCATGATCGTCTATGGGATGAAAGGGCAGCATCGATCATCTCTCTCAACCGTTCTTCGAATTCCAATGATGGAGGAGGATGCGACTCGAGCCTCGTGCGCATATGCGTGATGCACGGGCTTGTGACCTCGGAGGAGCCCTCGATCGGCTCGATCCTTCCGGCTCGAATGAAATCTTCATAAAGTTCAATTGTGTCTTGCCGAAGGATGGGATGAACTTCATCCGCTCATGTGGTCCCACATACCATATTTTGTGATAGAACATAATAAGGGACGCCGGTGTGGCAAATGGCATATATGATCCCTTTCGGGATGAAAACTTGAAAGAGCTGATTTCTTTGAAGAGCCACCGCCCAATGTTGAGGAGATGCTTCTTGATGAATGCCGTGAAGAATCAGAATCCTTTCGTGCAAAGTGAGTATAGCTCCCTCCTTTCGCACAAAATTGCGAGTGTAGATATACCAAATTACTCGGTGCGGGGATGGCATGTCGTGGGCTTGATAGACGAGATGAGCACTCGATCATCCGGTACGTCCCGAGTAAGCATTAGAGTCCTATACACCTCAGCATTGGTGTATTGTGGTGTGGACGCCGCTGGAGGATGAGTAACCTTGAGGATCTTGTTGATGATGGCGGCAGACAAAGTGAATTGGACCCCCCTGACACATGTGTGATCCTCTCCTCAATCGCACTGCCTTCTAAGTCCAAGATGTGATTGGTCGCCATATTGAAATAGAACATCTTGACCAACTCCGAGTAGTAAGCGGCCTCGATGGAGACGAATGACCGATAGGGCCCGAACCATGGTGAGAGATCCACATTGCACTCTCGATGAATTTGCTCCAGTCAACCGAAACAACCGCACGAAGCCACGAGTCGAATCGGGTCCTTGAACTTGGCATTGAGACCGGGAGGAAGTGGAACCGGGGTGACTTTGAATCCCGTAGGCGCAGTCTTGTGAAGTTTAATCTCCTCCACTGCATTGTCGATGAATGGTGAGACTCCTTCATGCTCATTCTCTTCAGTCTCAGAATCTAACAAGGAGCCGGTAACCTCTACGGTGGAGAGAGCCGAGCGGAAGGGGGTGGATCTCTTGGTCCTTGTTTTTCTGTGAACAACGGTCCTCTTCCCCTTTGCCTTGCTTTGATCGGCCAGCTTCTTCTTCTTTGTGGCCGATGAAGATACCGGGTCCTTTGACGATGAATCCCTCTTCTTGGGGTTCGAAGGTGGCTTATCTGCAATCGTAATACCAACTCCAGGGATTCTTGTATCAATCCTGTTTGTAACTTCTTGGGAATCGACTTCATCCTTGGTGCTCGGGAATTTGAGAAGAAGCCGGTTGATCGGATCGAGATTGATCCTTTGACATTCGAGATTAGGGTTCCGTCGAGAGAGAGATTGGGAAGAGATTGAGGGTGGTTTGATGAGGATTTATGGGAATTTAAGGAAGGGTTGTGACGATTTCAAGGAGAGAAGAAGAGAGAAAGTCGCAACTCTAGGGTTTCTTGGAGTAAGGACGCGAGTTTGGAAGAACACGACTATTCGGTATATATATAGACAGACCCTTATACTCGAGTCTAGCTATTACTTACTCGAGTTTAGTAACTTTCACTTACAAACTCGAGTAAAGGTGGAAGTACACTACATCTCTGATTCAATAGTGTGAAGTTTTGAATCCACGATGACCATACTCGAGTTTAGCTCTTCCTTACTCGGGTTTAGCATACTTTCACTTACATACGCAAGTAAAGGTGGAAGTATACTAACCTGGACTTCAAAAATGTAGTGTGAATTTTTGAACCCACGATGACCATACTCGAGTTTAGCTCTTCCTTACTCGAGTTTAGCATACTTTCACTTACATACTGCAGTATGCCTATTGCAAGATTTCAGGTTTGGCCTCTGTCTGGTCCTAAACTCGAGTAAGCCATCCTATACTCTAGTATGCAGCTTCTGAAACATCAAAATACCCTACAAAAGTATGACTAAACACTCCGATGCCCAAGTTAGTTAAAGATTAATCATCAAAAGCATAACTAACATTAAATTGAAGGAGAAATGCTTACAATTCATTGGGATTTACCATTCCCAATTCTCTCCTTATGAATGTGAATTGTTCCTTGGCTAGAGGCTTGGTGAAGATGTCAGCCAATTGGAGATGGGTTGGAATGAACATTACTTTGACATCTCGCTTTTGAACATGATCCCGAATGAAGTGATGTCTCACATCAATATGCTTGGTTCTTGTATGTTGCACTGGATTCTTGGCCAAGCTTATTGTGCTTGTGTTGTCACATAAAATCGGAATCTCTTTCAAGTGTACACCCAAATCAGCAAGTTGTTGCTTCAACCACAAAGCACTTAAGCACGGCAACTAGAGGCGGCTACATATTCGGCTTCGGTTGATGATACGGCCACGGTTGTTTGCTTCTTGCTAAACCAAGACACAAGTGAGTTACCAAAGAACTCGCATTGGCCACTTGTGCTCTTTCTATCCGTCTTGTAGCCGGCATGGTCCGAATCCGAATAAGCCACCAAAACCTCCGGTGACCTTTGGGAAACCATAGTCCAAGAGTCTTCGTATCGAGAGATATCTGAATATCCTCTTCACATGTTCTGCATGTGACTCTTTAGGAGCCGATTGAAATCGGCACACATTCCCACACCGAATTGGATGTCGGGCGGCTTGCGGTGAGATAGAGCAGTGATCCAATCATCCCTCTATACTTGGTGATATTGAAATCCTTGCCCTCTTCATCAAGCATCCAAGGAAGTGGTTGTGCTCATTGGTGTGTCGGCCCCATTGCACTTGTCCATCCCAAACTTTCTCGCAAATCATTCAAATACTTGGTTTGAGATATAAATATCCCATCTTTGCGTTGCTTGACTTGCAGCCCAAGAAAGTAGTTGAGCTCTCCCATCATTGACATCTCAAATTCACCCTGCATAGTCTTGGAAAATTCCTCACACAGGGAGTCATTAGTAGCACCGAATATAATATCATCTACATAAATCTGAACAATTAAAATCTCATTCAATTTATTTTTCTTGATAAATAATGTTGTGTCAGCTTTTCCTCTAATAAATCCCGATTGAGTAAAAATTGACTCAATCTTTCATACCAAGCTCTAGGAGCTTGCTTAAGACCATACAAGGCTTTCTTTAGTTTAAAAACATGATCGGAAATCGATCATTTTCAAAACTGGGAGGCTGTTCAACATACACCTCTTCTTGTATAAAACCATTTAAAAACGCACTTTTCACATCCATTTGAAAAAGTTTAAAACCTTTAGTGCATGCAAAGGCTAGAAGAACTCTTATGGCTTCCAATCTAGCTACTTTTGGAGCATAAGTCTCTTCATAGTCTATGCCTTCCTCTTGGTTGTAACCTTTTGCAACCAATCTAGCCTTGTTACGGACAATGATTGCGAGACTCATCACGTTTGTTCTTAAATACCCATTTTGTCCCAATAACCGGATGGTCCTTGGGTCTAGGTACTAAGTCCCAAACCTGATTTTGTCAAATTGATGTAACTCCTCTTGCATATCTATCACCCAATCATTGTCTCGAAAGGGCTTCTTCTATTTTAGAGGGTTCAATATATGAAATGAATGCAGAAAAGGTTACTTTATTCAAAGTACTCCTTCTAGTTCTTACTCCTTGGTTTACATCACCTATCACTTGGTCCAAAGGATGATTTCTTATAAATCTCCAAGCTCTAGGTTGAGACTGATCAGGATTTTCCAAATTATTTTCAGGATCAGCCTCAAAAACATTTTCAGACACTTCGGAGGAGGAAGGAGTAGTTTTTGAAAAGAATTGATCTTTGAAAATAGTCTCTTCCTCATCATTCAAGAGTTTATCAGAGTCATTTTCACGAGAACACAACATGTATGGACTCTTCCACAACCTTAGTTCTAGTGTTAAAAACTCTATAAGCTTTACTCCTATTCGAATAACCAATAAAGATACTTGTATCAGCTTTGGGATCGAATTTACCAAGATTCTCTTTACCATTATTGTGCACATAGCACTTGCATCCAAAAACGTGTAGGTGGCTGAGATTTGGCTTCCTTCCCTTGTAGAGTTCATATGGGGTCTTGTTCAGCTTCTTTCTCAGATAGGCTCGGTTGGAGACATAGCAAGTCGTACTCATCGCGTCAACCCAAAACACTTGAGAAGTGTTTTTCTCATTCAGCATTGCCCTTGCCATCTCAGTGAGAACTCTATTCTTCCTCTCAACAACACCATTTTGTTGAGGGGTCCTTAGAGCCGAAAAGTTGTGATCAATCCCCATATTGTCACGGAACTCCGCGAAGGCGTTGTTTTCGGTCGCCACCATGATCGGTCCTTATACCGAAATTGAGAAACCTTTCTCGTTCTGGACCTTCTTGGCAAAGGTAACAAACTCGATCAAACGTTTCATCTTTAGATGATAAAAATATTGTCCAAGTAAATCTAGAGTAATCATCAACTATGACTAAAGTATAAAGATTTCCACCAAGACTTTTTACTTTAAATTTGGTCCAACTAGATCCATATGGAGTAATTGAAGAGGTCTACTAGTTGAAATCTCATTTTTTGCTTTAAAAGAGTATTTGGTTTGTTTTCCTTTTTGACATGCATCACGAGACCATATTATTTTTGAAATTCAATTTTGGAATACCAATGACCAAATCCTTTTTCGGTAACTTGTCAAGTTGAAACATATTAACATGAGCTAATCGCTTATGCCATAGCCAACTCTCATTCAAGTTACTAACAAAACGGTTTTAGAAATGAAGCATTCCTAGATAAGTTAAGAGTATAACAATTTCCTTCTCTAGGTGCTCTAAATAAAGCTTTAGTTTTCAAATCATCAATGGAGACTAAATCCTTTCTAACAATCAAGCATTCATTTGAGTCAAAGATAACTAGGTTACCCTTGTCGGTGCTTTGGCTCACACTTAGGAGGTTGTGACACAATCCTTCTACCAGATAGACATCCTTGATGAGAGGACCTTCATTGTTTCCTATCTCACCAATCCCAGCAATTTTTCCCGATTGGTCACCTCCAAATGTGACTCTACCACCATCCTTTGGTTTGATTGAAAGAAATTTGGATTCATCTCCGGTCATGTGTCTTGAGCACCCACTATCAATGTACCACTTGTTGGGTCTTGATGCTCTAAGACAAACCTGCAATTCACAAGGGATCAAGCCTTAGGTACCCATCTTTTCTTGGGTCCTTTGGAGTTAGTTTTGACCTTAGGAACATAAGTTCCTTTCGGTACCCATTGATAATTTCCCACAGGCTTAATTTTTCTTTCATTTCTATGAAAGCAAGATGAAGTGGAATGACCCTTCTTATTACAATAATTACAATGTGCAAAGGGATTTGAAGAATGAACTGATTTTGTGAAATAGTTCATATACGTTTTTTGACCACTCTTCTTCTTGCCTTTCTTCTTATCAAAATCCGGTCTGTAGCCAATGCCAGATCTATCATTTATAAAACGTTGTTGTTTCAAAATGACATTGAGCATTTCACTTCCTCTAGTGAATTTCTCAAGTGCCTTTGTAAGATATGAATTCTTTTTCTTCAGATCGGGACAATCTTCACAAATAGTATTTTCGAAGAGGAAAACTTTTCAACTTGAAGTTCAAGAGTAAGATTTGTTTTTCAATTTGAAATATTTTTCAGCAAGTTTTTCAAACTCAGATTGCATGACCATATATTCAGCAAATAACTCATCATAAGGTGGTTTGCAATCATATACCTCTTCTAGGTTGATGCGTAATTCTTCTTCTTCGGCAACTAAGCATATGTTTGCTTTTTCTTCCTCATCCTCATCATCTTCATCAGATGAGCTATCACCCCAAATACCAGAGACATATGTCTTCTTTTTGAATCTGTTGAATTTCTTCTTTTCTTTGTCTTTGTTCTTGATTGGGGCATTCGATTTGATGTGGCCAGGCTTCTCACACTCGTAGCAGATAATTGGCTTTTTAGCTTCATATTTGGAGCTACCCTTGTGAAACTTCTTAAAGCCCTGGTCCTTCTTGTAGAATTTCTTGAATCTTCGGACAAAGCATGCCAATTTCTTCATCTTCGTCTTCATTCTCATTTTCCTCATCTGAATCTTTAACTTCTCTTGCAGCCTTGAGGGCAATTCCTTTGTTTTTGCCATGAACTTCATCAAGTCCCTTCTTGAATTTGAGTTTAGCCTCATACTTAGAGAGGCTGCCGAATAGAGCGGCATCGACGTCATTGACTCTCCTTGAGCCTCTTCAATAGCTGTGACCTTTGCTTCCCATTCCTTGTTAAGGATATTCAAGATCTTCCTTACTTGGACCTGGTTGGTCATATTCTTTTCCCAAGGCAGCAAGTTGATTGATGAGATGGGTGAACCTCACTGGAACTCACCAATGGATTCGCCATGCTTCATTCGTAGAAGATCATATTCGGTCATAAGAGTATTGACTCTGTTTTGCTTTACTCCACTGTTCCTTCATGAGCTACCTCGAGCATCCCACATGGCCTTAGCGAGATGGTAAGGTGCAGATACGAAAGTATTCTTGTTGACTTAGAGCACTTTGGAGTAGTAACACAGCCTTGCTGTTGAGTGTGACATTTTTCCTGTCATTCTCATCATATTCTTCTTCTAGCTTAGGAACTCTAACTCCATCTTCAACGGTTGATGGCGCATAGTCTCCTCTTTCAAATACTCTCCAGAGACCATACTCTGTTGCCATGACGAAGACTTTGAACTTTGCTTTCCAGAAGGAGTAATGCTCTCCATTGAAACCGGGTGGCCTGTTGATAGAAGCTCCATCAGGTAAGATACCTTCCATATTGATCCTTCTCGAGATGTTAAGCTCTTTGAGAAGACCTTGCTCTGATACCAAATGAAAGTGGAGCCTAAATACCCAAGAGGGGGGTGAATTGGGTATTCTTAAAATTTTAAGAACTAGCTGTTTTGGACAAGTGAAAACAGAGTATATCAGAGGAGAAGGGTAAGGAAAGCTTGCACAAGAGAAATTATCCTGGTTCGGTCTTATCCTTGACCTACATCCAGTCCCCAAGCCACACTTGAGATTTTCAATCCACTAAAACTCAACAATTGATTACAACCTCTGTACTCAGAGTAGTTCTCTCACTAGAACTCACTCCCCCTTACAAGTTGCAATCAATACACCCAACCACCAAGTCCCCTGACTTGTGGTTATCTCAATCAATGAATGATTTACAGAAATAACTCTCTTACAGAGTAGATAAGATGAACACTGAAGTACAAGTATCAAATTGATACAATACAGAAAGAAGCTGAACACAATAAATGATACTTAATGAATTTTCGCTCTCAGTAGGTGTATCAGCTTGAGAAGAAGTTAATGCACTCTATTTATAGGTAGAGAACATTAAATGACCGTTGTTTGATGAATCCAACCGTTGTAGGTGATTAGCTTAAGGTGCGGTCATCTTTCTCTCTAAACTTCGCTAATCCAGGTGTTAATTTGATCGATGTGATTCTCGAGAATTTGCCCGTTGGAGATTACTTTGCTTGTTGTAGTAAGCATTCTTTAACGTTCGAAAGGCGTGCTCGGATGGATTAGCTGAAAGTAGGTTGATTTGCAGAGGTGCATTAAAATGCACTGAACACTTTTTGCTTTATGGCTTTGCCCTTCAATAATCTTCATCTGATCTTAATGAAATTCACTCAACAAACTTGTTAAACATAGCTGGGAATGTGATTGAATGAATTATGGAAGCAATAAGATCAAACAACAATGATTTGCAAATTCGTATGATTCAAAAATCAGTTTTTACCGTTGTATACTGCAGTATGTTCATGCTAACTCGAGTATGGCAATGTACACAAGTGTCCATACTGCAGTATCCAATGGGATACTCGAGTTTGCACCTTTCAGAGGCAAACCAACGTGTCTTGTGTTTGAAAGATAAAACCTATACTCGAGTTTGCACTCCTTTACTGCAGCATTGACTTAACTTGAAAAATCCTTTTGCTCTCTGTAAGTCCAATACTCGAGTTTGGCTACGCAAAAGGCAAGTATTGACTTAACTTGAAAAATCCTTTTGCTCTCGTAAGTCCAATACTCGAGTTTGGCTACGCAAACCGCGTATTGACTTAACTTGAAAAATCCTTTTGCTTTACGTAAGTCCAATACTCGAGTTTGGCTACGCAAACTGCAGTATTGACTTAACTTGAAAAATCCTTTTGCTCTATGTAAGTCCAATACTCGAGTTTGGCTACGCAAACTGCAGTATTGACTTAACTTGAAAAATCCTTTGGCTCTCTGGAAGTTCAATACTCGAGTTTGGCTATGCAAACTGCGGTATTGACTAAGTTTGAAAAATCCTTTTGCTCTATGTAAGTCCAATACTCGAGTTTGGCTACGCAAACTGCAAGTATTGACTTAACTTGAAAAATCCTTTGGCTCTCTCGGAAGTTCAATACTCGAGTTTGGCTATGCAAACTGCGGTATTGACTAAGTTTGAAAAATCCTTTAGCTCTCTGGAAGTTCAATACTCGAGTTTGGCTATGCAAACTGCGGTATTGACTAAGTTTGAAAAGCTTGGTTGCTTTCTGGATGGCCTTTACTCGAGTTTGCAAACCTATACTTCAGTTTGCAACTATCAGAATGTTTTTAACTAACTTTGCAAACTTCAAGACATGTTTTACATTTGTTGTTAATCATCAAAACATATTGAGAACTAACAATTTCCCCCTTCTTGTTCTTATGTGCTTGTAACACCCCAAATTTTCCAACAATTATAATGACATAAAATTGCAATAATTTTTATAAATAATTATTGAAATTCAAAATAACCAAAATTTGGGAAGTGTTACCGCCGCACTTGTACTGGAACAAGTGCAAGGCTACCTTATTACATTAACATAAATCCAAACTTGAATAAAAGTATTTTATTCAAAGTATAAAATAAAAAGAAACTAGCTAGAAAGTGAATGTTCTTCCTCACTTCTCACTGCTAACCCCAACAGCCCCAACTTTGAAACTGTTTCACCGAAAATCTGCTCCCGAAGGATCATCACAAACCCGAACAAAAACATCAGCAAAAGCTGGTAATCCTAATCAAAACACAATTTATACAACTCATATATATTAATTAAATCAAATATATAATCACATAGTGATTTAATCAACTATCAATTCCAATATTATAGAATAATAATAATAATAATGATGATGATGATGATAATAATAAATAAATAAATAAAATATTTACATGGTGATAAAAATATCATTTACGTATGTACATATAATCTAAAATATCAATTCCAATACTCGTCATATCTATACATTCACATCGAATCAAATATTATTCATTATCTTTATTAATTTCATTTGGACCCTAAACCCGCTAGTCCATTTAATTTAGTGGGAAGAGAACCATGGTAGACCCGAAAAAACCCGGTCTACCTACCCTGTGACCCGGAAACCGCCGATCCACGAGATCATCAAATTGGCCATATATCAATAAAACATTTCGTCCTAATGTGCACACCTCTTTCCAAAGTTGCTACTAGTGTCCCGGAAACCTGCCAGACACCACTTTAGGAAGAACGGATATAATCAGTTCACATCAAATAACATATCGAGGCATAACGCCTAAGGGTTGTGTTTGTCACTTTGGGAGTACCATCCCAAAGCTATCTTCCCACGATTTAAATTATTTTAAATACACTTACATAATAAATTGATTTCTCAATAAATATATATAGATATATATATATATGTGAAAGCATTTATAAGTTTCGATCACAAAAGCCGAAGCAACCGAGCAACCCCGTGAGGTATGTATATTCAATGGTAATTCATCAATCTATATATATGTTTCAATTTTCAAAAAAGAACCAAAACCCTCAAAGCTACCACGTACAGGTAGGTGTATGCAAATCATAAATGGATTTTGCAAAAAGCTTCTTCACGCAATTCAAGAATGAAAGGGTGTATACATATAATTCAATTACTCATGCATCTACGTACGAATAATATTCAAAGGTTGAATGGTTTTGTAAAAAGTTAATTAGGATTATATAAAGTATATTTTACATATAACAATCACATGTGATATATTTAGGATCATAATTACCTATCAAGATTCATATAAAATTAACCTAAGACTCATGGGAATTAGGATTACCTGGTCTCCGTTTTGCTAGCCTCTTAGAAGAATAGAGAAAGAATAGAGGAAGTAGTAGAAGAGAATAGGAGAAGAGAATAGTAGAAGAGAGTAAGAGTATTTTAGGCTTAGGCTAGACCTCTATTTATAACTTAAAATTAGGGTTTAGCTTTGGGCTCTTCTACTATTGCCAACTCATTGATAGGGTATATTAAATTCAATCAATCAATCATAATGTGAATTTAATGTCATTAATAGGGTATATTAAATTCAATCAGTCAATCATGGTATGAATTTAATGTCATTAATAGGGTATATTGAATTCAATCAAGCAATCATGGTGTGAATTTAATGTCATTAATAGGGTATGTTGAATTCAATCAAGCAATCATGGTGTGAAGTCCTAAGGCAACTAATAAATGGGTTATTACTATTAATAAAAATCTGGGGTATTACATTCTACCCTCCTTAAAACAAGTTTCGTCCTCGAAACTGAAATAAAATTCACATGTTAATAATAATCACATAACAACTATTAATAATAATCTGGGGTATTACGGTCTTTGTTCGACCGGGTAACGTAGAGAAGGACAGAATTTGATTTCTCGATGAAATGGGTTGGATTCATATAAGTTCATATGTTTATCCAACTTTTATCTTTAAGTTTGATCCACATCGATTCTTTAAATTCTAATTCATAGCATAAATATTATAAATTTCTAGTTCTGTTCGCCCTTCCCTTTTCCAAATTTCATGGAATGAAAATAAATAGTATCATTTATGGATCGAAGGAATCAGAGAATGAAGAATCAAGGGGTTTCTTTTTTTCTTTTTTCTTTTTTGCTTGAAGTAGAATCAGAGGTTGAGGGTGATCTTTTAGGGCTTTTTGGTATTTTCAAAATTATAGTGTGGGCCCGCCGTCAAAGTTAACCCCCTCAGTTAAGATTGTAACGAAGATGTGACTTTTGCACATTTTTTTAACCACATGTGTATTTTTGCTCAAAAAAAAACATATGGTACTGGACGCTTTTCAAGATCCTAATATAATTTTTTAAGATTGTAAAGTATTTTTTCTGTACCATTTACTATTTTGAAATATTTTTTTAGTACTTACCACTATTCTAAATTTTTTTTTTTAAAAAAAATAGCACCAGCTTGTATTTACTTCAAAACACCACCGTACACCGCAAAGGACAGCAGCGGATGTTAAGGCGCAAAGATACAAGCCAGATCCGATGTTTTCATAGGACGCGGCTTCAGTCCTAGTCCTCTGCTATTACCGTCCACTGCCATTCACTTCCTCAAAACAACGCAATTTTGGTGCAAAAGTGACATTGCTCCTTTTTTTTTTTTTTTACACACACATATTTAGGGTACTGTAGATACTAAAAAGATACTCCAGGATACTGACCAATACGGAAAAAAGATACTGAAAAGTTAGGATGTTGAAAAATTATCTCAGGGTACTGATTGGTACTAACAAGATACTTCAGGATACTGACCTATACTGAAAAAATAATTCACGATCTTGAAAAATTATTTTAGGATGTTGAAAAAATATTTCAGGGTACTGATTGGTACTAAAAAGATACTTCAGGGTACTGACTGGTACTAAAAAGATACTTCAAGATCATGAATTATTTTTTCAGTATAGGTCAGTATCCTAAAGTATCTTTTTAGTATCTACAGTGTTCTAAATATGAGTGTAAAAAAAAAAAAAAAAAAAAGGAGCAGTGTCACTTTTGCGCCAAAACGGCGCTGTTTTGAGGAAGTAAATGGCAGTGGACGGTAATAGCAGGGGACTGAAGCCGCGTCCGTTTTCATAGTAGTATTAACATTAGCTGGATCATCGTCCTTGTGCTCCTCCTCCCCGCTTCTCTCCACACTGATCCGCAGAGCCCTACCGTCCTCCACCTCTACCTTCTCGTCCTCCTTCCTCATGCCCGGAAGGTTGGCCTTGAAAATGTAACACTCAGGGGTTTCCTCCAGTCCATGCGAGCGCCGGTATGGCACTGGTTTCGCGAGCGGAGGAAGGCAGGTTGGCCACCGTGCCGGATAATGGGAAGCCCTCAAGGGGTTTCCACAGGTCCAGAGAGAAAGGATCGAAGATGTTGCTTCGTCGATTACCGAAAAATCTTGGGATGAGCGACATGCTTGGATTCAAGGATAGGATTGGAATGGACTTTCTTTAAATTCAGAACTCATAGACGATTCTGTCATGGAGGATAAGGAGAAACGCCGAGGGTATTCAAAGTAGAAGAACCGAAATCAAAGAGAAAATGCTGAAATCCAAGGAAGAGGAAGCCTAAATCGACTAGCTAATTTGGCTTCTTATAACGGGGAGCGTACCGATGGCTTATATTGTACTTAAATTTGGCCTCCTTGTGCGCTGGAATGGTTCAATGACCTTTTATGATGGATAAGGCTGGGGGGTGTGGACATGGCGGTGTATTATCAGACTACGGTGATAAGGTTTTCCTCCCTTCCTGTTGCAGATACTGAGTATTTGATTATTTTCAAAATAATCTTTCAATAATAATAATGGATTGATATTGATATCAATGATTTTTTATTTTAATGGACTGTTATAAGAAGTTAATGTCATCGATAGCCTATCATTTCAATTTTTGTAACTGCCTGGAAATCATTCAATAATTTGACTGTTTGATATTAAATTGCAACAGCAATGAGTATCTTTTTAAATAGAGAGGTGAATAGTCAGTTTCATTCGGTAAAGGTTGGGATCTTGAACTGATATCCTTCACTTCACTCTTTCTCCCATAGATGGCCCAAATTTGCAACACAAAGCCAGAGGAGGTACAGCCACACCAACACCCAGTGAAGGAGCAATTGCCTGGAGTTCAATATTGCATTAACAGTCCTCCTCCATGGCGTCAGTAGACCTTTTCTTTATTTCTTTCTCTTCTATTGGATGATTAACACCATCATTGATAATAGGGGAAAAAAAAAAATCAGTACTACTGGATTCATGTGTATTGTATTATTATCTGTACTTTTCTGAAATTGAACCTTTCATCCCTATGTAGCTGAAGCTGTAGTATTAGGGTTCCAGCATTACTTACTGACCCTTGGCATGACAGTTCTGATTCCAACCATAGTTGTTCCTCAAATGGGTGGAAGCAATGTAAGCACTTTTTCTTTTTTCGGCCTATTTTCCTCGAATGTGTCTTCACTTCTTGACTCAAAATTTCCCTTCTATTAGGCAGAGAAGGCAAGGGTGATACAGGGCCTGTTATTTGTTTCTGGACTAAGCACAATTCTTCAATCTTTGTTTGGAACCCGACTTCCAACTGTAGTGGTTGGTTCATACACTTACTTGATACCCACAATCTCAATTATTCAGAACGGAAGATATAGTTCATATTCAGATCCATATGAGGTCAGTCTGAGTCAGAAAATTTGACCTTTTTTTTCTGTTATTGATTTTCTTGTTTGACCAATATGGGGCTTTTAGAGGTTCACTCAAACAATTCGAGGAATACAAGGTGCCTTGATCATAAGTGCATGCTTCCAGATGATTATAGGATTCATGGGCTTTTGGAGAAATACTGTCAGGTCAAGAAGTCTTGTAGCTTTCATCAAATGCATTCTATTAATTATATTTTTGGTTGGGTGTCTCATCTATCTCTCTACTGCTATAGGTTCTTGAGCCCACTTTCTATTGTTCCTTATGTAACATTCACTGGACTTGGTCTATATGTTCTTGGTTTTCCAATGGTAAGTTACTTATTTCACTTCTCAGTCTAGTGATTAGCGCTATAGCCTCTTCTTTTCTTATGTTTATTTCCTTTCCTCTTCTGTAGCTGGCAAAATGTGTTGAAATTGGGCTTCCAGCACTGATTGTTGTGGTTTTCATCTCACAGGCAAGTCGTATTTGGCACCTGAAACAGTCAGGATAGAACCATGTTTTTTTTTTCCTTCTTCCTTTCTTTTCTTTCTTTTCCCCCGCTAATAGGTTTGAATTGTTGTTAAAATTATTGTACTAAGAAATATACTTTTTTTTTTTTAAATATAATTCTTCACGGATAATTCCTTTAGTAAAATTTAATGTAATCTTTTTCTTAATATTCTTAAAGTATAAAATTTTATTTTTACAATAAGTGGGGAGTATAATTACAAAATTTGTGAAAGAGTAAGAAATAAAGAGTGGAAAATATATTTAGTCAGTTTTGGAGGGTGATAATAAACTGTGCTCTAAAAAGAATATATTTTATTTATCTAATAAAGTTTACTGTTCTAATCAATATTAGAAATAAATATTTTTAATGGGAGCAGATAAAAAATTTTAAGAGGGCCAGATATGAAAACTTCAAAGTAAAAGCGACATTATATACATATAATTGATGGCTAACCTTTAGTAATTGCACTTGTGTCATCCTAAAAAAGTTCACAGAAAGTTGTGGCAAAATGAGATGTAAATGTATGTTGAAAAAAAGGAAAAAGTAGTGATAAGATATTCATTTTCTTCTGCAGTATCTCAACCGATATCTGGCAATTGAGAGGCCAGTATGTGGTAGATTTGCGGTGTTGTTTTCGGCTGCAATTGTATGGTTATATGCACAGCTTCTAACTTCAAGCACTGTGTATAATCACAAGCCTGAAGTTAGGCAGAGTAGTTGCCGCACTGATCGTGCTGGTATTATCACTGCAGCTCCCTGGTAAGATTATGTTCACTTGTATGTCCCCCCCCCCCCCCCCCCAAAAAAAAAAAAAAAACCACCACACAAAAAAAAATAATAATAATAATAATGTTAACCGACTTATGACTTTCCCATTATCTGGCCAATGATTTGCAAGTTTGGATGATAATAAATGCATGTTTATTCTGACCAAGGATATATATTCCTTACCCATTCCAATGGGGAAGCCCAACTTTCAATGCTGGGGAGGCTTTTGCAATGATGGCTGCTTCATTTGTTTCTCTTTTTGAGGTGACTAACTCTGGTTAATAAGATATGCATATCTTTCTATCGCTTGATTAGATCCTCACCTTGAGTCTGCTTCAAATTTTAACTTACTTTGTTCTGGCAGTCAACAGGTACCTTCTACGCTGCTGCAAGATATGGAAGCGCCACCCCTGTGCCACCTTCTGTTATTGGTCGTGGAGCAGGATGGATGGTTGTACTTATTATATTGTTTTTTTCAGTTTTTTTCTGGACTTGTCTTGTAGCTTCGAGCTCATTATGAGCTGTGGTGTCTCTGCTGTTTTGATCACAGGGAGTGAGTGTTTTGCTCAATGGAATGTTTGGTTCTGTAACTGGGAGTACAGCATCGGTGTAAGTTTCTTATGGAATCCATGATTTTGACCAAAATTGCATTCATTAACCTTTGTGAAGAATTAAATATGCAATATCTATTGTTCAAATTATATTTTCTGTCGTTGCTTTTCACCAAGTGAGATGTTGTTTACAATAACTAATAAGTACACCTTTGTTATGCTCTTTCCTTTCCTTTCAGGGAAAATGCTGGCTTATTAGCTCTGACTAGGGTGGGGAGTCGAAGAGTCATTCAAATAGCTGCTGGCTTCATGATTTTCTTTTCTGTATTTGGTATGCTATTCAGTTTCATGGCATTTTATTATCAAGATTGAGCCCATATTGATTCACTCTTACATCTCATTTAACCAGAAGCATAACAAAGTATATTCTGTTTTAAGCAATATGTTCCATTTCACTGATGACTGCACAGTGTAAAACTTATACGTACAGTTTAATGACTCTACCTATAATTATGGATATCTCATATATATGGTATATTTTGTTGACCAGGTAAATTTGGAGCAGTTTTTGCTTCTATACCTCTGCCAATCATGGCTGCATTCTACTGTTTATTCTTTGGTTATGTCTGTAAGTACCGATCTGTGTTGCTGATTCATCTCAGCATGTCTTACAATTCATGTAGAACTTAACATGAAGCTAATTAATTATAATTCTGGCACTTGCAGCTTCTGCTGGTCTTGGTTTCCTTCAGTTCTGTAATCTGAATAGTTTCCGAACCAAGTTTGTATTGGGATTATCATTCTTCCTGGGAATCTCCATACCACAATACTTCCGGGAATATTATCATGGAAAGCATGAACATGCAGATTCCAGATGGGTGAGAAATCTTTAGTACATGTGTAGAAAATGATGGGAGCACATTTTGTGCTCATCATTTCAATGAGCATAGTATACTAAGACCAATCTGGACTGTCTAAATTGATTTTAAAAAAATGAATTTATCATTTAAAAAATCACAAATTTGGACCGTTTAGATTAGATGTGAACCATCACTTCCCGAAAAGTTCATTGAAGCACGTTTATTTTGCTGATTTGAATGATTGTGTGTGTGTGTGTGCAGCTGAATGATATAGTGACAGTGATCTTCATGTCCCATTCAACTGTGGCTGCCATGGTTGCTTTCATTCTGGATATCACACTTTCCCGGGAA
This sequence comes from Acacia acuminata, assembly GCA_019022655.1. Lineage (NCBI taxonomy): Eukaryota > Viridiplantae > Streptophyta > Magnoliopsida > Fabales > Fabaceae > Acacia > Acacia acuminata. The sequence continues at coordinate 1,269,554 of JAFJYI010000158.1, forward strand.
AATGATGCAGCTCGGAAAGACAGTGGCTTGCAGTGGTGGGAGAAGTTCAGCTTATATCCTGCCGATGTTAGGAACAATGAATTCTATGCTCTACCATGCAGGCTTGATGAGCTCTTCCCCGCTGTTTGAATTTGATCATTGTGCTTCTTCTTTGTTGTTATCAATCAAGTAGAGAAGCTTGAACTCTTTGGATCCTTAATGCTGTCCCATCATTTATTTGTCCTTTTTTGTAATCTGATGTGTTTTAAGTTTTGGACCAAATAAAATAACGGTGAATTGTACGTTTTGTTCTTGAAATTTTGCATAGTTTTCTGTTTATTCATCCAAAACGTATGTTTCTCTCAATAATATTAAATACAGGAATTTGGCCATCTAATTTTTTGGGGATTTTTTTTTTTTACTCCTTTATTTATTTATTTGATTTTAAATCAGGTTTCTATAATCTTATCACTGGATGAGAATGCCGACTGAATGACAAGTTTTTACAAGATACAAAGTAAAAGAGGCTTTTGAAAAATAAAATTTATTTTTTGATAAGAAAAGTTTATTAATTTTCAACACAAAAAACAAAAAAATATTATCTGGTTGCATCTATAATAGAGCCGTCAATCAGGGCCAGCCCATGATGGGCCAGCGCCCATCGGGCAGTGCCCTCCAGGCCCGGAGTAAAAAAAACACATGTTTTTCAAAGCCCTCGAGAGCACTGTGGCCGGGCCGCCATGCAAGGCCCGAAAATTATTATTTCAAATTTTAACTATTTTTCCTCCGTTTTTTTTTTCTCAAAGAAATATAATTAGTAAATTACAACAATTAAAGCTCTAATTTATCAAATAAATGTTGTCAACATTTATATCCAAAAAACACAATTATCCAAAAAATAAGCAATCCACGAATTCATAATCAAACAAATTATGTTCTCAAATAACTTACATAAAATATAAAAGGGTTAAATACCAAATTTACCCCGGAAGTTTTGATAAGGGGGCACTCAAAGACCGGAAGTTTTTTTTGGTACCAAATTTGCCCGGAAGTATTCAAAAGGTACCAAATTTGCCCCGGAAGTATGAAAAAGGTAGCAAATTTGCCCATCCGTGAATTTTGACCGTTAAGTTTGACTAACTGTCCACGTGGCATGCCACCTCATCAACCAATAAGAATTAAATATCATTTTTGCCCTGGAAGTTTTCATTAAGGAGCAATTTTGCCTCGGAAGTTTTCATTGAGGAGCAATTTTGCCCCGGAAGTTTACAAAAGTAGCAATTTTGCCCTTCTTTCTCCCAATATTAAATTTGACTATTAAATCAGTCAAAGATCACACATGTCATGCTTTGAAAAGGTCAAACTTGGAGTCGAGAAGGAGATCCTTGAGATGTTGAGCTCAAGGCGGTCGAATTTGTGAAGTTTGAACCGGTCAGGAAGCATCACTTATGATCCGAGCAAATGATCGTCTATACAAACGTAAATATTATCACTATTGATTAGTTTTACTGAACCACTTTTTGGAACAATTCATTTCTCGTTTTGCGTTTCATTTGCTTAGATCATAAGTGATGCTTCCTCTGAGTGTTGCGACAGACCTTTCAGTCCCTGTGACCAGTTCAGCTTCACAAATTCTGACCGTCTTGAGCTCAACATCTCAAGGATCTCCTTCTCTGACTCCAAGTTTGACCTTTTCAAAGCATGACATGTGTGATCTTTGACTGATTTAATAGTCAAATTTAATATTGGGAGAAAGAAGGGCAAAATTGCTACTTTTGTAAACTTCCGGGGCAAAATTGCTCCTTAATGAAAACTTCCAGGGTAAAAATGATACTTTTTGATTGATGAGGTGGCATGCCACGTCACATTTTAATGATCTACGTGGACTTCCGTCACGTTTGGGTAAATTTGATACCTTTTAAATACTTCCGGGCAAATTTGGTAAAAAACTTCCGGTCGAGCGCCCCCTTATCAAAACTTCCGGTAAATTTGGTATTTAACCCAATATAAAAAGCATCTAAGTTCTTAATTGTTGCAATTTACTATCAAAAACAAATTATGTTCTCAAAAACAAATTATGTTCTTAATTCTTATGGATTACTATCCTCATGATTTTTGGAGAATGCATTCAAAATTGCAATCTCCCAAGTCTGCTGTTTAGGATTTTTTGTTGTACGAGTTGGTGCCATACATCTAAACACAATGTTGCCTCGGACAAAGAAATTATGTGTATTGTAAATAAATTTGCTTTTCAATCAACGAGAATTAAAATTTCTTTTTTTTTTTTCATAAACGAGGGTTTTTAATTTTTGCCATTTCAAAGCAAGCTAGTCTTAGTTAATTGAAGAAATATGTTATTTGCAACATTAAATTCATGGTGATTGGGATTGAAAAAAGGAAGTCATGATCGAAACGTGTCTAAATTCATGGTGGACTATGGAATTATTCTTTTTAGGGTTACCCACACTTCAATTTTTCAACATTTTAAAAAAAATATATATATGACGGGCTAAATGGGCCGGCCGTAGCCCGTTGTGGCCGCCCGTAAAGCACGTGGCCCGCAGGCCCGAAGTCACCTCTCTCTTCCATTTTTGAGGCCCGGCCCGTAACGGGCCAGGGTTAAACGGGTCCGGCCCGTTTTGACGGCTCTAATCTATAATAATAATAAGGGTGTATCATTTGTCATGTTATTTGACATAAGGTTATGTCAAGTCACTACAAAACTACGTCGTTTTATGGGTTAGATGAATTAATGAAGGATGTTTTAGTCAAATTCATATAATAAATACAAAAACAAAAATATCAAAATACCCTTCATTAATTCTCCTAACTCTCAGAATGACGTAGTTATGGAGTGATTTGACATAAACTTATGTTAAGTGACATGACAAACGATAAACCCTAATAATAATATGTAACTTATTTGATTTAAGGGTAAAGGAGCAATTTTACACATGTAATTTGGCTCGGGGAGCGCTCTAAGACCACGTAAAACTTTTTGGATCAAAAATACACATGTAATTTCATTTTGGAGCGCCCAAAGAGACCACGCTGTTAGTTGGCGTTAGGTGACCGTCGTTGATTGTTAACTTGAATGGAATGCGTGACGTGGCTCGATTTGACCGACACGCGACGTGGGCGATGACGTGGAATAAAAATTCGAATTTTTTTTTTTAAAAATTCAGAAAAAAAAATTCAAAAAAGTTTGAATTTATTGCTAATTTTTTGAATTTTTTCCTAATTATTTGAATTTTTTCTAATTTTTAAAATTTTTTTCCGAATTTTTAAAAAAATTTGAATTTTTATTCCACGTCGTGTCGTCAAATCGCCCTTCACGCGTCGTTCCATCCAAGTTAACGGTCAACTAACGGCCGTGGTCTTTAACGCTCCAAAATGAAATTACATGTATTTTGGTCCGTAAAATTTTACGTGGTCCGAAATAAGCCCCGAGTCAAATTACATGTGTAAAATTGCTCCTTTACCCTTGATTTAAATTCATGTCGTAACATTAAATTTAGGTGTGTCACGCTGGAAAGTTACATTATTAATTGCTAACGTCATTTATCTGTTAAGAAAAAACTACTATCTCCGATATTAATTATAAGACGTAGTTGACTTTTTTTGGAGAGATTAAGGAAAGTTTAAATAAGATACTTAATCATTTCATATGTTGTGTATCCTTAGATTATATATTAGCTTATTACTCAAACTAATTAGTTTGAAGAAAAAAATAAAAATATTCAAAAATAAATTAATTAGCTTTCTTAATCTCTCAAAAAAATCAACTAAGTCTTATAATTAGGATTAAAAGTATATATTTGTTAAAAAGTTGGCCGAGCTGTATATTATAAGGAACCAATCCCCTCTGATTGCTCCTCCGCATCCAGCCACGCCTTCTCTTGACAGTTGACACTCCACCGTCAGGATTAAGCTTGCACCAACCACTCAGAGGATGATGATGTCTTCGCGTCTATGATTCGGTTTCTACACAGTCCCACCTCTTGTTGTAATTCCGCGATTAGTTCCTCACTAACATCGCATCGCTTCATTCCATGGAAGGAGTAATTTATTCCTCCACTTTTGGATAAACCAACACCCAGTCTTGCATGAAATCTTTGTCTAGGCGGAAGCCATTTCACTTTGTTCCATGCCTGTGATCTACAATGCCCACTGCTATCCCATATTGTCACCTCAATATTGCTTGTGCCTTGCAAAACCATTCCATGCTTCAAAAATTTGGTTCGAGCCCGCTTGTCCATGGCTCCAGACTTTCTCAGAAACCCATCAAATTCCCTTCTGTAAAGGAGTATTGCAGGCAAGGAAGCCTAATAGATGCTTTTCAATCATTAACGCTCTTGCCCACTGCTGACCACAGTTCAAATCATTTTGCTCTTGAAGAACCTTATTCTCTGATTCTTGACCTATGCGCGAGTCAGAAATCTCTATCACAAGGGAAGCAGATACATGGCCGCATGATCAAATCTGGCTTGTGTGATTCTGTTTTTCTGGACACAAAGCTTGTGCAAATGTATGGAAAGTGTGGCTCATTCCTTGAAGCGGAGAAGATGTTTGATGAAATGCATGACAGAACGATTTTTACTTGGAACGCCATATTAGGTGCTTACGTATCAGATGGGAAACACATGAAAGCACTTGCGTTGTATAAAGAAATGCGAGTTCTGGGAGTCCCACTGGATGCTCATACCTATCCTTGTGTTCTTAAAGCTTGTGGTGCTCTCAACGAGCCACGTTTGGGTGCTGAGATTCATGGTATGGTCGTCAAGTGTGGATATGGTGCGTTTGTGTTCGTATCTAATGCCCTCATTTCAATGTATGCGAAGTGCAAAGATCTCGGTGGAGCCAGGCTATTATTTTACAGTATGCATGAGAAGTATGACGTCGTTTCATGGAATTCTATAATTGTAGCGCATGCTACAGAAGGTCATTTCTCAGATGCATTGTCATTATTTAGAAGAATGCAGGGAATTGGTCTTGCTAGTAATACATATACTTTGGTTGCCACTCTTCAAGCTTGTGAAGATCCAGCCTTCATAAAGCTAGGCATGGAGATGCATGCTGCTACCCTGAAATCTGATTATTATGCTGATGTATATGTTGCCAATGCTTTGATTGCCATGTATGCAAGATGTGGTAGAATGGAGGAAGCAGAAAGAGTTTTTGTAAATATGAATAGTAAGGATTATATATCATGGAACACACTGCTTTCAGGTTTTGTTCAAAATGGTCTATATAGTAATGTTTTTAAATACATCAGGGAATTGTGGTATTCTGGTCAAAAGCCTGACCAGGTATCAGTGCTAAATGTGATTGCAGCATCAGGTCGATTGGGGAACTTATCAAGTGGAATGGAAGCTCATGCCTATGCAATAAGAAATGGAATGGATTCTGACATGCAGGTTGGAAACACCCTGATAGACATGTATGCTAAGTGTTATTGCGTGAAATACATGGGTGGTGTTTTTGAAAACATGCATGAAAAAGACTTAATTTCTTGGACAACAATTATTGCTGGCTATTCACAAAATGATTGTCATTTGGATGCTTTAAATTTGTTTCGGATGGTCCATGTAGAAAGGATGAATGTTGATGTGATGATGATTGGGAGCATTTTGACAGCTTGTAGTGGGTTGAAGTCCAAAACCTCAATCAAAGAAATTCATGGTTACATTATAAGAAGAGATTTAGCTGATACGTTACTGCTAAATGCCATTGTCAATGCATATGGTGAGACTGGGGAAATAGATTCTGCGAAGCATGTGTTTGAAGCAATTGAATCCAAATGTATTGTGTCTTGGACAAGTATGTTATCTTCTTACATTCATAATGGACTTTCAATTGAAGCTCTTGAACTTTTCTGCTCTCTAAAAGAAACAAAATTACAACTTGATTCTGTAGCTCTGGTCAGCCTACTCTCTGCTGTTGCTAGTTTATCTGCCCTGAAGAAAGGTAAAGAGGTTCACGGATTTATAATTAGGAAGGGTTTCCGGTTGGAGGGACCAATTGCTAGCTCATTGGTGGACATGTATGCTTCCTGTGGAAGTTTAGGGGATTCCGAAAAGCTTTTTAATTCTGTCAAAAAGAGAGATATAATCCTATGGACCTCCATGATTAATGCATATGGAATGCACGGTTTTGGAACTGTGGCTATTAATTTATTCAATAAAATGACTGATGAAAATATTATACCTGATCATATAACTTTCTTAGCTCTATTGCATGCATGTAGCCATTCAGGATTGATGACTGAAGGTAAGAGGTTTTTTGCAATTATGAAACATGAATATCAGCTGGAGCCCTGGCCAGACCATTATGCTTGTTTGGTTGATCTCCTCGGTCGTTCAAATTGCTTGGGAGAGGCATATCATATTGTGAAGAATATGCCGATCAAACCTACTGCTGAGGTCTGGTGTGCTCTTCTTGGGGCTTGTCGGATCCATTCTAATAAAGAAGTAGGACAGCTTGCAGCAGAACAGCTCTTACAATTGGATACTGAGAATTCAGGAAATTATGCACTAATATCTAATATCCTAGCAGCCGATGGAAGATGGAACAATGTTGAAGAAGTGAGGATGAGAATGAAAAGAAATGGGTTGAAGAAACAACCTGGATGCAGTTGGATTGAGATTGAGAATGAGGTTCATACCTTCACGGCAAGGGACAAAGCTCATCCAAACTCTAATGCAATTTATCTAAAATTAGCTCAGTTTACAAAATTATTGGAGGAACAAGTAGGCTACAGGCCTGAAACAAAGTTTGTTTTGCACAACGTTGTGGAAGAGGATAAAATTCAGATGCTAGTCGGACATAGTGAAAGGTTGGCTCTTGGTTATGGTCTTATTGCTACCCCAGAGGGTACTTCCCTTCGGATAACCAAGAATCTTCGAATATGTAATGATTGTCATACATTCTTTAAATTAGCATCTAAAGTCTCAAAACGAGTCCTCATTGTAAGGGATGCAAATAGGTTCCATCACTTTCAAAAAGGAGCCTGTTCATGTGGAGATTTTTGGTGAGCACTTTGGTAATTATATGAAAAGTTAAAAATTTATCATCATGGGCTTCGCTGGTTACTTAGTGCTGCTGGTGAAATTTGAAGTCGCCTAACAAATATTAGACAGCCCCTCACTCACTCAATGATGTTGCAATTGAGAAATGGCTCTGGATGAAAGAAGGCTTGTGTACCATTAATAAACTTGGCCAGAGCTACATCCTACACTTGCTCCATAAACATATTTCTCATTCACTAAGGATTATAGCTTCTGGGTTAAAATAAAATGCTTGTAAAGGCATGTGAAAGATGGATCAGTTGTTGGGTGGTCTCCCCTCTTGCATGCTTTTCAGATGCTAAATTATGATTTTTGTATAAAAATCCTACTTTGTCTGTAATCAGGTACTTTTGTGTACTTTTTTGTTAAATTTAAAGTAAATTTAAATTCAACTTTTTCATTTAGTTTCATATAAGTCAAAATGCATCCTTTCCATTTATTCATTTGATAATACGTATGTGACTGAAAATTTGTCCACTGAAAATTGATGACTATATGTGCTTCTGTGAAAGAAAGTGAACTTGAATTTTCAGTTATTGGAGTAGAGGCTTTGGGTTTCAAGAAAAATGTAAGCGATAATGTTGATTTCAAACCAAATCAAATTCGTCATGGAGTACTCTGTTAAGGCAAGGCTTGGGCCTATATTGGTGGTGCATGGGGAAAGGAGATAGTGCAAAGCAGTAGGAGTTTATCTCATGTTTGGTGCATACAGAAACTCGATAGTGTTCATGAGATTTTGAAGCATTGATCATTCAGTCTGCCTGTTGCTATTGAAAAATTTAACATGGATGGATGTAATGATCTTTTAGTTTTCCGTGAAAAGGAGAGTGAATAGCTTTTTAGAAACCTAGTTGGCATGAATCTTCCCTGAAATAGCATGCATGACTTTCTCCTCTTTTATATTTTGCTTTATGCTTATACATTTTTCTTGTCAATTTTCTTTGTGATTTATAATGTATCTAGTAATTGCTGTACTTGATACTGTTGATCTGGTTTAAATATTTGCAAACTTAATATTCATGCAATATGAGTGTGTTTACGCATATATTTGATTCCCCCAGGGGAGCGCCAAAAAAAAAAAAAGTAGCGCCTGTGAAGCTAACTTATCCTTCTTTTTTCAAATTTAACTGTCTGCATAGCATCCCCTCTTCTGATGTATCATACTATTTTAATTTTCTTAATTAGGTATGATAGCTGGGATGATGCAGAGATTTCAAGGTTTCATTATGGATCACGTTATTCTATTGCTGGAATTATCCTCTTCTATCTTCTCCACCTTCCCCCTTCCAGCGCAGGGAATCAGAAGCTTCACGGTGATCAATTTGACCATGCTGAATTCCTTTTCAACAAGTGCAATTGGGAAGAGTAACACATCTGATTTGAAGGAACCAAATTCTGAATTTTTCTACACGCCAGCATTTTTCGAGAATCAGTTCAATCTTGACTTGGGAGAAAAACAGTCTGGGGAGGAGGTTGTCCTAGTGCCAATCTCCTATTAAAATTTACGAGCTACCAGAAAACCATTAGAGAGGCGGAATAACGAGGAAATTTAATGATTACATTGTTCTTTCAGGTGGGGATTCCAATGGCTAAGCCTGAAGGTAGTGTGCTAGAGAGTTTATCAGGAACCATAGAGAAACTCTTGAATCTGATCACGTCTTAGAAAATTTGCATCACCGGATCAATCTCATTTTTGGATATGAGCAGAGAGGGAAGGTGGGTATTGTGATTAATTATATTATTAATATTTTTATTTCTGCAGTATAATTTCTCTTCTGCTATCCCCTTACATGTACTTCTGTACCTGAAGGGTTCTTATCTTGTTATACCTGGGACATGATCGTGCTTAGAGTTGTGTTTATGCTTTTTATTATTTTCCAGAGCGGGGAGAATAATCTGTTTGTTTAACACTACTGCCCAACCTTCTGTAAATTAATAATCATTCATTTGCGTTCATTATGTCTGTTGTCTTCATGAGCTTACATGCGTGCTGTACTAATCACTAACCTGTTACTTCCCAGTGATACCTTGGCCAAAATTGTGGAATTTTTATTATATTCGTTTATTGGTAGATGGACACATTTATAGACATATGATAAAAATATGCAAAATTATGTGAATATGACCAGGTTAGATGCGGGAATGGGTTTTAAGGTCTTTGAAGCCTTTAATCTGGCCTTGTTTGCTAAACTTGGATGGCGTATTTTATGGTATCCAAATCAGCTATGGTTTAAGATTCTAAAGGCAAGAAGATGCTTTCTTCCCCTTATACCCATGAGGATCTAAAAAATTTAGGGTAGCTGATATAATGGATCATGGTGGTTGGAACTTGCTGTCCATTGCAGTAGAGGGGGTTAGCTAAAGAGGGATATGAAATTGCAAAATTAGTGAGCTCTAAAGAAATGCTTATATGTTCTTGGAATAGCTCGCATAGGGTTGTTTGGAAATATGTATGGAAACTATAAAAGTACCCCAAAAGATCAAAAATTTTGTGTGGAGAAAAATTAATTAATAACATGGTTTGGTAGTATCTTCATTCAATATTACTCAATGGGAAAATCTGGATCCCAAGTTTTGGCTTGCTACTTGTCTTTGCAATTTAAATCTGAATCAGTGGCCTCCTTTTCAATTGTAGAGTTTATTATTTAATTATATGAAGAATGCTGCAATGGATAGTCCTGGTTAAGGCGTCTTTATTGGAGTTTGTTTTGTAGTTGTTTAGTGTTTTGTTATTGGCTTGATTCAGTTTTTGTTGTTTTTTGTACTCTGGATTTGATGTTCTGTAGGACTACTATGTAACGTAGGAAATTAGTAAATGAAGTTTATTTTTGGCAAAAAAAAGAAAAGAAAAAAAGACCAGGTTAGTCGGTATGTCCTTAGCCTGTGTATGAGTTTGGCATCCCATATTTTACTTGAGGAATGCATCTTTTGTTCTGTCTCTAATATCTTTTCTTTTCTTGTGCAACTGAAAGGTTGCTGAAGAGTCTGTCAATGTTTTAAGAGAGCATGTTTGATTCGAACACATGTTACATATGGGAGGACTCTCATTTTCTATTTAATTGAATATGTTTTTTTGATACATGTACAATCGAATATTGACTTTATCAATGTGTTCTATCACTAATTAACTAAAATCTTTTAACCCTACTTATTACAATTGTTCTAAACCAAACTTGTTAAAATTTCCCGTTTCCTCTTCCCTCATATCAAACAAAAGATTTATTAAGGCAAGCTTATTTCAACACACAAACATATTCATGGGTTTGACCACCTTGTTGGAAAATTTGTGAAAGTAGCGTTTCTGAATTTCCAGGTACACGAAAATCTCTTATAATCATCATTTTAAACCACAATGATGATTAGTGAACTAAAATTTTAATTAGTCTCTAAAATGTTGTTTTAACATTAAAATACGATTCTTTTGCAGTGTTTAATTACATCCATTCCTCAAAGATTAGTTTCATACATTCCTCAAACCTATTAATAAGGCCAATTTTTGCAAGAAACCAAACATCAAAACACTCATTTGCTCCTCTTGTACTTGAGGATTGGAAAAAAAATGCAAGATGTTTGTTTTTACTTGACATTTTTTTTTTTGCCATCTTTTATCTTTGACAGTTAGTGAAGGCTATATAATACAAGATCCAAAGCTCCAAAACAAACTTAAAATCCTTCTTCTTCTCTTTTCTGAATTATAGACGGCGAGCATAAGCTTCATGCTTTAGTTAAGAAAGAAAGAAAGAAAGATTCTGGGCTCTTACACGTATCTAGGAAAAAAAAGACTCATTCAAAAAAATAATAATAATAAAAGGACTTGGAGGCTTGAAAGTAATATAATTTCTAAAAAAATTTCCCTAAAATATCAGTTTTGAAGAATTAATTTGGAAATCTATACATTCTACCATACTCGTAGTACCACCGTTAGATTTCATTTTGTTTCTGAGTAACACCGTTAATTATGTTAAATAACACCTCTTTGTTTTTATATTCCTTCATCATTGAATTTTATTTTATCTCCATAAATCAAGGAGCTATCATAATTTTTTGTTGTTGCAAAAAGCCATAATAAATACTAGGGGATTTAGTTTAGATATATTAATCAATAAATATAATTTATTGATGATTATTTTATAATTTCTTTTCTTATATTCCTTTATAATTGATTTTTTTAATTCCCATATTAATTAATAAAAATAATTTGTTGATGATTATTTTTAAATTTTTTTGGCTGAAAAATATAATTGAGAGATTCAATTTGAATCCATTAATCAATAAATATAATTTATTGATGAATATTCTCTATTTTTTTTAATGATTTTGCATTGTAATTTTTTATAGGCATTTGAATTTGAGTGCACAAATATCGATTTAGATTTAAAGAATTTCGAATTCTTGGTGAAATTCACTTTTCCTTCTAACATTGCTCTTGGAACGAGTGGGCAAAAAAAAAAAAAAAAAGCATATTACAAGTGCCACATCTATAGCACACATAACCTAATTGATGCATAGCATAGAGATGAATTTCCTTGTGTGACGCATGGGCACCAATACTAGTTAAAAACCAGAAACTAGTGAACCGGTTCGAGCATCAACATGGTCCACTATGTTAAAAAAAAAAAATATTTTGAATTTTTTATCAATAATTATGAAATCTTCACTTTCTTATAGGTTTAGCTCGGGTTAACTCTAGTCTAACTCACTAACCTTGATATAGTATCCCAACCAGTTTAGTAGTTCCGAGTTTAAGAACCTTGCTTTTTTTTTTTTTTTTTTTTTTTTTTTTTTTTTTTTATGTTACATTTTTAGATTTTCTCTTTATTAAAATTTTATAACCTTATTCACCCAATTTTTTTAATCTAACCCATAAAAATTCTCATCCCTCATTCCCCTCCAAATCCTGCTAATATATTCCAAAAAGACCCACTAAAGAAAATACTAGTACTAAGAAAAAATCAAGGAGGAAAAAGCAAGAAAAAAACCATTTAGTGAAAATAAATAAAGAGAATCATCAATAGATAAGCATGGTAATCAGAAAATAATGGTGGATATAATAATGTGACCTCCATATCACAAGTGGAGCAACTAACTTTTCACCAAGTGAAGAATTAATATTGTTACAAGTATTCCCTAAATGATCTATTATATAGGGTTGGATTTATTTAGTTCGATTGGCTTTTATTCTTTTCAATGCACCTTGCTATTTTTTTTATTTAAGGGTTTATTTTTAATTAATGCATTGGTTATAATATAGTAGTTGACCATTTTGAATGGAAATTACTATTTATTAGTGATAATGAAGTTTTAAGTTATCTTACATTTTGTGGATGCGATGGAAGGAAGATCCTTGACATTTATTGCTTTCTCATGAATGATGCAACCAAACTTAGGACAGTTATTCAATGTCCACTTCTATTGCGCAAGCAAGTGATTATAAAGATGGTTTTTGGATCTTAGATTAGTATATTGTTGATTGGTAGGGAATTTTTTTTAGGTGCAATGTGCAACCATTTTTACATTGGCATGGTGTCTCTTTTGATAATGGCATTTGTTTGATAGCATTTGATTACATGTTATGCCAGGCTTGACGATATATATTCTGTTGACAGTCTTAGATTAGTATGATTCTATTTTATTATTAATTAATGTTAAAGTTACTGCTCTCAGTAATTTGACTCATCAGTATAGGGTCATTGGGTGTTGTTCCATAGAGGCTATTTTCCCCTCAAAAGGTATTTATATTAATACTTCAAAGCATGACTATTAAAACAAATCGGAACGGGAAAACTAACAAATAAAATAAAACAAACCAAATGTAAGGAAAACTAATCACCACTAAAGTTGTGAGAATAAAAGTAGTATCAATGACTACATGACATCTGCTTCTTAAACATCCAAAGTTAAAGGTGACATGAAAGAAAGTGTTGGTTGCAAAACCCATTTTATATGGCACACCTCCTTATAAGTATAAGTTGCAAAATGAAGGCTTAGGATGATCTAAAGTCTAAACGAACCCAATGGTTCCAACAAATCGTCAATCGCGAAGCACATAGGTCACCTACGGCAACTTGTTAATTAAAACGTCAAATAGTATTGTAAGTGTGAAGAGGATATGATATTTTTGCTATGCTTAGAAGGTTGACAAATATTGCATGGAACACACAATCTGAAATTTTATTTATATAAGAAAAACTAAAATGACATTAAGACAACAACTTTATTTTGGATTGAACAAACAACAAATCCTTGAACCAATTAAACAGTAGAGACCACTGCTGTACTATTTAGCATTGCCAATCCTCTCCCCCATCTCCAAACTTTGAAATAAACAACCATATGAATTCTTGTAGAAATTAAATTACATTCAAGAGCAAGAATATATTAAACATTCTCAAGATACAAATCATCATTAAGTTTGGCCTTGCCAATTCTGATTATTTTTGTGACAACATTAATTTAGGTGAATATGTTGAGTGAGAGTCATGTCATCATTTACTAACATCATTTCTCTTATAAATTAACAAATTATTATAAGGAGCAATACCTATAATTGAGAAAACCATAACAAATTGTAGGGAGTTGCACATTAATTTTCCCATAAATATTTGTTTAATTGTAATCATTTGATCCCACATTAATTTAGAAAGGTTGACTTCAAATTATGTGTCTAATGTAGCGATTTTTTTGTTTTTTACTTTATTGACGAGTAATTTGTAAAAAAATTTATAAATAGTATTTTAGGAACGATGTTTGTTTTAGTATTAATTATTAATTGGTTTAGCGTAACAATATATAAGATGCTGTAAAATATAAAATAAAAAGGGGAAATCGTGTTGTAGATCCTACTTTTCCTAAATTTTAATTTAGTATCGGTATGTTTTTTTTTTTTTTTTCCTCTTAATTAAATCCTTTTACGTTGCTTTGTTAACAAAGTTATATGGGCTAACCGGGTTAAGCGAGCAACAATTAAAGGATTCAATCAAGAGAGAACATCATACACACCAAATTAAAAATTGAGAAAAAATAAATGTAATTGTAAAATTGGTTTTCCAAATAAAAATTTTAAAGAATAAAATTATCATGCTCATAAACATCTTGTTGCGACTATATATAATTTATAATCTGATTGATCTTTATTTTATTTCAATGCATATAATTTGTAAAGGTATTTTATAGAAACAAATATATTTGTTACAAATAACCAACATAACTAATTTTCTTTATCTACTTAAATTAGTTAAGCAGATATTATATACATATATTTATACTAATCCTCAATTTTAATTTAGTATCGGCATATTTTTTTTCTCTTAATTAAATCCTTTTACATTGCTTTGTTAGCAAATTTACATGGGTTAACATTGTTAATACTTAATACACTACAAAAAAAACCCTTTTGTAGAGGTTAAAAGTGTGTATTTGTAATAGTTTTAATCATTACTAATGATATGTGTGGTCACAAAAACCGCTACAAGATGCACCGTGCATCCTATTTTGTAGCGGTTTATACAAACCGCTACTCAAGTATCATAACCATTATACTACTGATACTTGTTAGAATCGGCTAACACCCAAGACGGGGGTAAATTGAGTGTAGGATAAAAACTTATAGAGTTTGAAAATATTTTTGCATAACGATATGTATGAAAATAATGAATTATAAATTCATAGACAGTTATTCATTCAAAACATATATGCTTGAAACATAAAAACTTAAGGAAGAGAATATGCAAACTATGATTTATCCTGATTCGGTCCGATCCACGATGACCTACGTCCAATCCCCAGGCTCCTCATGAGATTTCAATCCACTATCTTCCTCAAGTTTTAATTGAGTACTTGAGAACTACTACAATCTCACAAGTTTGATCGGGGTACTTGTGAAGCTGTTTATAAATCTCTCACCGAGATACTCCCCCTAACACACCGTAAGGATACAACCTTTATGATGAAAGATTACAATCAATCTTCTCTCTCAGAAGTGGATAAGATGAACACTGAAGTACATTACAAATAATTTCATTCTCTATGGTAAACTATATGATCATTGAGAAAAAAAGAGCAAGTGATACAAATGTAGAGTGTTGGAATTTTGACAGTGCAATTGTAAGCTCATTTTACGTTTTCATTTCATTTTTGTTGGTTGCTCCAACTTGAATGTTTTGCTATTTATAGTCGATGAAGATCATATAACCGTTGAGAAGGTTCAAGCTTTCCGTTGTGAGTGTCCAAACTTTCCATTAGAGTGATCAACCTTTCCGTTAGAGACATATTGGAGTTGTTAGAAGAATTTGAGGTTCAGTCGCTTTTGCATTCTGTAGCAAATCTTCATACGACATCCCTTTGGTCTGCTCTGAGATTGCTTAAGGTAGGTTTGCTCTTCTCTTTGCCACAATAAGCGCTTCAGATGATATTCATTTGACCTACTCTGAGATCGCTTTCGTGTGCTTTGTTTTCTATCATCACATTTAATGTTCTAACACAAAAAATTGATTTTGCGTTTTTGGTCATAATCCATGAACTCAAACATCTGAAACTCCTATAGAAATAAGGTTAATAGCATTGAGAAGCATAATGAGTAGTAATCAAAGATAAAAAAATGTTAATCACAAATTTTAAATTCTCAGAGACGCTCTTTATTATTCTTCTTGTTTGTGTAAGGTTGTTCAGCATCTTCACTTCAAGTGCCAAATTCCCTCACTCAAGTGTCTTTATTTTGCACTTTGAGTGTAAACTTTGTTTTGTGAAGTTGTCTCAGCACTTCAAGTGCTAAATTTTCATAGTTGAGTGTCACACTTGAGTGTGCTTGTTATGCACTTCAAGTATGCACTTTGTTATGTGAAGTTGTCTTAGCATTTCAAGTGCTAAATTTCCACACTTGAGTGCTTCACTTGAGTTTACTTTTTCTCCATTCGAGTGCATGAAAAAAATCCTCTCTATCAAGCTCTAGTGTTTCTGCAATTCGAGTGCTGAATTTCCACACTCGAGTGCTTCACTTGAGTGTACTTTTTCTCCACTTCGAGTGCATGAGAAAACTCATTTCTATCAAGCTTTGGTGTTTCTGCACTTGGGGTGCTAGTAGACTACACTCGAGTGGCTCACTTGAGTGTACTTTTTCTCCACTTCTAGTGCATGAGAAAAACTCCTTTCTATCAAGATTTGGTGTTTTCGCACTTGAGTGTCTTTGTGCTAAACTCGAGTGTTAATTTTCTACACTTCGAGTACCTATGATGTTAGAGTTTTGAATTCACATAAATATCTCAATACTCGAGTTACCTATGACTTTCAAAACAAAGGTACATTGACAGTATAAAGTTCAACTTCCAGTGAGCATAACATCTTCAATATTACTCCAAATTTTCCAAATGACCTATCCCCAAAAATCTCTTTAAGCATTTTTTCCAATACAAAAAGAATCAGCTCTAAACTCATTGTATTATGAGAGTTTTGATCACACTAATAGCATCTGTTTTGGAGCAACATTTTGCACTGTCTTTATACAATTATGAGCTTCCAAAATTCATGTTTCTTCCAGTTGTTCTTCATTTACCATGATCTTGATGTTGCTGAAACAATGTTTGAGTCTAATTTCATATGCAACAAGTTTCACTTCAATTGGACATGTAGTTTGTGAGATACATCTAAATTACTAAACCTGTGTCTGATATAAGGGCATGAATTCCTATGTCAACTTCCAAAATCCATATATCTTTCATATGAACTCATTTGAACTTGATCTTGGTGTCTATATGTCGCATTATGAATCTAGTTTCATATGAAACAAGTTTCACTTCAATTAGATTTGTAGTTTGAGAGATATGATCGAATTACTGAACCTTGTGATGTTGAACAAGAAACAGAGGTGAACAGAGGAGCTAGAAATGTTGATACAACGAGTGTATAGTGTTGTAGTCGAGTGCTGAAAATTATACTCGAGTGTTCTAGACTAAATTGACATTTTGAAAATTTGTAGTACTAGACTATCATTTCTGAAATTTGAGCCCCAACCAATTTGTTTCTTCTTCTTGCTCTTAATAAATCCAATTCAATAACTTCTTTATTGATCTTCTTCTTGATCAATCTCCATAATTGAACTTCATATTTTCTAATCTTTGAATCTTCATTAAATATAGGAATTAGCTAATGAAGATAAATATATTATGCAAACTTTTTTCCTTAATATTAGCATTTATATTTGAAATCATCAAAGCAAATCATATCTAACAATACTGTAGCGGTTCTACATCACCTCAACAAGATGACATCCAGATGCCATATTGTGTTAACATTTTGTAGGATAAAATTGAACATTTTTTGTAGCGGTTTATAAACCACTACTAACTACGTCCACATATTTTATACAAATTGCCAAGAAAAGTTTGAGTAGCTGCAAAACATTTTAAAAATTGGCGGCAAAAAGTTGTAGCGGTTTAAAAACGCCTACAATATTGGATGAAATTTTAAAAATTGCGCCAAAAAGTTTGAATTAAATTTGTAGCAGATAAGAAACTTTGTATCAGTTGTGCAACTGCTATAAATTTAGGTGAAATTTAAAAAATTGTGCTTTTTTTTTTTCCAAATTTTTAGTGGTTACATAACCACTACAAAAAATATATATTTTAAAAAATCCGTAATTTTAGTCTTTTTTATTTATCATTTTAATGTTATTATTTAATTGATAGTTTATATGATAAGTTTTAATATATTAAAAAAATAATACTCATAGATGATATTTGATTATGGATATTATATAGGTATAATACTTAGAATGTGTAGATAATATAAATTTATTCTATTGTCAACTAGATGATATTTGATTATGAAATGAATGTTGATGATTATAGAAGGAATGTTGAGGGAATATCCTTAATATTCTAAAAATAAAAAATAATTAATATTAGAGAATAATACGAAAGTAAAAAAATTGAAAATCAAAGATTTTAAAAAATATTTACCATATCTTTAAGCTTGATCATCACTTAACCTCTCCAAAAAAGCTTGATAGAAAAAATAAAATGAGAGAAGTTGGGGAGGAAGAAATGAAGGAGTGTGTGAAAAGAGGTGTGGTGGTGGTATTTATAAGGATATCTGTGTCAAACTTGTAGCGGTTTATGTGACAATTTTTATAACGGTTGTTATTTGTAGCGATTAATGTGACAGTGTTTGTAGCAGTTGAGTTTTATTTTGTAGCGGTTGCAAAACCACTACAAAAAAAAAAAAAAAAAAATCCATTTTTTTTTCAAAATATAGATGGATTATAGTAAGATAAGCATATTTAATCAATCTTCGTCGTCATCACTACAAAAAAGTTGGGGAGAAAATGTTAGTTGTGAGTTTAGTAGACTTTGAACACAAATTAAACTTAAATTAATTGATAATAAAGCGTAACTTAAAAAAACTTAAAAAAACTCACCGAACCATAAGTAATTTGTCATCACCTTCAAAGTGAGGAAGTCTTCGAAATTAGCAAGGTTGGAACGACTCACTTTCATAAGCGATGTTATCACCACCACCCATGTTGTAAAGGTCCCGAAGCTTTAAATGAACCATTATATTTCAATCTTTGTGCCTCTCGTCCTTAACATAACAAACTTGGTGTGCCTCTAAGGCAAGAATATATGGCCCATCCATCACATTCACACCAACCACATCTATCTTCCTCGTGGTGACGTTCATCTGCGGATCTACACAATTTACAACATTTTTATTATATTTAAATACACTTTTAATAAACCGTATGTAATATAAATTTTAGATTTATTAAAATAATAATTAACTTTACCTTGACTTCAACGTAAAACTAGTCACCCACAAAGATGACAGTTGAGGGTTCCCTTGGTCCTATGCAAGCTCCCCATCAAAGAACTGCTCTATCTCGTGTATGGGGATGTTCAATTCAAACTCCCTATCTTGCTTAAAGTCGCTCAAACTGAGCTCAACTCCTTATCCTCAACATGAGGTGGTAGGGTCACCTCCTATACTTTTGTAACGGTTTTTACTTCTAAACTGCTACATCTTTCACATTATAAAGCTGCTTGATTGCACCACATTTGTAGTTGTTTATTAAATTAAAATGCTACAAAATTGGTGCCATATTTTGTAGCTATTATTTAGTGGTAATCGCTATAAAATTCATTCCCTAACTATCGCGTCTTTGTGTGAGTTGTCTCGTTATAAATTTGTAGCGGTTTCAGTCTAAACCATTACAAAATATGATATTTGTAGCAGTTTTTGTTTTTTACTTCTACGAACCATCAGTTTTTTTTTTTTTATAGTGATAGAGCAAAAATTAAAGGATTTAATTAGATAGCAAAACACAAACACACACATATATCAAATTAAAATTTGAAAAAAAAATCTAACTGTAAATTGTTTTTCAAAATAAAAAGTTTTAAGAATAAAATATATTTACCTAACTGAAAAATATTATCACGCTCATAATCATCTTATTGCATCTATATTTAATTTATAATTTGGTCGATCTTGATTTTATTTAGATCCCCATAACCCAATTGATTTAGGTGTATGTTGAGTGAGAGTGACATGATCAACTAAAGATGTATTCCTCATAAATTTTAGTAACAAAAGAATCCACCACAATGGTCTAAAGCATAGACAGAAGTTGTCATTATACCCTCAAAAGAATTGCACATAATCCTCCCGTCAAAAATTCCAGATCAAGGACAGAAGATTTTACAAACAAATTCAAGTGATGATTTTTAGGGTGCAATACTTCTCAAACAAGTTAATGGGACTAAACATTATTGTGGACATGCAAGTGGACAATTCATCGTGAAAAGACCCTTCCTCACTAAACAATAATTAACCATAGTGTTTTCATAAAACCGGATTAACAGACGATTATGGAAAACCCCATTTTCTTTCCAAAATACACACACTAGAGTTCAGGGCACAAATTTCCGCTCACAAACCCACTACAGAAAAATCCATAACTCTGGTCACATCTATTGAAAAGAAAAATACATAGCCCACGAGTCTTATAACACTAATCTTACAACACATGGTCTACACAAAACATTTTCGACACAAAACTTGATTGTGGATCCACCAAAATAATATAGTGTATAAAATAAAACTTTCGGTTCAACAGTAAATAAACAGTCATCCCAAAACAGGTAATATAGTATTTATAGAATATGAGGGCCCTAGAATGACAATATAGAAATCATTACAACACTAATACCAAAAGAGGCTTACAAGTTCACAACTCCTATACCTCTGGTTGCTTCCCTTGGCTTCTAGTAAAATTAGAGGTTTCACCTGAAAAATATTGATAATGACGGGGTGAGACATAAAGTCCTAGTAACCAAAATTAATTTATTAAATATGCAAGAAAGGGTTGTAAGTCAGAGAAGCACGTATGCTAACATAATTATAATATCAACAATAACTCAATAATACATAATATTTATAAGTGCTCCTCCTTATATATATCTTCTGGACGTGGTACAGTTTATCAGTGCTAGTTTACCTAGCCAAGGTTAGCTAGTCGATCACTTCAAGAATTTTGTCCCCTCCCACGCTACCACCGATATACCGTAACAGAGAGGTGCCCAACCAAATCACTCAGCTCAAATTCCGGGTTAGGAATGAGAGAGTCGATGGGTACAATTTTACCTTAAATCTATTCGAACAATCCAACATATCTCATAGTAGATAAACAATATGTCAATAAAATTTTCAAAAACATCGTGCAATATATTATTTCATATACAACATTTCATAACAAACATCATAACAGCAATATCTTAGAAAATTCATTATTCTATATGCACATGGTTGGGGGGTCCGAGCAAGCATTTACAACAGTCATATTTTTTGTGGATTGCACATAAACATGTCCAGGCACGTTCGAAAACTTACCACATTTACTCAAAATGAAATCTACTTGTTACATTTATTATTTTGTTGTTGCATTCACTCTTCCTAACCCCAATGCATCACATGGTTGGGGGGTCCAGGCAAGAATTTGCAACAGTCAGATTTTGGGTAGATTACACATGGACTTGCTTGGGCAAGTTTGAAAACTTACCACCTTTACTCAAAATGAAATCTACTTGTTACATTTGTGATTTTTTGTTGTTGCATTCACTCTTTAAAACTTTTTTGAGCTGGGCGCTCCTGGAATAAAACTTGGTTGGCCAATCTACACCTTAACCCTTAAAAGTTTACATTTTAACCAACATTGATTTTTTTCTAACGATGTTGTGCTAACTTTACATTTTTAAATTTTTTTTCATTATTTTAGGTCCACTTAAAACTTTTTTGTACTGGGCACTCCTGGAGTAAAACTTTGTTGACCAATCTACACTTTAACCCAAAATTAATTAATAACATGGTTTGATAGTATCTTCATTCAATATTGCTCAATGGGAAAATCTGGACCCCAAGTTTTGGCTTTCTACTTGTGTTTGCAATTTAAATCTGAAACAGTGGCCTCCTTCTCAATTGTAGAGTTTATTATTTAATTATATGAAGAATGCTGCAATGGATAGTCCTGATTAAGGCGTCTACATATTGGAGTTTGTTTTGTAGTTGTTTAGTGTTTTGTTATCGGCTTGATCCAGTTTTTTTCTCTGGATTTGATGTTCTGTAGGAGGACTATGCAACGTTGGGAATTAATAATGAAAGTTTTTTTTGGCAAAAAAAAAAAAAAAGACCAGGTTAGTAGGTATGTCCTCAACCTGTGTATTAGTTTGGCATCCCATATTTTACTTGAGGAGTGCATCTTTTGTTCTGTCCCTAATATCTTTTCTTTTCTTGTGCAACGGAAAGGCTGCTGAAGAGTCTGTCAATGTTTTAAGAGAACATGTCTGATTCAAACACGTAACATATGGAAGGACTCTCAGCCTCAACACCAACATGACACTCAAATATTGACTCTGTTAATGTGTTCTATCACTAATTCACTACACATATGAAGAGAGTGGGCACAGATTAAGTGCCAGATCATGTGATGAAAGCATCCATGTCAGAACCTGGGAGATAGAAGTAGAAATAGGGAAAAGGGAAAGAGAGAGAAGAGGAGGAATAGAGTAGAAGAGGAAATCTACAACCCGAATATGTAATTCTAAATGAATAGGGAGTTAGAAGAGAAAAGAAGGGGGAAGAGGGAAGAAGAGAGAGGCTAAAACCAGAATCTAGTTCTAAGGGAAAAGAGGAGAAAGTGCTAAAGCAAGAATCTGAAATTCTAGTAAAAGAGCAGAGGGAGCTGTTTATTCATCCATATCTTTGATAAAGTACATGTTTGGTACGGTATTTATAGACTAATACACTAACTGCAAATAACCACTTTTACATAAAACTGATATTAACTAACATCATCTTAAATAACTGACATATGAAACTTGTAAACCTGACATTAACTTAAAATAACTGACACAAGACACCAATAGACATAAAACATAAAATTTAGTACAAATAAAGGGCGCTGGTTCCTATCAATCCATATGCTCAAACCAAGAACTAATATTACATATGCAGCATGGTGTTTCCTTGATATTAGCTTCAAGTGTCTGTTTGGCAAGAAGGGAATTTGGAAATTTTAAAGAAATGGAGAAGTAT
Organism: Acacia acuminata; assembly: GCA_019022655.1. Taxonomy (NCBI): domain Eukaryota; kingdom Viridiplantae; phylum Streptophyta; class Magnoliopsida; order Fabales; family Fabaceae; genus Acacia; species Acacia acuminata. The sequence goes on from JAFJYI010000158.1 coordinate 1,292,182, forward strand.
AGTTATAGAATTTTAATAAGGAGAAGATATAAGATTAAATAGTAGGAAAAATTAACTAAAATCTTTTAACCCTACTTATTACAATTGTTCTAAACCAAACTTGTTAAAATTTCTCGTCTCCTCTTCCCTCATATCAAATAAAAGATTTATTAAGACAAGCTTATTTCAACACATGAAAATATTCATGGGTTTGACCACCTTGTTGGAAAATTTTTGAAAGTAGCGTTTCTGAATTTCCAGGTACACGAAAATCTCTTATAATCATCATTTTAGGCCACAATGATGATTAGTGAACTTTTAATTAGTCTCTAAAATGTATTATAGCCTCCTCATTCAATACACATCACCATATCTTAAGTTTTTTCCCCTTAAAATACGATTCTTTTGCAGTGTTTAATAATACAAGATCCAAAGCTCCAAAACAAACTTAAAATCCTTCTTCTTCTATTTTCTGAATTATAAACGGCAAGCATAAGCTTCATGCTTTAGTTTAAAAAAAAAAAAAAAAAAAAAAAAAAAAGATTCTGGGCTCTTAAACGTATCTAAAAAAAAGACTCATCCAAAAAAAGTAATAATAAAAGGACTTGGAGGCTTGAAAGTAATATAATTTCTAAAAAAATTGCCCTAATATATCAGTTTTGAAGAATTAATTTGGAAATCTATATATTCTACAATACTCGTAGTACCACCGTTAGATTTCATTTTGTTTCTGAGTAACACCGTTAATTATGTTAAGTAACACCTTTTTGTTTTTATATTCCTTCATTATTGAATTTTATTTTATCTCCATCAATTAAGGAGCTATTATAATTTTTCGTTGTTGCAAAAAAGCCATAATAAATACTAGGGGATTTAGTATAGATATATTAATCAATAAATATAATTTATTGATGATTATTTTATAATTTCTTTTCCTATGTTCCTTTATAATTTTTTTTTCAATTCCCATATTAATTAATAAAAATAATTTGTTGATGATTATTTTTAAATTTTTTTGGTTGAAAAATATAATAAGTATTGAGAGATTCAATTTGGATCCATTAATCAATAAATATAATTTATTGATGAATATTTTCTAATTTATCGTTTTTATGTTTTTGCATTGGAATTCTTTATATGCATTTGAATTTGAGTGCAAAAATATCGATTTAAATTTAAAGAATTTCAAAGTCATGGTGAAATTCACTTCCCCTTTTAACATTGTATGCTCTTCGAAAAATATGAGTGGGCAAAATAAATAAATAAAAAAAGGCATATACAAGTGCCACCTATAGCACACATAACCTAATGGATCGTTTTGAGCATCAACCTAGTCCACTATTTTTTTTTTTAAAAAAAAAAATCTTTTGAATTTTATATCAATAATTATGAAGTCTTCACTTTCTTGTAGGTTTAGCCTCGGGTTAGCTCCGATCTAACCTACTAACCTTGACACAGTATCCCGACCGGTTTAATATTCTATCCGAGTTTAAGAACCTTGCCTTTTTTTTAATGTTACAATTTTAGATTTTCTCTTTGTTAAAATTTTATAACTTTATTCACCAAATTTTTGTAATCTAACCCATAAAAATTCTCATCCCTCATTCCCCTCCAAATCCAGCTAATATATTCCAAAAAGACCCACCAAAGAAAATACTAGTACTAAGAAAAAATCAAGGTGGAAAAGCAAGAAAAAAAACCATTTTGAGCTCAATATGGTCTTAAGTTATTTTGTTTAGACAATATGGTCATAATTGTTTATTGATACACTTTGTTTAAATTTAGATTCGCTCTTAAGAATATAAATAAAGAGAACCATCAATAGATAAACATGGTAAGTAGAGAATAATGGTGGATATAATAGTGTGACCTCCATATCACAAGTGGAGCAACTAATAACTTTTCTCCAAGTGAAGAATTAATATTGTTACAAGTATTCCCTAAATGATCTATTATTTAAACAAAGTTATCATAAGTGGGGTTGGATTTATTTAGTTCAGTTGGCTTTTATTCTTTTCATTGCACCTTACTATTTTTTATTTATTTAAGGGTTTATTTTTAAATAATGCATTAGTTATAATATAGTAGTTGATCATTTTGAGTGAAAATTACTATTCATTAGTGATAATGAAGGTTTAAGTTATCTTACGTTTTATGTCCATTTCAGTAATTTTACCAATAAAAAAGTGTTTCTCTATTTTAACATTCAACCAATGAGCCTTCACAATTATCTCAAATTGCAGAGAAGATGGATCTTATTGCAGCTGTTCTCAGGGAAGGAAATAAGTATTTAGGGAGAGATATGCCCCGCAAATTTCAGGAGAAGAAACTTTGAGGCTTATTTGAGGTTGTGGATGCGATGAAAGGAAGATCCCTGACATTTATTGCTTTCTCATGAATGATGCGACCAAACTCAGGACAATTATTCAATGTCCGCTTTTGTTACGCAAGCAAGTGATTATGAGGATGCTTTTTGTATATTAGATTATGAGGATGGTTTTTGGATAATATAGTAGTTAAACATTTTGATAAACATTTTGAGTGAAAATTACTATTCATTAGTAATAATGAAGTTTTAAGTTGTCTTACGTTTTAGGCCCATTTCAATAATTTTATTCATAAAAAAATGCTTCTTTATTTTAATATCCAAACAACAATTTTATTTGAAAGTGTTTTTTAAATGGTGGCTTCTAAACATAAAATAGCTTAACTTCTAATTAATTAAAGTACTTTTTTTAAATTAAAAAAAAAAATCCTTTTTTGAAAAGCCTATCCAAACAAAACAAAATAAGCGAGCCTTTCTTGGGCCAACCTGACTCCTCAATCTTCGTGGGTAATTTTCTGTCTTCGTCCTGTACTGCTCTTGTTTCCGCACAATCTCTCTCGCGGCCGTTAGAGCTTTTCTGGTTCCAAAGTAGACATAGAGCAGAGAACCTAATCGTCGGGATATTTCCCAAAAAAACAGTGGACGATCTTATATTTTTTCCCGTCATATATTGTCAAGAGTGTAAAAGGTTAGCGCCATTATGCTACTTCCTCTGTTTGGGGATTAATCGATTTTTAATTTTTTGGGTTTGAAAATAAATTTATGTTTCTATTTTGTCCTTTTATTGCGCTTTATGAAGCTAGCATTTGTGTTCAAATTTAGGTTTTGCTTGTTTAAGTTCATGACTATATAAGTTTGACAGGTTTGTCATATTTGAGTGACTGGGTTTGAACGAAAAGGCTGTTTTGTACTATAATTGAAGTCATTTTAAGATGGGGAAAATCCATTGTAACTCTTCTAACTAAGCCCTAATTAAAACCTGAGCACATCAGCTTCAAGATAAAGCAGGACACCCTATGCTAAACTAAACTGAGTCAAATTTTTCTTTGTTTTCCAAAGAACTTGGAGTTATTTTGTTACATCTTAAAGTTGATGTTTTAAATTTGTTATTAGGCTTTAGTTTGGGGTTAAATGCATTTTCCCGTTTTCAAATTTAGTGTATTGGTTAACGTGGACTAAAGTAACTTGTTTTTATGAATACATGATTATTTTTATTGTCTCTCCAATCTTTTCTTGCGTATTTTCCTTTCTCATTTGTTTTTTCTACCATATTTAACAACCTGGCTATCTTTTTCAGCAGTGTAGTCTAAATTTATCAAAGCGTCAAGTCTCTCTTTAAAACATTGGATATTCCTGATACCAAGCTTTAGCAATTCCCTCTTTGCCTCTTCTAGTCGCAGGAGTAAGGTGGAATCATCTGCCTGAAGCACAATACAAAGAAGTTCTCAGGAAAAGAATATCATAAAAACATGTAAGTTAGAAATTATTTATATTGAATAAATCTATAGTCAACATCTTATATTTGAACTGCTAATACACAACTATCCATGGATCTCATCTCAACACATGATCTTTTGTGTTTATGACATACTTTACAAATGTTGGAATCCAGTTTCCAATTTTCTATTACGAGACTAGAATGATAAAATGACTTGTCAGTATTAGCAGTTTGTCATATGTCTTCCTTCCACTGTGCTCTGATCTCTGATTTCTTTACCTCTCTTCATAATGACATCGTCATTTTTCTTGAAATCATAAGTTCTTAAGATCCTGTTTTGTTGGAAATCCTTGTTCTGTTTTCCTTCTTTGCCTAATGAAGAATTCAAGTTTGAATTCTTTAGGCCTTTACACTTGTTCCCAAATTGTAATTCTTTGACTACTTTTTATTATTATTATTATTTTTTTTTTTTTTGGTGAAGTTAAAGGCTTTTGTTTGGTTTGTGGTACATATTGGAATTAGTGACAATGATCTACTTTGAGTTTAGACTTAAAAACCTAAGGAGGATTGACCAACCATTGTTTATGTGATGTGTTTTGGAAGTTCAAGGATGAATAACCACCTTTTATACCTTGTGAATTGGCTTAGCAGATTCGGAGTAGGTTTCTTATTTTCTGTTATGAGAGCTGTACATGTCCAGCTGATCTTTGGGCTGTTTTGGCTACTAGATTTATTAGAATGACAAAGGAAGGAGATAAAGTTCTTTGGCAGTGTGCATTTTTTGCTGGTTTGTGGTGTCTTTTGATAGAATGGCAAGCATAAGTTGTGAACCAGATTCCCTCCCCTCTTATGTATTCTTTATGAGAGGATTAATTTTATGACATCTTTGTATTCAAAAAATGGATTTTTTTCAGGGTTTTCCCAGCGGATCATTAGAGGGATCGGAAGGCTCTTTTGAGGTGAAGAGTCTGAGTTGTTTCCTATGTTTCTTTGTTTTTGTATAGGGAGGATATATTGTCAACTGTTTTTCGATTCCTTTTGTTATTCTCACTTTATATCAACAGGTTTCTCCCCCCTTCTCAAATAAGTACTCTATTCTATCCATCCAGCTAAAGTAATAGCTTTTATATCCGTTTTTAAGATTATGGATAAGGAAGCTCATAAGATCAACAAAATTGTTAATATTACAATTTTCAAGTCATTAAGAAGAGCAATTCTACCTGAAGTTTTTTATATGATATGCACTTGTATACATAGGGTTTGTTTGTTATGAGGGATTTGGAGGGGAGAGATTTTGCTCTTATCCCTTTGACTTTATAAAACTTTTACCCCCTAACCCTCCCCTCCAAAATTGGGGAATTTGGAGGGAAGGGGTTGTATTTGGTTATTTTAAATATCCCTAAACTACCCTTATGTGTTTAAAAAAAATAGCCAGAAAACCTATCACCCTCTCACTTGCTCTAATGCTTCGTTCGTCTCTTCAGTCTCTGCTTTGTTCATCTTCCATGTGCGCTTCCCTCCAGCCATCCAGTCAACCGTGTCTTGTCACCCGTGACTTGTGAGGTGCTACTTTCTTCCTTCTCTTCCTTGTTGTGTCATTCTTTTTTTCCCCTGTTCCCTCCATCTCTTTCAATCTAATCTTTCTCTCCCTCTCTTCCTGTTGCCTTGTATGTTGCTCTCATTTTTCCCATGCATTGATTATTTATTTGGTTGGTTCAAGGTAGGTTGCAATGATTTATTTGGAAGGAAGAATATCATTGAGTGAGCTGACCATAGTTTTGTTCACTTTGATTGAAGTTCTCTCTGGTGCATTTTATTCAGCTTGTTGTGGGTTAGATGATAAGTTTGTGTGGGATATGTAGTTAAGGAGCAAGTGACAGTATGCTCTGTGGTTGCCAACTTCATTGTGCGAATCTCCCTTATTGTCGCTGTTGAATTTTGTGCCTTGATTATCTTATATATGTGTGTGTGTAGCACGGTGTTTGTTTACGGGATAACTTAGTACTTGTTTTGGTGATTAATTTGGGGTGATTTTTTTTCTTGATTTGTTAGATGGATTCTGAAGAGGAAATTCTGATGCAATGGTTGGAAATGCGTTGGAGACTTGTAGTCTACCTTGTTTGTCTTGTTGTCCAGTATTGTGTAGTTCAGATGTGTTCCTTTGATATTGAACCCTTCGGTGTGTTTCTTTGAGATTGTTCTTTGCTTATTTAATAAATTCTTTTCAACTTGTAATTTACTTATATGATGTATTTATTTGGGTTTAAATTCTGTTAGTATGGCTCCACGAAGGGTACCTGGTGCAAATACTAGCACTATTGATAAGTTCTTGACTTGGACTGCCAAGATGGACAATACCTTGATTGATGCATTTATGCATGAACTTGAGATTGGCAACAAAGTTAAGAGAACCTTTACATGCAAAGCTTATGATAATATATCACAATATTTGAGCACCGTGTTTGGATTCAAAGTTGATAAAGAGAAGGTCAAAAATCGTTGGAAGACTTTGAAGAAGAATTTTTCAGAAATGTATGACATCTTTGAAAGTGGCACGAGTGGGTTTTCATGGAACTCGTCCACTTGTAAATGGGAAGCTGAGGATCAAGTCTGGAATCAATTGATTGAGGTGAGATAAATAAATCCTTTTTTTTTCCCTTACAAGTATTTGATATTAAGTATTAACAACTACATGCGCACTTTATATATTCGGTGAATTATGTGTTTTTTCAGGTCAAACCAAAAGCTACTCTTTGGAGAAATACGCCTCTACCTAATTATGAGAAGATGTTGGTTCTTTACGGAAATGATAGAGCCTATGGAGATGATGGTGATGGTGACACTCCTTCAAATATGAAGAAGCGACAACGTTCAAATCTTCAAGAATTGGCTGACACTGTAAATGTGGTTGGTCAACTTGCCTCTCAAAATGAGGTGACTTTTGAGAATTTCACGGTCAATTTGGAAAATTTCCCACATGATGATCATTCTCTTGAAGAAAACAGTGAGAACTCTAAGAGGGCCAAAAACAATGCTTCAACCAAGGAGCCTTCACAATTATCTCAAATTGCAAAGAAGATGGATGTTATTGCAGCTGTTCTCAGGGAAGGAAATCAAGTATTTAGGGAGAGATATGTCCCGCAAATTTCAGGAGAAGAAACTTTGAGGCTTATTCGAGGTTGTGGATGTGATGAAAGGAAGATCCCTGACATTTATTGCTTTCTCATGAATGATGCAACCAAACTCAGGACTGTTATTCAATGTCCACTTCTGTTGCGCAAGCAAGTGATTATGAAGATGGTTTTTGGATCTTAGATTAGTATGTTGTTGATTGGTAGGGAATTTGTTTTTTGGTGCAATGTGCAACCACTTTTACATTGGCATGGTGTCTCTTTTGATCTTGGCATTTGTTTGATAGCATTTGATTACATGTTATGCCATGCTTGATGATATTCTGTTGATGACAGTCTTGGATTAGTATGATTATATTATGATCACCCTCTTTGTTTATTGCTTCTTAATTTCTCATATTCTTGGAAGATATGGATAGAATATGATAAATATTAATATAATATCCATACCTAATCCTAGGATATACATGATTAAAGAAGAATAATAACAATAATTAATTAATGTTAAACTTCCTGCTCCCAACAATTTGACTCATCAATATAGGGTCACTGGGTGTTGTTCAATAGAGGCTATTTGGTTGAGTTTAATTTATTTTATAGTTTAATTTGAAAAATTCATTTTATGTGTGTTGTATATATAAGCATGTTGTTGGGGTTGGCTGTCAACACAACAATTGTATGTTGTGTTGATTACAGTACAAGTGTTTCAAATATATATGTACTTATATATGTACAAGTACGAATTGAATTGAATTGAATTGATTATAATACAAGTTTTTCAAACATATATGTACAAGTACGAATTGAATTGATTACAATACAAGTGTTTCAAACACATATTGGAAATAATTTGGGAATTTATTATGTGTATTTAAAAATAATTTAACAGTGGAAGGATAGCTATGGGATGGTTCCTCCTAAAGTGATGAACACAACCCTTAAGCTTTATGCCTAGAATATATTGTGTGATGTGAACCGATAGTATCCATTCTTCGGAAAGTGGTGTCTAGCAGGGTTTTCCGGGACACCAGTAGTAACTTTGAGAAGAGGTGTGCACATTAGGAAGAAATGTTATATGACCAATTTGACTATTTGTGAATGCTAGGGTTTCTTGAGTTATAGGGTAGACTGGTCGGGCTTCTTGAGTCTACCATGGTTCTCTTCTCACTAATTAAACTTAATAAAGAATAACGAAATTGACATTTTTCTTTGTGTTATATATTAATGATATTTTTATGTAAATATTTTATTATCAATATATTATCTTTATTTTGATTAGGATTACCAACTTTGCTTGATGTTTGTGTTTATGTGGCTACGATGATCTTTCGGGGGGAGCTGATTTTAAGTGAAACAAGGTTACAAAGGTTGGAGCTAGCAATGAGAAGTGAGGAAAAATATTTAGTAATTCTAGTTAGTTTATTTTATTCTTTTTATGTTTTGAATAAAACAAATTTATTTAAGTTCGGATTTATGTTAACGTAATAAGTTAGCCTTACACTTTTCCCACTACAAGTGTGACGGTAACACTTCTTAAAATTGGTTATTTTGAATTTTAATAATTATTCATGAAAATTATTGCAATTTTATGTTATTTTAATTGTTAGAAATTTGGGGGTGTTACAAAATTTTAATAGAGAATAAAAATTTAAAATCACAGCAACCTGGTTATTAATAATTAACTGTTGTACTAGATATTTTCTAAAGCACAAATGTTGAGCTTCTATAAAAGGGTTATATTTGGTCTTTTAAGTGCTATTTTCCTGTTTGATCAAAAGCTTGTCTGTTCTGACGGGCAAAACTACTTTAGATGGTGATTAAAAAAGTTATTTACCCCACAAAAACGTGTAATTAGTGTATTGAGCCCTATTCATCAAAACACATACGTTGGTTTCTGAAACGTCCTCCACTTAAACTTAACATAATAACTAATTAAGGGTTGATCATCAACTAAGTAATGCTTCATCACTTAACAAAATGCACAAAGATAAATCAGAGTATGCAAAATGAGCCCTAACGTGGCAATATACAATCATCCAACATATACCAAAAGATGGAAGCACTACTTTCGGTAGATGTAGCCTAAGCTTCCGCAGTCTTCCCTGATGGACCCATACGGGAACTATCACCTGAAAAATGTAGGTAACCATCAATCCAACTCATTACGAATACTAATATGTGCTAGTGAGGTGCCAAGTGGAACCATTTATATAACAAAATATTAAAAATATAATTCACCAAAATACACGTCACAAAATTTCATATCATAAATGTTGTATCAGAAATTATGTATCAAGTTTTCATTAACACAATTCCCAAGATACCTCCCATCAATCCAACCGAACCGCCTTATTTCCTCCGACTAGACCCATGGGCTAAGTTACATCCATGTTGCGGTTACTTGAAAGCTCTTGGTCATGTGATGAGACCGGCCAAAATCCTCGAGCACATGTCCCGGACCATGGGTATTTTCCCCTCATTGAACTAGTGGGGTGTCGTAAGCCCTCATTGAACTAGTGGGCCAGTCCTCATTGAACAAGTGGGACAATAAAAGCCAACCATCGTGCACGATGGAGGCCTCACCACGTGGTGGAATAAACTACTCCATTTCCTCCCAATTCAACCCTTATCATAATTATCATAATAAATATCATAATATCAAAATTCTCAGTTCTTATAAATAAATAAATAAATATGTATATATTCACAATTTAAATCATAAGGTTCTACAAGGCAATTTCTATTAAGATATTCATAATTATTTCACAAAATACTCACAAACAACATATTAGTACACATAACAAGTGGAAAAGTGGTTACCTCTCACCGAAGCTAACTATTATCACACTTCGCTCCTAATCCAAGAGCTCAAACACACGCCAAAAATCAATCTACCACAACCAATTTACTAACCATTAATAACTTTTCTAAAACTCTACATAATCAAAATTATAATTATAATTTCATAAAATTAAAATATACAAATTTTAATAAGAATATATTTGGAGTGCTAGAAGTGGGCCCATTATGATGAGACCGAAAAATCAATGAGACCATTGTAACTATTAATTATCCTTTCGATTTATTATTAATTAATAGCTCCCTTTTCTATTTATTATTTATTCCTCTTTTTAATAATAATATTATTATTATTTATTACTATTATTTATTTTAGTATTATTATCTTACTATTTATTATTATTTATTTTTCTATAATTATCTTAAACCCTCGAGAGATTATCCTAACAATTTAAATCAAGAGTTTATAAATATCAATCATTATATAAATTTTGCTCTTTAGATATTAATAAAATCATTTATACTCTTTGGATATTCAAAAATATAGTATCTTATCATTCAAATTTCTAAATTATAATCAAAGCAGCTTCTGGCTTTCATTTGCAGAATATACTACAAAAATTCATATACTACATAAATCACCTTTGCAGAATATATTCAAACTCCCAACTCCCAAGTTCACAACAGCTCTTCCAAATTATTGATTGGATGTAATATTAATATAGCACTTGTATATCAAAGATTATAGGTATAATAGTAGATTTTAGGTTTACGAGATATATATACGTAACAAAAACCTCTTCCTCCTTCATACACACACACATGTGATATATACACCAAAGCTTGACAGTAACTTTCATATTTTCTTTCAAGGCAATTAAGTTCTTCCTATTTCTCTCATGCACAGTGACATATTTTATATATATATATGGGACCCAAGTCTATATCCACGTATATCTAGTTTTTTTCCCGTACACATATACACTACAACATGACATATGCAGCTATATGTATCAGCAAGGATTTTCTTTTCTTTTCTTTTTTCTTTTTCTCTTTCTTCCAGGTTCAACGATAATATACTTATACAAGACAAGTTTTTCAAGTTTTAATCCTATGCCTTAGATTTATATATTATGACAGCAAAAGTTTATGTAGCAATATATTTATATACATACATAAGTGTGCAGTGAGTTTTTTAAGTTTGGTTTCATATGTACACACACGTATTTCAGCAGGTTTTGTTTCTCTTTTCCTATTCTTTCCATATGCATTATTTTCATGACAGCAACATTATATACGTGTATATTTTCTTATTATTCTCCTTCTCTTCCCTTTTTGTATCGAGAGTTTATATATACATATGTATCCAATCAGTGAAGTCTTCCTTTTTTTTTTTTTCATTCCATGATGTTCCCATATATGTATATATTTAAATGTAAAATCAGCTTTTCATATTACTTTCCCAGGTGCAGCAACGTTTACATGCACATGTGTGTGTATATATATAGTGTTAGTTAGTTTCCTCTCTTCTTTATTCATTTAACGCTGCCCCTGTTTTAAAGTTCTTCTAGCAGAGACTTGCTTCATCACTTCCTAAGGCTTAATCATAGAAACTAGGAGGAAGAGAAACTTAATGATTTACCTTCCGTTCCTAGCTTGCGAGAGATGATCTTTGACAAAACCAAACGCCCCTGTTTTGGATGCAAAACGTAGAGCACACTAAAACCGTTGAACCCTCTCTTTCTCACACTTGGTTCTGGTTGCAGCAACGTAAATGATAAAAGAAATAGAGAGCAATGAATATATACTACTCGAAGGGTCGGTCCCACCTTTCTGCCGAGACTTTCGATCCTTGTTTTTATTCAAACTCTTGGTTCCTCCTTTCGTGTTTCCGTCGAATGGTGTGATCTTTGTTGGTCTCGAAAAGCATGGGGAGGCCGCTGTCGAGATCCGACGTTGCCGACTCGCTTCTCCTTCCCATGAAAGACGCTGATGATCTCTGGCGTGATCTGGCCGAGAGATCATGTTTTTGCTGATATTTGCTCTCTGACGCGTGTATACCAAGGGAGTATTATTTTTATTATATATATATATATATAATATAAACCGAGGGAGTATTAGAATGTGACTAAATAGCCTTTGAGGCTTGGGCTTGCTGATTTGGAAGGGGGTTCAAACCTCAACTGCATCGCCATGGGTTCGAACTGGCAATGAGAAGGATCAGAAGGCAAGTATCATTATTAATTTTTTTTTTTTATAAACAAAAGTTTTGGAGGGTTTGACATCGGTCCCCCCACCAAGGTCGGGGCACGGCCCCGGCTCTATGAGCACTTGCGGGGACTTACGAGATCGCCTACCAAAGGAGTCCTAGCGACGGCAGAGGGGATCGAACCCACGACCATTTAGGCCTAGTCCTGAATCCCTTACCATCTATGCCAACTCTCATTGCCAAGTATCATTATTAATAATGCTACTAGTATATGACTAAATGGAATAATGGGCTGTTTAGTGTTTTGTTGTAGTTGGGTCGTGGGGAAAAATGGAAGTGAGAAATGAATAGATGGGCTCAACGTGGAATGAGTAAATGGGATAATTGAATGATAGATATATTGCATTAAAGAGGCTGGAGAATTAATGAAAATGGGTTGATGAATTAATGAGTTGAAAGGAATATATGGGCTGGACTTTAAATTTTGGGTAATGGGTTGGGGGTATGGCTTTCACATGTTTTTTTTTTTTTTTGCTAGAAAAGGAGGCGTCAAGCCTAAATTACCATCAAAAAGTTACACAGAAGGGGAAATAAATCCCGGACACTCACTTTTGTCAACCATGTTCCTAAAGGGAACCGGGACATTCATCAAGAATAATAGAGCAAGTAAGACCTTTCTTTGCCAAAGCATCAGCTACTCTATTAAACTCCCTAGAAATAACGCTGACATCCACTTGCCAATTGAAACTAAGCAACTCCCTAGCCTTTAAAACAAGGTTACTACAAGAGATACATGAGCTATCTAAAATAAGATTAATAACTTCACTAGCATCAGATTCCAGAATGAGCTTTTTAACACCTAGCTCCCAAGCAAATTGGAGGCCAATAACCACGGCCCACTCCTCGCGAGTTCGCGAACGACACCCGAGACCTACAAAAACCCATAATCCGGCTCCACGAACGGTCAAGTAATACTCCCCCCACATCCCGCGGTCGAAAAGTGGGACATAGCTCCATCTATATTCAACTTGATCCATCCAAGAGGAGGTTTCTCCCAACCGCGAATAGGATTACTCATCACCGAACCGGACCGTTCCTTCTTGGGACCATTCATAACAAATCTAGGCCAAACAGCCGAAAGAGCATAGACGGGATTACATGGCTTGTTAAAAGTACAATAAAAAACACATTGGTTTCTCCAATCCCAAAGCTTCCATATAACAACCCCAAAAAACAAGTCCCAGTACTCCTCCCTTATACAACCAACCTGATTATTAAGATTAAACAACAACCAATCCCTAAGATTTAAAGAAAAGAAGGAGGAGGCATACCTCTGCTTAATGGAAACAGACCAAATCCCCTTAGCATACTCACAGTCACGCAAAATATGAAGCACGTCCTCCGGTTCTGAATTACAATACCCACAAAGAGCCGAAGACTGAGACCATGAGTTTCTCCAGACATTGGTCGGAAGCTTGTTTAAAGCAACTTTCCACATAAAGACTCTGATTCTCTCGGCTCCACCCCACCTCCAAATAGACTTGAACAACTTGTCTTTAAGCATTGGTGGATCAAGCTCAATGAGGAAGTAGGCATTCCTAATGGAGAACCTACCATCGCCCGAGGCACCCCACACCAAACAATCAAAGCTAGCATCCGCTTTGGGAGGAAGAACAGCTGAAATTCGATTAATACCTGCAGGGTTAACAACCGTGGAGATTTTATTTATATCCCACATACCCCCAATAGTCCAATCTGCCACCACCGAAACTTCTTCGTCCTCAGCAAGGTCTCGAAGACAGAAATCATGAAGGTATACACCATCACCAATCCAGCAGTCATGAAAAAAATTAACCCCAAGGCCATTTCGGATCTGCCATTTGGACCCTTTAGAAATTAGATCTCCCTGTTGACATATAAATTTCCAGATTCTAGAATCTCCTGGCCTACATGACAGAAGAGAATCCTCCTCCCTAATCATGTACCGGTGAAAAAGGATATCAGTCCAAAGGCCCCTCTCACCCACAATCAGCTTCCAAGCCAGCTTCGCCCCACAAGCTTGGTTAACCGAGGCTAGTCTCCTAAACCCCAAACCTCCATACTCCTTAGATCTTGTAATAGAATCCCACGCAACTGCATGAAAACTTCTACTAGACTCATCATGGCCCCATATGAAATTCCTTTGAAGTCTCTCCACTTCCTGACAAATTTGTATAGGCAACTTGGCCACAAGCATAGGATATAGGGGGATAGAACTAATAACTGATTTCGCAAGAGTAATTCTACCAGCCATAGAGAGACTATTCGCTTTCCACACACTCAATTTAGACTTAACCCTGTCAACGATATATTGAAACTTAGCCTTAGAATACCTGTTGCAGGATAAGGGAAAGCCCAAATACCTCCCAATCTCACTAGAAATATTCATCTGGGTAATCTCCTTAATCCGGAGCTTAGTATGAATAGGCACCTTAGGAGAGAAAAAAATCAAGGATTTGTTGTTGCTAACTTTTCCCCCAGACCCCTTCATAAACTCATGGACGCATTTCATCATACAGGAAGCTTGAGCCTCCGATGCCTCACCAAAAAGGAGAATATCATCCGCAAACATAAGGTGGGAAACATTGGGACCTCCTGCCGACACATAAATGGCCTTCCAGCGGCCATCCTGAATTGCATCACTAATCAAATGAGACAATTTATCCATACATAAAACAAATAACAAAGGGGAGAGGGGATCCCCTTGCCGGATACCTCTAACAGGTCTAAAAAATTCAGTCTGAGAGCCGTTCCACAACACATTAAATGAAGCTGAAGACACACAGTTAATAACAATATCAACAAATTTATCATCAAATCCAACCTCCAACAGAACATTCTTCAAGAAAACCCAACCGATTCTGTCATATGCCTTTTCCATATCAATCTTAACCGCCATAAGCCCTTTCCTGCTCCTATTCTTCCCCATAATGTGAAGAATCTCTTGGCCCACAATGATATTATCCTGGATGCATCTTCCCTGTATAAAACTAGACTGGAAAGGAGACACCACTTTGTTCATCATCCCTCTCAATCTGTTAGCTATCACCTTAGTGATACATTTGTAATGCACCGTGCATAGTGAAATAGGTCTGAAATGAGAGACCAATTCCACATTATCCCTCTTGGGAATAAGCGAGATGAGAGTCTTATTAGCTTCAGAGAGAGACACCTCCCCATTAAAAGCTTTCTTCACAAACTCACAGAGGGATGGCCCGACAATATCCCAATTAGATTTATAAAAAATAGGGGGGAAACCATCAATCCCAGGTGCCTTATAACTCCCCATGGAGAACAAGGAAGCTTTAATCTCATCATCCAAAGGAATCCTGGAAAGATTATCAAGCAAATGAGCATCAATACCAGGGAACCGAGATCTGGTGACAATATTAGACACCTCAGGCGGAGTAGAGCAATAAACAGACTTAAAGTGCCCAACCACAAGAGATTTGAGATCATCCTCACCCTCCACCCAATTCCCTTGATCATCCTTAAGGGCGACAATACGATTTCTCCGGTTACGCATTTTGGACTTCAAGTGATAGTACTTAGTATTCCTATCACCTTTTGAAACCCAATCACTCCTAGACTTCTGAAACCATTTAACCTCCTCCAATTTCAAAAGATCCTCAAGCTCATCTTGAAGTTCACTTTCAAGATTGATTAAAAAAATCCGAGTAGGGGTACCCATAAGATTTTTGGATACCATCAAGCCTTGACAGGATTCTCCTCTTTTTCTGCTCAACCAAACCGAAAACATCCCTATTCCAAGGGCCAAGTTTCTGTCTAAGACTATCCAGAGAGTAGTTGAAATCATTGTGATTATTCCAAGCTTTCGAAAGGAACTCACAATAATTATTATGGTAGATCCACATCGCTTCAAATTTGAAAGGACGGTTCCCAAGTCTAGAAGCGGGAGCAATCCCACATTTCAGGCAAATCGGATTATGGTCCGAGAAACGGGACCGAGGAAGCACCTGAACTATACAATCCGAGAGTTGGGTGAGAAAAGATTGGTTGGCGACTGCCCGATCTAATCGTTCAAACAACCTTCTTCCATCCCTCAACTGAGGACCTCTCCATGTAAACTTTGGCCCAATCGCTCCTAAGTCAGAAAGGTTACATTGCCGCAACCGAGTGTTGAACAAATTATACCTTGCTTCATTAACACCATTGCCTCCCGTCCTTTCAGACGCAGCAGAAATGTCATTAAAATCTCCCATCACAACCCAAGGTTCCACAATCGAAGAGGCCAAGCCCCTCAAATCTTCCCAAAGCACAAGTTTATGGTTGGCTTCAGGCAAAGCATACACTCCTGTTAGGACAAAAGGAGGAAGACCTTCCCCACTACAACTGAGGTGAATATACTGCCAATGGGAATAGAGAACAGAAACATTGAGGATATTGGACTTCCAGGTTGCAGCAATACCTCCAGACCGTCCAACACTCGGAACCGAGACCATCCCATCAAAACCCAGGCTTCTTAGACACTGAAGACGCCCATCAGATTCACACTTAGTTTCAGCAAGTAGAATCATAGCAGGGCTATATTTGGAACACAAAAGCTTAATATTCTGAAACATGTTCCTGCCACAAGCTCCTCTAACATTCCAAAAAATAATATTAAACATCAGGGCAATTAAAGACAAAATAATTTATGCTAAAAAATTATAAAAGATAATTTTTAGCAAAAACTAAAGGCAAGATAATTGCTGAAACACTTAATGTCAAAATGCGCAGCCCAATTTAAATCAGATATTTGTTGGGAGACCCAACATCAATACCCATACGCTCTGGCCCAGTCACGGGGACCAGCTCATTGTCATCGCCCAAAGCCATTTCACCTTCAGTCTCGTTTGCCTCAGGTCCAGCCCAAAATCTGCCTGAAGGACCATCTGGAGGCCCACAATCAGCTGGGTCGTGGGTTTTAGACGAGAAAAGCTCCACCCCCAATTCCAAAAGTGTCTCGGCAGCAGATGGATTACCGTCTCTCTCCTCCCCCAATATCGAGACCTCCATTTTCCTTCCCTGATGAAATGTCGCGTTCTCCGCCGGCACTACCGTGACGACCTCGTTCGAGATTTCCTCAGGTAAGCTCTGCTCGCTCTCGATTACCGCAATCGGCTGCGTTGACTCTCTAGATCTCTTGTCGTTTCTCTGCTCTTCCCTGGTGACTGACATGATTTGGGATTGTTTGGTGACACCTTTATGCTTAGGTTGATTTTTGATCTGGTTTTTCCCTCTTTTCTCTCTAATTTTCCGTACACTGGGCACACTCTGCGTATTATCCTGGATGATCATGACTGGCTGCACAACGGCTGCCTCAGTACCTTTTTGCTCTTGTCATACGATTTCTCCCACCAAGCTGTCGGTGAGGACTTCGAAACGTGAACCCCCGTTAGGTTGCCAGGGATCATCGTCTTGGTTCCCTTTTCCGGCACGCTTTTGGCGCCTGGGTTTATGAACAACTTTCCAGACATCTTGATCATGCGACTTAGCTTCCACCATAGTCGAATCTCCTACACTCCCCTCTGCGATGTTTTCCTTCTCTCTTACCTCTGCTTTCTTTTTCAATTCCCCTGTTTTGCACTCTTCTGATTTATGACCATAGATGCCACAATTAGTGCACAGACAGTGGAGACCCTCATATTCCACATAATAATCTTGTCCATCCAGCGTGAACCCAGCCATGAGTTGTTTACTTAAGTCTACAAGCACACAAACTCTAGCATAATGGCCTCTAAGATGGCAAGAAGTATTAAAATCAATCTTGATAATATCCCCTAATCTGTCTCCAATCCACTTTAGGGCCTCCTTATCATAGTATTCCAAACAAATCTTTGGCATTCTCACCCATACTGCCACTTTATCAATAGTTGCTCTCCAAGGGTGAAAGAGTGGTTCCCATGGCCGCACTGTTAGGTAGTGGTCGAAGATCATCCACGGCCCGCCTGTAAGAGCATTAGAACAATCCTCTTTGTTTGAGAATTTGACAACGAAAAAGCCATTACCAATGTTGATCAGGGTGATAACACCTTTTTTTGCCCAAAGTTTCTGAAGGATGGAAAGAAGCAGCTTATAACCAATCTCCTTGCCAAGCAATTTCACTATGAGAGCTCTATTCCAAGCTTTGTAGAGTCTTTTCTTCATCTTGTCCGAGAAGGAGAAAGTGGGAAAATTCCTATCTGGGTCTTCAATAATCTTGCAAAGGGGTTCTGAATCCTCATTGTCAGAATCTGAAATGGTATCATCCGATAGATCATTAGCCTCCTCAGAACTGAGTGCTTTCTTATCCTTCACATTTATGCCTTGCAATTTCTCAGCAAAGGGAAGGGCCAGCCTCCCATTGTTTTTTCAGATTACTACCGAGTTGTGGCCAGTCTTCAGAATTGCTTAGAACATCACCATTCTTGATCTTCTTAGAACTCCTGTTAAGCAGATCATCCTCCTCCAATGAAGAAGGAACCGTAGCAGATTTTTTTCCTGAGAGCACTATCGCCATTTTTTTTTTTCTGTTTTATGGCTTTCACGTGTTGCTGAATGATTTAAAAGAGACCACAAAGAGACCACAATTATTTTGTTCTTGGGCCCCACGAGCATGCTCCCAATATTAGTTTGGTCCTGCATAATTCATCCACCCATAATACTACTAGCCAAATAGTCTCCTTCTCTTTCTAATATTGGGCATTAAACTTCATCAATTCTTTTCTTGAAAACAATTCTGATTAAGAATTTCCTTGTATCTTCAAATTGGACTTTAACTTTATCCAAATTCATTTGGGGCTTGGGATTCTAAAATTACCATTTTACCCCCTTGTTAATTTTGACACTATATTATCATAATAAATTCTTGAAATAAATCCTTAATCCCATTTAAGGATTTTTTTTTCTTTCTCAATTAACTTCTTCATGGGCTATAAAATATCAATTCCATAATTTTTAGGCCTAAATTATTCCTTACTAATTTTCCTTAAATTTATTCTTTTCCCGAAATAAATTAAGGAAAAATGGGCCTAAATTTTCAATAATTAATTCCATGATTATTTTAGTGCAAATTTCACAATTTAATTTCCCATAAAATATTCAAATTCCAAATTCCAAAATTTGGGATGTTACAGCTTTCTCTCATAATCATTTTTTTTATTATCCCTCATCATCTCTAAATCATATTTATCCAATTAATCACAATATTTTTTAACATTTCTCTCATATTCCCAATCAACGGCCTAGATAGACTAATAAGAGAAAATGAGAAAAAAAAAAGATGAGGAGATAATCCTCTTCGGAGCATAAAAATGCTAGTCCGAGTTAGAAGTAAATTGCATTCTTGTGGTTCTAGGCATGATACACGGATTTGGCTTCTCTCCTATACCCATTATTCTCCTTTCCCCTCCTTTTCCCTTTTTTTCACCGTTCGATTAAGATCTCAACGGTTCAGATTTAACATATTATTATAATTTTACCTTAAAGATTTAACATGTTAAATCTGGACCGTTGAGATTTTAATCCAATAGTGAAAAAGGAAAAATGAGGGGAAAAGAAAGCAAGAGGTATAGACGGAAACCAAGTCCATGACACTACTAGTTTTGTCAAGGGAAATAAATGGTATTGCATGCACTGTTCCTTGTGACTATGAGCATGCTTATTTCAATGCTCATTAGAAAGATGACAAATTAAGGGCATTTTTACTAAAAAAAAATGCAAACAATTTAAAAAATTTATTGAAATACAAATACGATGAAAAGTATTTGCCAAAATGCTACACTTAAAATTGTTCAGACCAAGGACTTCAAAATTTTGTGAACCTTGTTTAGGCTAAGACCGAATTTGTCTTTCTCCTATTACACCACCTTATCATATTCGACATTTGTACAATTTTAAGGGCTAAGGTGCAATATTAATAACGAAGTTTTACTTGAGGGGCATTCAACGCCATAAAATTTTTAGGTGCAAAATTATAGATAAAGATTCTTTAATAGTGCAATATTACCAAATATGTTAAGATTGATAACGTTGACTGCTCTTGGAAGAAGAAGAGAGAATGTTTTTGACCAAAACTGATGATATGGCTGCATATGTGGCACAAAAATGTTCAGGCTATTATATAAAAAAAATTTAACCATTCCATCTTCTTCTCCCTTCCTTTTTTTTTTTTTTTAAATAACAAAATTTTAGGAAAGAGGTTGGGTTCACCCACGATCCAAGAGCTGGACGAATCTCCCTTCCTCCTAGGTAGTACCGATGTTGGGCGGGCGGGCGAACTGTCTATTATCCTCAGGTGTTAACCTAGACACCTAGGAGTTAGGATGTCTCTCTCAGCGCCTTGACCAACTCCAGGGATAGCACTCCCTCCCTTTGGTGAGAGTGTCCAAAGGGAGGGGGTTTGATTCTAGAGCTGGTCAAAGTGTTGGGGGAAACATCCTAACTCTTAGGTGCCTAGGTTAACGCCTGAGGGAAAGAGACGGCTCGCCCTGTTCAACATCGATATCACTTAGGAGAAAGGGAGATTTCGTCCTCCCCTTGGATCGTGGGTGAACCTAACCCCTTTCTTAAAATTTTGTTATAAAAAAAAAAAAGGAAGGGAGAAGAAGATGATTTCAATAGATTCATTTTTTTTTTAATTATATATATATATATATATATATATAGGATTTTGAATTTCTCATATTACATGAGAAGAAGAAGATTCCTACACATAATGTAATTATATATATATGTGGGTCCCACTATTTTATGTGTGTGTGACATGAGAAAACACTTCTCCTACAATATGAGAAGTGTTTTTCCTATATATATATATATAGGGAAAAACACTTCTCGTGTTGTAGGAGAAGTGTTTTTCATCGTAACAACACACATACATAAAATGGTGGGACCCATATATTTCGTGTGTAGGCCCCACTATTTCATGTGTGTGTAAGAATCTTCTTCTTCTCACGTATACACAAGTTTAAACCCTATATATATATTATATATATATTTAACAGAACACAATTCTCAGCCTTCTGCAAAATGCAAATGACCCGGATCTGGAATCATCTCCGAGGAAGATGGCTGAAGAAGCATCGACTGGACAAGGTGGAGGCAGTTGTGGTGGCCTCGACAATTCTGACCATTTTTGCGACAACATTAGTTTAGGTGAATATGTCACGTGAGAGTCATGTCATCATTTACTAACATCATTTCTCTTAAAAATTAACAAATAATTGAGAAAACCATAACAACCCAATTAAAAAAGAGCTACAAGGGCCTAACTAAAAATGAGCTAAAATTGTAGGGAGTTGCATATTAATTTTCCCATAAATATTTGTTTAATTGTAATGATTTGATCCCCCACATTAATTTAAAAAGGTTGAGTTCAAATTATGTATCTAATGTAGGGATTTTTTTTTTTCTTTATTGACGGGTAATTTGTAAATATTTTTATAAATAGTATTTTAGAAACGATGTTTGTTTTAGTATTAATTAGAGCTTTTAGCCGTCGAATAACCTGAAATGGGTCTTCCCAAAAAAAGCTAATGTCAGCCTTTTTTTAATGATAGAGTTTAGGAAGCGGCTCAGGTCCTCTTCCCTTATAGTCTACTGTTATCCTCTTCTTTTAATACTGCGCCATTTTAGTGCAAAATAGGTAAGTGATGTCCTTTTTTTAAAAAAAAAAAAAAAAAACTGACAGTTATTAAAAGAATACTTTAGGATCTTGGCCGATCTTGAGAAATACTTCATGATTTTGAAAAATTATTTTAGGATGTTGAAAAATATTTGAGTGCGGATTTGGTACTCAAAAGATACTTCGGGATCTTGGAGATCTCGATGTGGTACTAAAAAAATACTTTATGATCTTGAAAAATTATTTTAGGATAATGTGATCGGATTTCTTTGTTCCTTAGGCCCCGTTCCTAAAATAATTTTTCAAGATCATAAAGTATTGTTTTAGTACCAGCCAGTATCCCCAGTCAGCATCCTGAAGTATCTTTTGAGTATCAATCTGTACCCTAAAATATTTTTCAACATCCTAAAATAATTTTTCAAGATCATAAAATACCTATCAGTATTTTTTCAGTATCGGTCCGTATCTTGAAATATTTTTTAGTACCTGTCAGTAGTTTAAAAAAAAAGGACATCACCTTACCTATTTGGAAGGAGATTATCTCATGAGCAACTCTCTCCTTATCTCTCATAGTCTCATCGTAGTTGAAATCTTGATCAGGGTTGAGTAAAGTTTAAAAAACCGAATGCGGTTTTTTAAAATTTACTTTGGACCCTTGGATCAAGATTTCAACAGGCCAGATGAAGGCGATAATGAGAAAAAAAGCGAGAAAAGTGATAATGAGAAGATCTGGACCCTACCTATTTTGCACCAAACAGCACAGTATTAGGAGAAGAGGATAACAGTAGACCATAAGCCGAGCCGCGTCCTAGAGTTTAAACTTTAAAGTTAAACCCAATATGCACTGAAGGGCCCCGACAAAACTGAGTGCTTCTTACTTGTTTATTTTAGGCTTTTTAAAATACTTTTTTTTTTGTTTTATATAAAATTATTCTCATATGTTTATCTTATAAATAATAAAATTATTTTTCACAAAATTAATGCAAGACTTTCATGTTTTCAATTAAGTCCCAAAATAAAAATTAGATAAATGTATAAAATACATAAATTCTACTTTACTATTCATTCGAAAATTTGCGCACTCAATGCGAAAACTGATTTGGCACAATATTTTTAACACAATAATTATCCAAGTACTCAAACTGGATTATTCCAATTATATATATATATTTTTTTCATTTTATTGGGTGATTACTCAATTTAATTAAATAGATCTTATAATCATGTTGCATATATCTATACTAATCCTCAACTTTAATTTAGTATCGGCATGTTTTTTTTTTCTCTCTTAATTAAATCCTTTTACATTGCTCTGTTAGCAAATTTACATGGGTTAGCATTGTTAATAGAGCAAAAATTAAAGGTAGAGAAAAAATATATATCAAATTAAAAAAATCTAACTGTAAAATAAAAACTTTTAAGAATAAAATTTATTTACCTAATTGAAAAACATTATCACGCTTATAATCATCTTATTGCACAAATTAAAATATGTCAGTGTGAGTTCACAAAATTTGAGTATTATAAACAAAATTTATAATAGGATTAACAAGTTCACCAATGGTTTTCACAACACTTGAAATGGGTTTAACAAGTTCGTTACTTAGGTCAAAACATGCTAATGCGGGTTCACAAAATCTGAGTACTATGAACAAAATTCTTGATGAGATTAACAAGTTCATCAATGATTTTCACAAAACTTGTAGTGTATTTAACAAGTTCGTTACTCAGGTTAAAACATGTCAGTGTGAGTTCACAAAATCTTAGCATTGTGAACAAAATTCGTAATGGGATTAATAAGTTCATAAATGGTTTTCATAATACTTATAATGAGTTTAACAAGTTTGTTACTTAGGTCAAAACATGTCGGTGTGAGTTCACAAAATTTGAGCACTATGAACAAAATTCATAATGGGATTAACAAGTTTATTAATGGTTTTCACAAAATTTATAATGGGTTTCACAAAACTTAATAAGAACTTCAACAGAATCAAAGACATAAACGAAGAACCATGACTCTTGGTTCAAAATGATAAGAAAAGAGGGTTGAACTTTGACAGGGTCAAAGAATCAACAGGAAACCACGATTCTTGGTTTGATATCACAGAAAAAGGGGATCAAACAAATCTTTACCCAGATTGTCAATCGAGGAAATGTTCTCTAAAATCCAGAAATAAAGCTTCACGTTCGATGAAATCACAGTATTGCAATCTAAGTCTTCAAGTTTGAACGAGACAAGCTTCAATTAGGGCGCAATTTGTGCCTGAAAACTCATGAAAATTGAGTCAAAGAGGATTAGAGGAAGCAACTCATGGGGAGAGAAGAGCCCATTGTTCACGCAGCTATTCATTACTGTCTTCAAAGAGCTTGATGCCAACTGAGTCTTCTTCTTTTAGCAATGATCGGGAAGAGGAAGAGGAAGAGAGGGTGAGGAGAGAGACAGAAAAAGGGGGAAGCACATAAGGTGCTTGTCCTTTATGTCTTCTTACACACGCTTGTTCTTTTAATTAGAGGACGAACACATTTTTTTTATTTTTTTTATATATTTCGATTAAATTATATGCTACTTTTTGAAAACTTTTTTTTTATCTAAGTATCGCAAATTAATTAGTTTACGATTTTGCATACAAAAATATTTGTCTTGTAACACCACTACACCGAGTATCGGAAATTAATTAATTTGAGATACTTGGTGCAAATTTTTTTTTTTAGAAAGCAATATATAATTTAATCTAAATAAATAAAATATATAAGAAAATGAAAAAAATAAAATAAAATGTGTTTGTCCCTCTAGAAGCACATTAGGACAAGCACATAATGTGAACCCGAAAAAGGGAGGGTGAGGAGAGAGAGAATATGTGAAGGGTATTTTAGTAAAAATATTTAAATTTCATAATCTCAGATTTCTCCCTGTCACCTCTGTGTTCTTTTAATTTCTTAACAGACGTTTTGAGGTTTTGGAATTTCATCGATATTTAAATGATATTTTCCCTAATAATTTTTTTAAAAAAAAATTAAAATTAGTCATTTTGGGCCCTCTATTGTGTGCAAAGACGTAATCTCACCCGTTGAAAATTGGATAAATATTGACCGTCTATTTCATAACCCCTTTTTAACACTCGTTTTCCAGCCATTTGGAAGCCGAATGCATACGTGGAAAACAAAGTCCTTCAGCAGTAGCTCCATCCACGGTATCGGGATGTATTCCGTTGTTGTCGCCCTATTCTCCTCCAAATTTTTCTTGCTGTTTTTTTTGTGTGGATACACCCAAATTCATCGTGCTTTTATTGTAGCTTATTTAACACTTTGAAGAGTAGGGGCTGAGAATATTTTATATTTCTTCCAAAAACTTTACAGTCGATAATCTATCCTCCAATGCACATTCATGCAGTCTAAGTAGTGTTTGAATCTCAACTTACCATCTTATTGGTTCGTATTCGATTATCTATCTTCCAGTGGACATTGGATGAATTTAGAGTAGTATTTGAATCTCCAACTCACCAACTTATTGATAAACATGTTGCGTGTTAGAATCAAGATGTTTAAAGTAACTTTTCATATACTTTACCTGGTGAATTTGATTGTAGAATCACGAGGTTGCTGAAACTGAAGCCGAAGCCGTATTGAATTCTGTTGGTGCTCAGCCTTGACCAGTTTTCATGGAGAAAGCTTACTGTTCAGTTCTTCCCACCCTATCCCTTCCACGTATTTTCGATAAAGATAACAGATGCTTCCTCAGCGCATCGACAAGCAACTTTCGATTGCTTCCTCGATACTCATCCACCACTCTATCACTGTATTCCAATTTTCCTGAAAAATCTTTGTTTTCCACTCGGCTCTCTACTTCTTGCTCGCCATCCAGCTCCCACTACGACAACTCATCTCAAGAATTTGCCGTTCTTCTTGAAGTCGATGGGTAACTTGCCTTTTCTTCACCTTTCGACTTGAACTTGTTCGGTATTCGTAGTTTGTTTGCTTTCGTCTTTTGTTAATTAGCCTCTGTTTACATCTAGAAATGTTGATGTTTTCTTTTTATTCGTATTCATTTTTGTTATTCTAGAGTCCTTCTTGATGCTTACCGTGTGGGCAATCGTCAGGCCTTCAATAAAGGTATGATCTCACGGAATGCATATGTACGTACTACCAAGGGGTTATCGTCATTGCTCTCATATCTATTTGACATTGGACGCTCATGAATATAACAAAATTGTTCTCTTGGTGCATCAGCATTTCAGAATCTTGGCCTTGATTGTGCAAACTGGACTGAACCTGTCTACTTAGATCTATTAAGGTACCATTTACTCATGTATATGTATTGTGCATTTTGTGGATGTGATATGGTTTAAGACAAGTGGTCAACTTCATGAAATGCTATAGCAGTTTATATTGGAACAGATCATGGCAACCCGACTCAACATTGTGAATATCGTTCACTTCTCTTATGGTCATTAGATATGGAGTTAAAAATATGAATTCCTGTTTCAGCTGTAAATTGTGTCCTAATATTTTTTCAGGAGAAGTGCCAGTGATGAGGAAAAGATGCTCTCTGTGTACTTTAATAGAGTACGTTCTTCTTTTGAATCTTCGCTTTTATTTATTTATTTAACTCTTGGTAGTTTGCTTCACTGCAAACATTACCAAAGCCATCTAGAACTGTTATTATCTCTATTGCATAGATTGGATGGCCTACTTCATTACCCACAAGTGAGAAGGGAAAGTTTGTAGAAAGTGTTTTGCAGAAAAAGGTAATTTACTTACACTTTTAGAATACTTTTTGAAATTTTACTAGATTCTTGGCATTCGTAATTTGGCAAATGAGAAATATGATGTATACTAGATTCTCTTAAATAAAGCAGAATTTTGTTGATGACGCAATCTTCAGAAATTATTCCTAGCTCCTGAGTACTTTTCTTAATAATGAAGGATCTGTCATTCCTCTCGTGTGATTAATAGAACAAAATAGCACAGACTGTCAAACAGAATATCCATTCAGCCCCTCACATTTAATGTTCACTAGAGTAGTAAATTAACTATTGAGTTTGGTAACATGGAAAAATTTAGTAAATTAACTATTGAGTTTGGTAACATGGAAAGTTTTAGTAAATTAACTATTGAGTTTGGTGACATGGAAAAATTTAGTCACCAATAGTCTCAGCTAATATTACCCCAAAAGCTTTGATAGTTTCATTTATGATTTAAGCCAATTTGATAGCTTTCCAGTTATGTGTCATGGTAGGCTTTAATGTGAAGGAATGAGTTCTACATTTTATTGAGAAAGGGATCTAGGGTTGGTCCTTTTGATATCCTTGAAGAACAAAATCTTGAAGTGCAGCAGAATCAGTTTCCAAATATTTTGGGTCTTGATATGTAGGACTTATTGTCGGTATAGGTAAAGTTCTAAGAAATCAGTGAGAAAATTTTTAAGGAGGCAGAGGAGGAGGACCACATAAAAAATGGAAAGGAAACTAACTTGGCTCTTAAAAAACTTTACTCTCGGTCTTACCAATTCAAATAAGAATTCCATGTTTTAATGGATCAAAATATAATAATATAGAGAGAAAAGCAAGAACGCTCAAGTTTAGACTGGTTTCTTGAAATCATAAAATGCATGCAACATACTGAACTCAATAATGTCATGATTTAATGGCCCAAAGCCCAAAAGAGAGAAAAATAGTTGTGTGATTTCTTTCTCAATAGTGAAGTGCTTCCTATAAATAGAATCCTTTAGGCATGTAAGCTAAATATCATCTTCCTGCACAGTAGAAAAGATTTTTCAACTTTTACTTGTTTTAAGAGGTGTTAAGAGCATATGAAAAAACCTATTTAACTCTATTGATTATTGGCAGGAGAACGCATTGGAGGAGTTTGTTACGTCAAAGAGTCTGCCTTTACGGCCAGGGGTTGACCAGTGAGTTATCTTACCCTGATTTAATATGAATACGCAAGTCATATATGTTACATTTCTTGGGGGTGCGGGAGAAATCCCATTGAACTTTATTGTCAATTTGATCATCATACCACAACAACTGCTGTTGCATTGTGGTTATCGCTGAATGGCTTGGTATTCTGGCAGATTTTCTTTTTTTTTTGCTCGGGGATTCTGGCAGATTTTCTTACCACAAACATTATCTATGTATTAGACCTTTTTGGGTGTTGATGGGATATTCTTGGAAATTTTAATTTTTCACGATTTGAAAATTAATAGGGATCCATTAGTTGAGAAGTTTGTTCTGGCCACAGAAATGAGGATTGATTTGATATTTGAATGTTCTATTAGACTTACTCTTTAGCATCAGGCGACTATACTACGTAGTTTGCAATAGAATTGACCAGGTACCAATATAGTGAGACCCAAGTTCCTAGATGTGTTATTTTCAAGTTTCCTCTTCATTTTCTTTGTGAGATTTAGTGTGTCATTGATTATCTGAAAAACTATTCATTTTTGGTCCTGCAGAATCTCAATTCTGCAAGAGGATTTTTTATTGTTTAGGAAGCGAAACTTTTGATTTTCTTGTATTTCCTAGCTTCCTTTATTAAATTTGGTATACAAACTAGGATTGATTCATCTGACATTTTTCTTTTGAATCTACTTGTTAGCGTCTCCTTTAATTTTAAAGTAGAAGGGATGGGAACCGTTGCTAATTTTATCTTGAAGAAAATGTTCCCTCTGATGATAAAACCTTTGTTTAGCCCAAGCTAGTGAATAATAGTTACAAATATAGTTATTTTTCTTATTCTTTGTAGATTTTTCCTTGACTGAAAAGCATGAACAAGTAAATATCTCCCCAATGGCAGGTTTGTTGACGATGCATATAATGAGGGAATTCCAGTGGTAGTGATAACTGCATACAGAAAAAGTGGTAATGATATTGCCAGGTACTTCTATTTAGTCCCAAATATATGCTATGATCATGATACTTAAATGGAATTATATATGCCAACAGGGACGGAGCAAGAAAATCTTTAGGGGGGCAGGGTAGTAACTAGTAAGAATTATAATTATTAATACAAGAAAATCTTTAGGGGGCAGGGTAGTAAGAATTATAATTTTTAATAATTTATTAAATCAACATAATAATAAAATTTATTGAAATTAAAAATTGTGATACATTAAATAATATTTTTCAAATATATACAATGTTAATTAAAAATATAATATAATAGAGAAGTTTGTAAAAATATTTGTTTTATTTAAATTTTAAGACAAGTTCAAATTTTTGGTCAAAAAGATATTATAGATAAATATTGTATTGTACCTATAAAATAATATTAAACGTTTTAGTCAAAAATAAAAGATTGTATTTGATACAAGTATACAACTAAGAAGAAGTATGGCTTTACCAGCAAGCATAACTCCATCGCTGCATGCTGAATAGTATTATGAGGACTTTTCTTGGAGCTACTCAAGTTCTCTTAGAAACCTAGCTTGCTGACTTGCTTACGAAACTTTTTTTCTTTTCCCTTCCACTTGGGGGTTTTTTCCTCATTATTTTTCCCTTTTTCTCTTTTTTGTGTTTTTTTTTTTTTGGGGGGGGGGGGGGGGGTGTTGGGGTACCATGTGTAAGATACACTTGCTTATAATTCACGGATACAACTAAAATTATATCATTAGTGCACCTTTTGATCAATCTTTGTCTTTATGCTCTTTCCCACTCATCTACAACTTGAAATATCTCTCTGTTTTTCTCTCAAAATTAGAAATCATCTTATTTTAGGGCTTAACAAAGGTTAGCTCAGCTGGTAGATTTCCAGAAGTTGTGAATATGAGAATAATTTTCTATTTCACATCAATAGATAGCTCTTACTTTTGTTAGTTTGATTTGATCCTTCTTCTGTGTTAGTTTAGCCTCAGCTTGCATTTTTCTTTGCTCTACTCAGTATAACGAGTACCCTAACTTTTGCTTGATTTTATCTTTTGAATCTATGCTGATAGGGCAATTAGAGAAAAGCTTGGTGATCAAAGCTCAAAGGTAATGATTGTTGGTGATAAGGAGGTCGAGCAAAGCATGTATGGCCAAGTTATTTCTGGGAATGCACTTTCTTCTGGTTTGGATGAACAGCTCGTCAAGGAAGCCAAAAGAGCAGGTACATACTTTTTGACTCACTAATGATGTACGCATACTTTGATGCATGCCTGTTGTTTTGGATGGAAGGCTGGCTAGTCTGGGACTTAGTTTTTTGTACCTGTTTGGCCAGTTTCAGCACAGAAACAAAGGATAGCAAAGGAGGTTGCATCCTTGCTAAAGTTGAGTGTTGAGATTGACACCACCTTATCTGAAAGGTTAGTTCATTTTATGTCAATAAGTCTTTTTTCCCCTAACACAAACTTGCACACTTTATGTACATAATTTTTCAAACACAGCCAAATATTACCCTTTAATTTCTTTTCATTCTTGTATGCGCATGCTGTTAAGGATTCATGCATTTATATGGAAAAAAAAATTACATGACTCAGCTCTGTATTTTTATGGGTGCTAGGTTCACTGTGAGCTATAGTTTTCTAAACCGTGGTCTCACAGAGAATGGAAAGCTGCATATAGTCTTGTTATTACATGCATCAATTTTAACAAAGCACAGTTGATTGGTTTGTAAGTTAAGGGTTCTAGGTATTTAGGAAAGTCATGCGGGCTGAGAAAATGGTTCCCTGTTGTGCCACCTTGGGAGTTATTAAGGATTTAGTAAAGTCTTGTAGGTTAATTAGTAATTCACCCAAAGTAAACTGTAATGATCTGCTACACACTCATTTCACGCAGCCAAAACTTTGATGTATTTTTTTTTTCCATCTTATGTCATTGCAACATCAGATCTTCGTTCCCTCTTATTATTAGCCTTTCTAAAGTATTTACTGTTTTTTGTTAGTCTTTACTATTGGAGAGCGGAGATAATATGAGCGTAGTAACGAATAAAGGAACAAAAATCTGAAGATTTTGAGGCAACAAATACAATATTCTATTTGTTAGTTTTGTCTTATTTTAAATGAATATTTTCTTGTTGAGATTTACTAGACTATAAATTACGTGGTTGAATAGCACTATTTCGGTCAATTATAACTTGATTTGATGATCATCTGTGCAGTCTTGAGAAGATTGTACCTGCAATACGTGCAGGAGCAGAATATGCAGGGTTACCTGTTTGCAATTGCGTCCTTATTGCAGGAAGCAAATCTGGAGTTGTTGGAGCTGAAGTTGTAGGCATGCCGTGTGTTGTTTTACGGAGCAGGTGAATGCTTTTCTTCTTGGATAATAAAAAATGTAATAATGGGTTTGCTTTATGCAGGTTTCAATTTCTACAGTTCCTGAAGAGCAAATTACTTAATTTTACTCAAAATTGACACGCTATTTAGTACATTTCCGACTTGTTATGGACATCATGATATATATAGGCAAAATAACGGTTGAAAATCTATAGCTTATATTAATGACTGTTAAAGACCTTGTAAAAAGGAATTATTGGGGAAAAGTCCCCCATTAGAAAATGGATTGGCGAGAATGATTTAGAGTCCTAGTTCTCTTTTTCCTTTTAATTTGATCAAGGGCTTGCCCCTCAAAAGCTTAGAGGGTAAAGATTCTCACCTCTCTCAATAAGTATGCTTCCCTGGATTTAGAGTCCTAGTGCTCTATCTCTACAAAATTCAAATTTATCAAGTCCTTCTCACCAGTTAATTTTCTAATGGGAGACTTTTCCCAATTTTCCCCATTAACAATCAAAATTCTTAGAAGTTATAGAAATGTTTTTGAAAGTTAGCACTCATGTTCTTTCAAGTTACGATATGATTTTTCCAGTTTTACAGAAACCTTTAAAATTTGTTATTACCTTCAGATGAAACCTTTTTTGTAATATCTGAAAGACCAAGTTGTAACTTTTGACTGTCATTTCTTTCTGTTTTTTTTTTTTTTTTTTTTTTTTTTTTTTTTTTTTTTTTTTTTTTACGTCAGGAAGGTTTACCATTATTTACACCCCCACCCCCACTCCACCCATTATTGTCACCCAAACTAGCCCATGTGCCAAGTTTCTTCCATATTTGTTGAGAAGAACTATAAAGTTCTTTAACTTTCATCAATACTATGTTATGGTCTTTACTCTTTACCGAAAAAAGGAGAGAGAGAGTGGAAAAGGGGGTGAGAAACAGAGAAGAGAGGAATCTGTGAGAGAAATAGAGAGATGAGAGAGAGAATCAAAACTAAGCCATGCCATTCGTTCACAATAGAGTCTGCTTACAATAGGTAGGGAATGACTTATTTATAGTCCCTTTTATCTTACCTACCACCCAATAGTCATATTAGGCTAACTGACTGACTAACAATTAACTGATATAACTAACTTCTAACTACTCCTTATCTTATTCGCATTCCATAACATTATTTGAGTCTATAGCTGTTATTTTTCTTGTACTTCTTGGCTGGGATCCATGCTAGCACTGCTCATACTCGCGGTTGAGATGACTTGAACAGGATCCAGATTCTCATCATTTAGCTAATAAATATATGGTGTGTTTTAGATGTGTAAATAAAAGAAAAATATGAAGAATACAGAACGAGAAGAAGTAGATCCGTTAAACTTCTTTCCTATTTTTAAAATTGTTGAACATATAGTAAGTTATTGTAGTATATCTCGGTCTCACTCAGAACATAAATAACATAGAAGATAGAAGATCATCAAGATAATTAAAGTTCCTTCCTTACATCTTTTGCAGTACTCTAATAATTTAGTTTACAACTTTTTCACTTGTTATATTTTCTGAGGAATTATTGTACTTGTTGCTTACTGTTACTTGTTTTCTGCAGTTTGACATCTAGAGCTGAGTTCCCTTCGGCAAATGCTACATTTGATGGGTTTGGAGGCGGAGATTTAACCATTTCTAGATTACGAAGTCTATGCAAAAAGAAAATGCCATGAAATTAACCTTGGCAAGTTTTATCATGTTTACCGCATAGAGGGAAAAGTGAAAGGAAAATAAGGGAAGGGAATATCATGATGGAAAACTCTTAAAAATTCTCCCTAGTTTTTAATATAAGAGCTAGTTGACTTTTATTTGAGAGATTAAGGAAACTAAATAAGTTAGATTAAAATATTTATATTTATCTTTTTTTTTAAAAAAAAAAAAAAAACTAATATATTTAACTTATAAATTGATATATAGTTTAGGGTTAAGGTGCAAAAATACATATGAGCTTTTACCCAAAGTGCATCTAGTATCATATACTTTTCGGAGGTGCGAAAATGCCCAAGAGCTCTCAAAACTGAGGCAAAAATATCATCTTTGTTAACAGATGTTAACTGCCGTTTATTATATTTGAAAGTACTGAAATAGCCTCTGATAAAAAGCCAGAGTCTCTGAAGTTCATCCTCTTCCCTTCCAAGCTAGCTCAGGTCTTCGGTACAAGATATATTCAGGTGGGAGCACTGCGCTAAGGTCGCTTGCTTGCGATCAACAAAATCGAGAGAGAAGTTGACCGGTTAGATTCGACAGCTAGGTGAGGGGAAGATGAAAGAAATTGAGACGCATATGGGAGAGATTGATCTTCCTTTTACCATTCATATGTCAGCTAATGAAAAGAAGAAGACGTATTATACACAAAGTTTAAATGATACGAAAGAAGACTCCTCAGTTCTGATCTTTTTCTCTTCTAGGGACCCATAATGAGATACAAAAGTTTTTGTATTTTTTTTTTTCCAGTTTTATATATGTTAGCTTCTCAATTTGTGATAAGCTGGGCACTAAGAAGTGTACGGTGGTCCAAACCTGATCTGGCTTTATCATTTTCAGTAGATTGGCCCAGAAATTGAAAAGAACTACTGTCAAATTGGGTTTAGATTTTCACTATAATCGCTTCAGTACTGAGATTGAGACTTTTCTCATACAATAAAATGTGGCAAAATGGGATATGATCTTTATATATATATATTCATCATTCTCCTCATGTTTCCATCCTTTTTATTAATTAAAATTGGCTCAACTTCTGTATACTTCTCAAATGCTACTCCCTCTAGTGCTTAAGAGCGTGTTTGGTTAGAGAGGAGGGGATTTCTCTTTCCTTTGGCGTGAAAAGTTAGATATGCCAATCATTGTTTTTCGCACAAACATTTCACATCATGATCATATACATATACCATAAATAAGTGGACAATACAAAAAATGATTGAAGCCCACTTTCAATCCTTCTTATCTTGTTTGTCCAAAAAATCCTTCTTATCTTGAATCTTTTTGGCTACACACACACACAATTGAAAAATTATAATAGTACTCTTTTTTATATTTTAAATTTTTATTTCCATTAGATCATTATTATGTATATATTCATCATCAAAATTTCAGAGTTTAAATAATTTTTTTATACAATTTCTTTCTCATAATGCTTCTATGAATATTTTGTCAAACACGCGATTAATTTTATTCCCTTATTTATAATTTTCTTATTAATATGCCGTATATTTCTATAGCACTAAAACAATATACAGATAAAGTTCACACAATATACAGATAGTAACATCAACAAAGTTCAATAAAATACTATCAAAATTTTAATAAAGCATCTTTCACCTTCAAATGGAACTCCCATCCATTAGCCAATAAAAAGTTCAAATCCAAATTGAATTTTGATAGTCTTATCATAGTAGCACTGAATGAATACGCAAGCCTCCATGGTACTCATCTCCAAATAGCTTTTCATGTTGCAATACCTTAAACATGAAGGATAGCCTTCACTACCATATATATATATATATATATATATATATAAAGAATTCATTTTTTTATTCTTATCTTATTTAGTATTCCATTTTCCTTTGCCATTCTCATAAGACCAAACTTGCATGCTCATATTCATTGGCCCCCAAAAAGAAAATCTTTATCTTCAAATAGCTTTTCATCTTTTAGAATATGATAATGAATTCCATTGGATACCTTAGACACGAAGGCTAACCCCACTAGCAGCACACTTTGCTGGTTTTGGAGAGTTTTGTTTGTTAGGAAAAAAAAAGTCTAATGATCACATTCTTAAATATATTTTTTATTTTAAAGGCTACTAAGGATGAATATTTGTTGCTTTATTTTTAGATTTGTAACATTTAAGTGATAAATAATATTAATTTTTTTATTTTAATTTTATGTTATATAAGCAGTAAATACTCCGTTCAAATACACCCTCTATACTTAATATAAAACTTAATTTAAGAGTTGATTTTGACCTTAAATATAAGATTTATTTTTTAAATTTATCAAAAATTTTCCCTAAACTACACTTATTGATAGTCTTTCAAATAGGAGAGGCAGGGTGAGAATTGATAAAAACATGTTACATTTATTATAATTAATTAATTGACCAAAATTTTTTAATCTAACCAAATTAGTTAAAAATATTTTATATGTTTTAAATTAAAGATAAGAGGAGTGATAGATTTATATTACATGAACAATAAATTTTAAAATTGTATAAAAATGATAAATTTGAAAATATTGTTAAGGGAAATATGTTCAAAATTTTATTCTTATTAAAATTATTGTCCAAAAGCAACTTAAATTTATTTTAACTCTTCTTCAGCTAAGTACAACATATCTTTAAATATGTGTAAAATAAAATATATTTACATAATTGAACATAGCTGAAAATAATATCTTAGTTATCCTGGTTTTGTTCTTACCAATTACTCCCCCTACACTCAAGAACGTGATAATTTTGAAAAACAAGTTTAATTTTATCTATTATTAATAATTAATAATTTTCAAAACAAATGCACCCAGTTGATCACAATCAAAACCAATGGCCCACAGACAGGTCAGCTTCTCAAGTCAAATCATGACTCAGAAAAGCGCTTTTCCAAAAGCTCCAGCCACTCTCGCTAGACGCTACTCCTCCACACGTCTCTTTCTCTTCCTTCTTCAACCTCAAATGCCTTCCTCTTCTCCGCCTTCGCAGCTCTGCTTACTTGTGCTGTGCTACAGCTGCTGCTTCCAACACTGCATGTCATTTTGGTTTCCTGATATAGCTTCAGTGATTTTAGATACCATGGTGTGTCGTTACTAAATGGTAAATCGTTCTTTTCTTCTTCCTGTTTTTTTCAAAAAAGTGGTTTTCGAAGGCCTGTCTGTTATACTTTTTGTAAAGCAAGAAAAATTGCGGTTCTCTTGAAAATGCTTTCCTTCATGAGAAGAAGAATTGCCTTTTTTGCTTTATACAATTTTTGAAACCCACCCCTGAAGGAAGTAGAAGTCTAGTTCTGTGTCAGACATTTTCAATTCCGGAACACTCTCTATTTATTTCCTGTCCAACATTTTTCTCTACATTTTCCCGCACAATATCGAGATCTTTCTGACTGATTTGATAGATTGATGTGAGTTTTTCTTGGGATCTCTCCAAGTTGATTTATAATAGCCATTTTTTTTACCCTATTTATTCGTAGCTGCAGAGCTGGACATTGAAATGTCCTGTGTTTCGCGCTTTTGTTTTTTAAGTCTTTTGTTTATGTAATGCATAGATACCAGATTCTGAACTTGGGATACGAATCCTATTTTAGTTAATACCTGGAAAAGTTGGAAAATTTATGATGCAGGCAGTTATCTTTTAGTTAATGTCTACTGCGTAGTAGGTATGTGAACCAAAGCATTTTACCTTAGGTTATTTGCTTCCTAGTTCCTAGTGGTTCATCTTGATTATTCTTTTGTAGGTAAGATCCTCCTTTTGGTTATTGAGTCGTTGGGGATTGTGAAGATTATTGGATTACTGGAATCCTGCATGAAGCAGTGAATGTGAGCTCTTGGTATTATCATGATCATCATGTTAGCGTGGTTGAATATCTGATATCCATTCAGGGAGTTCCTTCAGTCATCACGTGCACTTGATTCTGAAGTTGATGTAAATGAACTCTGTTAGTTGATAACCAGAACAGGGAATGCATTTAACGCGATGAAAACTGTAAAACTATGTACAATTCATTGGTATTATAGACAGGGTTAGAGAACAGAAAATGATAAAGCTTCTTTCTCATAAACTTCCCTGGATGTACTGTTTCTGGCGGCTATAACTGATTTTTGGCATATTAGTATAAGAATTGGGGTTGATCACGTTCTCTTTAGCATCTGTTATCTGTCGCAGTAGAAGTGTAATCTACTGGCTGCCTATCTTAAAAATGGGGTGTGTTTTGTCAAATATGGATGAGGAAGGGAAGATTCGTAGCTGTAAGGAGAGGAAGAAGTTAATGAAAAAATTGGTGGACGTGAGAGGGCTTTTTTCGGATTCCCAATGGGCCTATTTGAAAGCATTGAAGAACACCGGGGCAACACTTAAGCAATTCATAGATTCTGAGACGTTGGAGCTTGAAAATACTTATGATGGCACTGGGCCTGCCTCTCCATCCCTACCGCTGCCTTTACCCCCTCTACAACCACCTCCACCACCTCCTCCTCTTAGTCCTGACAAGAATTCTTCTGTGCAGCTAAATCAACAAAGTTTGAGCTCGTCGTTGGAAGGCTACTTTTTTGGGTCATCTTATCATAAAGAATTTGAAGAAGAACCAGAAAATGATGAGAACTGGGTGGATACCAACACAGAATTTGTGGATGAAGATTCTGAAATACAAGCTGTTGTAAGTGTTGTAAATCCACTTAGTAAGAAACAACAGTGGAGGGAACCCGTTGGTGATTCTTCTACTGTGAGCTTTTGTGCTAAAGAATCTAAAAATTTGTCCATGGTAGTTGGTGGAAAGAAATCACTGGAGGGTATTGTTAAAGAGTTAGATGATTGTTTCCTGAAAGCATCTGAAGGTAGGAAGGAAATAGCTCTTCTAATTGATACCAGTAAAGGAGATATTCTTGTGCATCATAATTCTGGACATCAAAAGAGTAAGGCTACATGGCGCTATCATTTTGGCTTATTTTACAAAATTTCTGCTGTGTTTATTTTCCCCTTTTTTACATAACATGGTATGTGCTGTACTTTACCTTTTGCCTTTAGGTATTTAAACTTTTGGAAATTTGTATGTTTATTTGGACTTCATTATAATTTTTTATGGGGTTTATAATGTTTTTGATACTCGGGCAAGTGAGTTTTCCCCCTTAGTATCTTTTTGTCTTATTGATTGCTACGGAATTATTCCACACACAGTCTTATGCTGCCCGATCCAGAATTCTGCATCTGCTAAATTTCGCATGAAGCAAGTTTTTGGCACAAGGCCTGGCACATTTATCTGTAGGTATTAGGTGGAAGAATCTTGTTAGATCTTTTTATGACAGACAATCAGTTTCGGTTGTTTTGAACTGACCATCCACTTTACTTCTGCCCAATTCCTGTGTTACTTTGATGTTTGTTGCTTTCTTTCTGTATCTGTAAAATTCATTGGACGGTTTTCTGAGTGGATTGAATTACCGTTACTATTCCTAATTCTCATGTAGCAGTCTCAGTTAATCATCTTATAGAAAGTGAATATATTTGAGTTAATCACCTGTTGGTTTTTGTCTAATTTTGTAAATGATAAATTGTTCTCACCAGCATCACCTCCATCATCTATTTCATTAGGATTACAAGATATCTTTTATGTGCAAATGAATCAATTTTCACTTTAAATAATGTTACTGTTTTGGCAGATTCTACCTGGTAATATAACAATCAGTAGAATTAACCAGAGAAATGGATAATGTATTACTCATGCAAATTTGGTAATTCTAAGGAAAAGGGTGATGATAGGAAGTAGTTGTTAAGACGGATAGCTGCCACATTTTAAATTAGTATGGAAAGTTTAGGTAAAAAGGTG
This sequence comes from Acacia acuminata, assembly GCA_019022655.1. Classification (NCBI taxonomy): domain Eukaryota; kingdom Viridiplantae; phylum Streptophyta; class Magnoliopsida; order Fabales; family Fabaceae; genus Acacia; species Acacia acuminata. The sequence goes on from JAFJYI010000158.1 coordinate 1,330,456, forward strand.
AAACTTTTCTTCTCAACCCTTTGTACGTAACTTTTCTTTGTGTCAACTGACATATTTTATTTGTGAAAGGGTTTCTCTGAAATTTACTTGGGTTGTTCTTTATTTTTCCCAGCAAGAAAAAGTGATTCTGCAAAGGTCTTCAGTGTGCTTTCTCGGAATAGGCATACCAAGTCATCCCAGTATACCAGAGAGTCTGCTGAATCATCTGGTACCACTGGACCTTGCGTGCCAGGGGCTCATTGTGCTACGCTTAAAAAATTATATGCTGTTGAGAAGAAACTTAGCAAGTTATTGAAGGTAAGTGAACAAGCTTGCATTTTCTTCATTTTTGTCTTGAAGAGATGTGAATCAAAGTTTTATATTCTATTTTAGTTCAAATTTGGCTTTCTGGGTAAGAAGTTACACAGTGTTGAAAATTTATGTGTGATCCAACTTCTAAGGGATGATAGGGTGGGTCAATGCACAAGGCTCCCACTAGGTGGGGTCTAAGGGAGGGATAAATGTACACAGCTTTAGCCCCACAATTGGGTAAACTGTTTCCAGGATTTGAACTAAGTGGGTTGTTGTGTTTAGGAGTTCATTATTATCTAGGAGTCTCGTAATTAGCCTCTAAACTATGCTCTAAGAGTACCATAAAGAAAGGAAAGGTATAGATGACTGGGGTTTGTTTTTCCTTTAGCCTCTAAACTCTTCCCATCCCTTATTTTGAACTGGCATCAGAGTTTAGGGATCACCAATAAATCCAAAACCTAGCTTTCAATGATAAAAGAAAAATCCCTAAGCAAGACAAATGTACACTCAAAAGCAAAATCAATGGATTTGATTTATGATTATTTTGTGAATTTTACTATGGTTATCACAGTATTTTGATTTTAGTGTCGGATTCTTGGTTTTTTCTTTTCTTTTTGTTTTTCTTTTGAAGTCAACTGGTATTCAAGGTAGCAATAAGAGCCCATCATGTTCTTTAATACTGCCAATTGTCATCCTTGTCATTAGGTCCTGAAAAATACGATAAGTAGGAAAGAAATGAGCACCACAGTTGGCTTGCTTAGTCAATATGCTCACTGAAAGTAAACTTTATGCTAATATTGGAACATGTAAAATGGAATTTAGAGTCAAGGAGTCCAAAATTTGAACACTCCCTTTTCCTGATATAGATGAGAGAGTCCCATTGGTAATCTGGATCTTCTTGTTTCCAGCACGTGCACTGTAGGTATTAAATAGTTGTCATCTGGTACTAATCTGTCATGTGATCTACTGCACCCGAGTCAACAATCCACTAAGACTTAAAGCGAGACACAGGCACAGCGTCGGGGTATTACCTTTATATGCCATTGTGGCTGCAGGAACTTTCTTCTGTTTGCTGGTCAGAAATTTTCATGGCTTTCAATAATTCCAGAATTTAATCCACCTTTTCCCCCCTTCATCCACTTATTCACTTTTCTGTTTTGCTGTGGCTTGATATGCTTGTGGCATGCCCTTTTTTGTTTTCCAGTCAGCCAATTTGCCGTGTAATTCAGAAAGTCCCAGCATGTGTCCTTGGTATGCCCTGAATTTTTGAAGTGTTCACATCATTTATTCTCTTTCTTCATCTACTCAGAACCATGAGAATCAGGGTTGTGAGACAACATGATCGAGGCTTATTTATCGTATTAGATTCTTCCTTCAACACCATTTTCCTCTGAGATTCCTCTCTTTTGTCTTCAGCAAAAACTTCTCAGGCGGTTGACAGTGGTACTTTGCTCAGAATTCTCCCTCGAACATCATCAAGATTATTATTTAATCCTGCAAGGAATTCAATATACCTTCCTTTTTCAACCTTCTGTTTTCTGGGTTATGGGAATATCGCAATTATAAGCCTTCTGTCCATTTTCCCTTCAGTAGCATTCCCGGGCCTATTCCTTTTATAACAACAACGAAGCCTTATCCCACTAGGTGAGGTAGGCTATATGGATAGTACGATGCAATTGTACTCTATCGAAAACCAAATGTTTAGACAGATTATTAATCAATAGATCCTGCTCTATAACCTCATTGAATGTTTGCTTTGCTTCGTCTATTCCTTTTACAAGCTTGGCCCTGAACATATGAGCAAAGGCTGAAATACTCATCTTATCATTTCACCAGAATAGTACAACAATATACAATGAGGGACCCTCAGATTTTTTTTTTTTTTTTTAAAAAAAGAAGCTGAGAATAAAGCTAATGAAATCCCTCATAATTTCTAATCTCTTCAGTATCAAAGAATTCAAAATAAACAAGTATTTGCAATATTTTTCAGATCTGCCCACGGCATTCTTTACAGAGCAAGTCATCCAACTTCATAGGGGTGGGGATCTCTCTCTCTCTTGTTTTTGGGGGGTTGCCAGTGAACATGAGTCTTTTCAAATTTTGTGCCAACCATCTCTAGGCCCCCCTCCTCTTGATGAGCTTCGAATTCCCTTTTTTTGAAAAAAATTCACCACATCAGCATGTTGTCACTGTCCATAGAGGCACACCTTAAAATAGGTATGTTCGTAGTTGGGGGGGGGGGGGGGGTTGCCAGTGAACATGAGTCTTTTCAAATTTTGTGCCAACCATCTCTAGGCCCCCCTCCTCTTGATGAGCTTCGAATTCCCCTTTTTTTGAAAAAAATTCACCACATCAGCATGTTGTCACTGTCCATAGAGGCACACCTTAAAATAGGTATGTTCGTAGTGTTAATGGATTTTCTGTTCCTACCTGAGTTTTTAGTGCTTCGTTACAAGAAGGTAAAACATTTAGATACAGTATTGATTAATTTACTATGCTTGATGTGTTTATAATGGCACAGATTGCAATATTTAAGTTTTGATTATAAAATTGTCTTTACCATATTGTTTCCTCCATGTTTATGGGGAAATTGTTGCTTGGAGCCAATGCTTTGTTATTATATACTCTATGATGAGTTAGTTTGAGTATGTTTGCTTCATCAATTTCTTGAATAACATGCTTTTCTTATAGTTTCAACATTATATATTGTAGGAGGAGGAAATTGTGAAATTGGAGTACGAGAAGAAGTCCTCTTTACTGCAAAAAAAATTGGATGAGGATCCCGATTGGGTCGAGAGTGAAAAAACTCGATTAAGTGTTGAGAATTTAGAATCTAATCTATTACGGCTGCAGCAGTCAATTAGTGAAGAGACTTCTTCAATATTGGAAGTCATGGATAAGGAGCTGTATCCTCAGCTTGTTGCATTAACTTCAGGGTAGCTTTCTCTCTGGCAATGGCTTTGTTAGACTTGGTCCAGTTTGAATCATGCATTATTATTAATCCTGATTTTAAGACAATCTTGTCATACTTTTGGAGTTATTTGCCCCGGGGGGGTAATCATGAAGAAACAGTTGTTGATTTGGTGTGGATAAATGTTATCAAAACCCTATAACTGATTAATATGACAAAATTGATAAAATCAAATGGCAAAAATTTCCTTTCATACTAGGAAAAAGATAGAAGGATCTAAAAGTAAAGAAATAAATATCTTCATGAGGTTACCATATCTATTTGCAAACCCTAAGTTATGATCTCAATCAATACTTGTAAGAATGATGGGAAAAAGAAAGACGAATTTTGGAAGTGCTGCTTGTTTATTTTACCATTAGAGGATGTTATATACATTTCTCTTGCACTAGGGTTGAAAGTTTTATTTAGATATCACTAGTGATTTAAGGGGCAAGTGAAGAATGCACTTAATTGCTACATGTTTAATTTATCCTTGAGGGATGGTGTGTCATCTGTATTTGGAATCAAGCTCTTAATTGTTTTGCAGGTTGACTCAAACGTGGAGGACAATGCATAAATATCATCAGGCCCAAATTCTCATATCACAGCATTTGAGTTACCTCAGTGATAATCAAGACACATTACTAAATTCTGATTATCATCACCAGGCCACACTTCAGTTTGAGACTGAGGTCACATATTGGTATAAGAGCTTTTGCAACCTCGTAAAATCTCAGCGGGAATATGTAAGGCTTCTAAATGAATGGATTCAGCGTACTGATTACCTCATGAATGACCATAAACGGAGTGATTGCGCCTCAATGATTCATAGCTTTAGTGAGCAGTGGATGATTGGACTTGCCAAATTACCTGATAAGGTACTTTTGCCCTAACCTTTTTGTTATAACTTTCTATTTCTTTGTCTTGATTATTCCAGAGTTGAGCAGATGATATGTTTTCTTGCAGATGTATATCCTTTTCATTTTTTAATTTCAAAACTGGGAAACTACAAAATGTTCTTTTTCAAAATCATATCACCATAACTGTTTCTTTCTTTCTGCAACAGTAACCCTACCATTTTTGTATATATCAACCAGTATTGTTGGCCCTCATGAGGTCAGTGCCACTCACTCTTGGTTTTGGTGTTATGGCGGTCCATGAAACTTAGGTAACAATGGCTGAAAATCTTAGAGTAAATGAAGGTTACATATACTGGGAGTCATGACCACAAGATTACCCAGTCAACCCCACAAAATAAGATACAGAAAATAAAACTTAACTGCTGGTTGTTCTAATTATGAAATCTGATAGTAGAAAAGGAAACAAGATAACTACTGTATACTTGATTTTTTTCCCAACTAGCTAGGTAATAAGAACCCCAACGCTTCAGATCATGGAAATCCAACACTCCCCTTTAAGCTGACAAGTAAATGTCAAGTATACCGAGCTTGGAAATTAATTCTTCAAACTAGACTTGGCGGTTCGTTGGTTAATATCATCCCATCAGAAATTCAAGTCAGAAGTATAATGTTTTGTTGGAAATTACTGCTGATCAGGCATTCCAAATTACATTTAAAGCAATACTGTTTGTATCCATATGTGGATGATGGGCTGATGGGTAGAATTTGGATTGTCAATTTTAAAAGAAGTCTTCTATTCACCACAAAACAATAGTATCTCTTTTTTAGCCCAGTGGATAGAGGAAATCCATTTAACTTAATCACACTGTCCAAAAGAATGCTTGAGCCCACTTTCTCTGCTGTGAATGGATGCTGTAAGGATATTATGAAATGACAACTTTTGCTCAGTATATCTATGACCATTCAAATTGCCTTTTCCTTGTAGTATTTGGGCATGCCTACAAGATATAATACATGCTTAATGCAAGTCCATACGGCGCCTGAAATTGGCAGTGGCTTAAGTAATCAACCAATCTCAAATGCGTTGGCAACACGTCTTGTTCATGCTTATAGAAACACCCTGATGAGCTTATCTCCATCACCAAGGAATACTTGGTTCTGATACCAATTTAGTTTGATAGGAATTGAGAGAAACTCAAAGTCAGTATGTGTGATTAGATCAGAATTCTATCAACAAAGTAAACCTTTCTGGTTATTTTTTATTTACATCACTTAAAAGAGTTAACTAACTCTATCTAAGTAGGTAGTTAGGAGCCTAGCTTCCTTTAAGAGACCTGAACCTGACACAGCTGATTAACTTCCTTACTGCTCTTCTTACACCATGTCACTAAGAGACTAGAAGACTCTTGCCCTGCAGTCATAATGATGTTAATTTGTTCTATTTGGAGATTTTTTAATAATCTTTGTCTGTTTTGAGGATATTGTATCTTATCAACACCCTAAACAAGCCCACACGCGTTGCATGTATCAAGTGGAACAATTAGTTAATCATTGTTAAATTCAAAATTAAAGTTAAGAATAATGCATAACTCATTCATATATGAAAAAGGAAAAAAAAGTTATTTTATGACACATTTATGATTGTTCTTGTGTGATATTCTCTATTCTTAATCTGTGAAATGACATTTTCTTGTGTACGTGGATTTAGTCCTTGACTTGTAATGAGTAGTAAGATCTATAAATTTTCTTGTGCTTTGATTTGGTTACAGGATACCTCTGAATCAATAAAAAGCCTACTATCATCTATCAGTTACATAATTGCCCAGCAAGTCGCAGAAGAGAAACTGCGAAAAAAGGTGGAAAAACTGGACAGGAAGCTGCAGAAGGAACGGACCTCTCTAGAAGAGACGAAGAACAAACTCGAGTGGCAAGATGATGATGGAGATACACCTGCAAGCCCTAATAATCCTTCATCAATTAAACGTGCCAAAATGGAAGCCTATTTATCGGCCAAACTTGACCACATTGAAGCCATAGAGAAGCAATGGGAAAGTGAGCAGGAAAATTATTTGAAAGCTAAACAGTTGAATAAGCTTATGACTCTAAACAGCCTCAGATCAAGACTTCCTCATTTGTTCCAGTCACTCACTTCATTTGCAAGTGCTTATGTTCAAGCAGTTGATATTGTCAGTAACGAAGCTAACTCAGCAGAGTGTAATGACACTACATCTGAAAACTAGTACAATTTCCTTTTTGCTCTGATGGTCTGAAAAGCAGTGTTTCTTAATATACAGATTCTGGGGTTTTTATACTACTACTATATGGTAAATCAAAGTGATTATTCTTTATTCCATATAAAGTGAATTTAACCACAAAGATTAAAAATAGTGCAACTGTTTTATTAACTTGACAATTTCATTTTATGAAAAAAATGACGATGGCTTTTCTTGTGTTATTCTTGTGGAATCAGGCTATAAATAAAACAACACAGTTGTAATTTAGAATCTAACTGTACTATTGCGTAATAATTTCAAAACAGAGGTGCTATGGTGTAGATATGATTGATCTTATATAATTATTGTAGATTTACCATACAAGTTGGAGTTATATTTCTATATAGTAAAAGATCTATGCAATATTTTAACAACGTACTAACTTTGATATTTAGATACAGGAGTTGAATATTTCTTCCGCAATAAATCACATTATAAATGAATACATGAAAGCGGATCACAGAAAATTTTTATCTAAAAATTTGCTATACCAGACCTTTTTTCTTGCACAATCAAATATTATCATGCTACGAATTATGCCACAAATGCTACAACCAGAAATGTGAACTTCCTGAACCAATATCAATTGGATGTGCTGCTATTGTTACACTAATCATACACTGAAGTTCAGAAATGCTTATACCACAATGGTAGTTCAAAACATAGAATTGAAGCCAAAGGAACCAAAAAGAAGACTAAAAAGGGTTAGGACATTGGGAACCCAACTCTAAATGCTTTCATCACTGTGGCCCTCTAAACCTTCCATGAGTCTCCTCTTTGCAGACTTGGTTCTGTAACACCATACCTCGAAAGCCTCACTCAAGTCTGGATACCGAACTGCCTCACCCTTGATCCAGTCAGCAAGAATGTCTGCTTGATCATTCGACGGCAAGGTCAGTACCAACGATACAATCGACCCCTCAATGTTCTGGCACATGTCTTCACCCATCTTGTATGGAAAACCTATCTCCTCAATGGCCTTTGAGTCTAGTATAGGCTTCATCTTCCTGACATACGGAAGCCAGGCCTTTAGCAACTGAACCCTGCATAGAGCTGGAACAATCACACTACCATAACCCACTGCTTCTAGAACCTTCCCTGTTACTTCTATCATCTTTGCTTTTAGGCCCCACATGACATGGTCAAGCTTCTTGTCTTCTATCACTGCCAGAATCTTTTTAGAGATTGTAGTCCAGTTCAAAACAAAATTCTTCACTAAATCCATCTTTAGGAGGACATTACACATCCATTCAAGATCAGCTGCTCTCAGCAATATCCTCTTATGTGCAGCCTCAGACTCAAGGTCAGGGTCCAGGGGCAAAGACGATAGATCCATTTCAAATAAACAAAAAATCTTGGAAACACCCATCGCTATCACCGATCTCACCTCATCGTCAGCCAAAACCATTGCAGTGTCTTCATCCTCTCCTAACATATACTCAACTTGCTCTTGAGCAGAAGTTCTAAGCTCATCTCCAAATGGGGGACACGGTCCCTCTATGGACGTTGCAAAGCGAATAGCTGAAACAAATATATCTTTTGTGATTCTTAGATCAACAGGATTGGGCCTGCTTATTATTGACATAGCTGGTCAACCTAAATACTGCTATATTTGTATCCCTTTCGTTCAAGACCAAGGACTGGCCTTTGATTTTTGTAGCTCTTGAACAAATTTTCGGTGAAAATTGAGTTCTAAAGGAACGTAAACATCAGATTTGATGAGGCTCAGTGACACCAGAACTACTTTCAATGTTGATTAAAAACAAGGCCTCAAAAGTTAAAAGTGAGGCCCACCACATTTTCTATTCTGATGAGAATGACAGAAGCATGTACTTCCAACCTGAAGAAGCCAGCCTTTTTTAAAGACAAATACAAATGGAGAGTCTGAACAAGAGATCCTCCTTTATATCCAAGATAATCTTTACTAGTAGTCTCGCCATCTTGTTGAAAGACTAAAAAGCTGAGGCAGTATGGTAACTGTTCATGCTTCAAACAACAAAAGATTTAAAGCTTCAGATAACTAATAAACTGAAAATTATGAAAGAGGCTAAAATTAAGTGTGGTGCGCAACCAAAATTTCCAAAATAATAAAACCCAAAAAAGTCAATGAAACAAGTAAGAAGTAACAAAATGTTTTTGCATCAACAGTGACTAACAAACAGAAAACATATAAGTATCCAACCACAATCAAAATGCATGCAATGAAAGTGCATATGCATTGTGAAATTGAAATGGAAAACAACCAAATCAAAAGGTCCCTCAAATTTTAAATTGTCAAATTGTGTTATAAGTCACTAGGTTATCCAACGTTTGAGCTCTAAGACATATTCACCTCTCAAGTTTTCATTGTGAATCTGATGGTAAGCATTTAAAAATAAGACAAAACCTAAGATTAGCCTTTCGGCTTATCAAGAACAATGAATTTGAATATCTTAACACTTGCTGAAGTGTTCAAAACTAAAACCTGAAGTTAGACTTTATTAAAGGACAAACTAGTATGCACAATTCAACAAGAGCCATTCCAGGACATTAACTATATCAATCTCTCAAAAGGTCCAGCAAATCAATCTCTCAAAAGGTCCAGCAAAACTCCCAGCCAGAAGTCCAGAACACCCTAGAAGTTAAAGCAGTTTCATAGCATCTTCATTTGAAGCGTAAACCATCCTACTACAGTTCATTTTTTGACAAAATTAACTCCTAATGCACTTGAAAACTAACTAGGAGAAACTGAAAAATAACTTGTGGTTTACACAACCAAAAGAAACCCTCATAAATTCTTTTAATAAAACAATATAGGTTCAAAATTAGGCTAAACAAGTCATATAATATTGATTGGGTGAAACTGAAACACTGAATACTGAAAAGGGAGGAAGAAAATTAGTACAAACGATAATATTTCACTGCACAGAAAAGTCTTCTTAGGCGGACCTTTGACCTGGCCAGGACTATTAGTTTTGTTAACTGGAAATTAATAATAGGAGGCTTCCATAGCCAGAAATCAAATCACATTTTCAATTGAGGAAAAAATGAAAAGAAGCAAAACTGTCTGTCGGGCATCCAGCAAAAACCGTATGCCTATAATAACAAAAGAACTTCAGGCATACAAAAAACTTCTTCAATTAGACCATTCTCAGAATCTAAATGATAAGCTCTTACATGTACATCCAATCTTCATAAAATCGGAAAGGCATAATAATTGAGGCAAAAAAAAAGATTAAATCCAGAAACTAAAAATTTTCCCTGAAACAGTGTAGGATTTAAAAACCACATCTAGAAGAGAGAAAGCTCAACATACCTAGCCTAGCTTCCAGAGCCAAACCCAAGATTAAGCAGCGAAAATGGTGCTGATTGATATTTTCATTGAGTTCACTCAGAGAACGAACATAATACAATCGAAGCAGGCAAGCAGGCCCGCCTCGGGCATTTTTCTCTACTCTGCGGTTTACCCTGTACCAGCAGCCTAACGACGTCGTTTTATCCACCAAAATCACATCAATAAACTATACCCTTGAAATATTGTAAAACTCGCTCCAATTGAAAATGAGTTGTATGGATCAGTTCGAGTATAACAATCAGTATTTCCCATTTTTGCCTTATTAACTATGATTTATGGTTATTAAAAAATTGTATTTTCAAAAATACTTTTAATACCAATAATGACACGTTATTAATTATTTGCAATCTCTAATCCCATGTACATTTTTAATTTGAGATTGTGTTTAACAGTGATTGATGGATTGATGGAGACATTTCAAAATAATGGAGTATAGCTTATTGTTTCTAGTGAATATATAATAATATTTTTTAAGGTTCTTTTGATGCACTATTTGGTTTTCATATTCTCCTTCGTTTAGTTATTAAAAGTAGATAAGTTCCTGCAAATTTCTTGCTATCTCTTCAATCTCGTGTGAGTCAACTACAAAGCATTTTTTTTTTTTTTTTTTTTGGTAATCAATTTCATTGTGACAATAATGTTTTGGAAGATTTCATCTTTAGCGATATTATCCTAAGTCCTAAATCCTCTTATTTGTCAATAGAAATTGTTCATAACATCTAATTTAATTTCAGTTAATTTACAATTTAATTTATTATTATTGAATTATCTTGCGTTGAACTTCTATTATTTTTTCAATCCAAATAGAAATTTGTCATATTACTATTTGAAAGCTTTAGCAAAGTCTTTCTAAATAATTTTTTTTTTTTTTTTTTTTTTAAAAAAAAATTAACATCTCATGGAAATATATATGACTTGAAAATAAGAAAGGTTTTTGGGGCATATGCTTTATTTTTATTGGCATGCCGGTGTCATATGTCATGCTTTTTTATATTATTTTTTGGTGATGAAATTTATGTATATAGTTACCCAATTCCTTGTGTTTATGGTAACTATTTCTCCTCCTTTCAAGGATCTCAATATGTTAAATCTATAAGTGTAATCACTATGGTTTTTCAATTTTTTGTTACTTATTTTCCCTTTTTTATGGTAAAACTGTGGGATTTCTAAAAATACAAATATCTTATTATAATATTATCTATCAATGTCGTCATTTTATGCAAATGCAGATAGGGAAATCTCACTGAAAATTTCAACTAATTTATGTTCTTAATTAATATAAGAGTTAGTTGATTCTTTTTCTAGAGAGATTAAGAAATTTAAGTAAATTATTTAATTATAGTATATGTTATGTATCATTACATTATATATCAATTTATAAGTCATTAGAAAAATTTATTTTTTTTTAAAAAAACGATAAATATAAATATTTTAATATATAGGGAAAAGTATTTCTAAATACCATTTGAACTAAAACTACGTCGTTTTGAATTAATGAAGGATGTGTTTGTAACTTTAGGTGAATTAATGAAAGGCGTTTTCGTAATTTTGCACCCTTCATTAATTCACCTAAAATTACAAATACACCCTTCATTAATTTAAAACGACGTAGTTTTAGGGTCACTAGAGATAACTCTATCGCCCGTGACTAGAGAAATCTTTTACCCTTTAATATAATTTATTTAGTTTTATTAATCTTTCCAAAAAAAATTTCAACTAGATCTTATATACTAGAGGGAGTAAATTGGTTTACTGTTGTAGGAAATTTTTCTTCTTAGTATTCTCTCCCCCTATTTTCCCTTCACTTTTCTCTCCATTCAAACAAACTAAGGTTGGTATTCTGTGGGAGAAAAATTCCAAATTAGTATCAAGAATAGATTAGCTTGCAGATAATTATGCAAGAAGAGAGCATCTTCTAACTACATATTTTTCCATTTATATTGTTGTAAAGGATATCCTTGAAAGCATACCTATAAATGGTAACAAGAAATTTTGCTTCTCTTGTAACTCTATGATAGCAGACCAACCTTCATTACTAATTTTGATGTACGGCTATATTTGGATCAGTGTTTTGCCTCATAAAACATGTGTTGAGTAAGGAAAAGTTAGTTGAAGCATATTAAGGGATGTTTGGATTTGCCATAGATAGACGAAACACGCTTTTGCTTGAAAAGCCGCGGTAGGTGAGAAGTTGAAATTTATGGCTTCTCCATTTATACCACTCTGGTTCAATTTATAAGTCTTTTTAAATGAATCACAATACCAATGGGAGGTAGTTAATTCAATGATTGTGGGGTAAATTTTCAACTTTTTCCACATTTATGAATGAGTATTTTCAAATTTTTCTTCTCTCTCTATTTTATTGGTACAATTAATATGAGCAAAATTGTTACAATCTCATTTATTACCCTGAAACTGGACTATAACTAAGACCAAATTTTTTGGTAAAAAAAAACTTATAAATAGGAGTAGAGTGGTACCTCATATATGGAATAGTGAGGCAAAGGATATAGGGGAAAAAATTTAATTTTTGTTGGGCGCACCTCCTTTATCATCAAAAATAATTAAATAACTTAAAAAGACCGAATAACTTGATGTTGGCAAAAATAGCTCAAGAAAGGAAAAATAAAATAAAATAAATAACTTAGTGCTTTTTAGTATTTAATATTTTTTCAATAATATATTAATTCTTTTTTTATGAGATGGGGAGAAAAGGCCAGTAAAGACTCTTCATGCAAAAACTGATTTGTTCTTCCTCCAAAATGTGTTAATGAAAATGATAATGCCCCTTATTAAATGATCATATGACCACATGGCTGAAGTTGAATAAGAGTTCTCGTTAACCATTGTTGAAAATCAAAGAAATTTTGAGCAAACAATGGAACTAAGAAGCACCCAAACTAAATGGGGAGAGGAAATGCCACTACGCACCAATGTATCATGGTGTGAATGCCAATATTTGTTTTTTTCAACATTAATTTTAACTAAAAAGGCCAAATTTGGTTTTAAAAATGTACTGTTATCATTTATTTTTGCTCTACTTGCATTAAAAATTACCAAAAAAGAAAAGTTCCATTAATACGTATCCAGCAAACATTACTTTTATCAGATAATTATCTAAAGAAAACAAAAACTTATATAGACAAGTCAAATTCTCGTTTCCTAACATTCTATCTAACAAGTGTAATATTTATTTATTTTACAAGAGATGATCTACATGAAGAGAGGAGATGGAGTCTATACAAGTTTCATCAAGACATCATCGGTGTGTGTATCTTTCAATTATATTCTTTTAGACCCAAAAAAAAAAAGGTATGGCCTTGATTCAACAAATAAAACGCCTTGCCAAGGTTCTTCTGGGCTTTACATTTCCAAAAGCAAATCAATTGACAAGTAAATCCAGAAAATGGTCCTGAACGAGTCTGCATCAATGTCTTCAGCATGTTGTTACAAGAAACAAACCATCATCCAACCTTAAAACCTGCCTGTAGTAGTAGTTCAAGGTTTCCTTCTCACTTGATAACCTACGAGCACCCACTCCCCTGAGTATTTCATTTCTTTCTTTGCGGCCCAGTGCACAATGCTCTCACTAGTTAGGATCTGAGAAGAAATAAATGTACACAACTTTATTTACACAATGAGAGAAACTGTTTTCAGAATTTAAATCCGTGACCTTCACATCACATGATAACAACCTTACTGTTGCTATGAGGCTCACCCTCCCTCTGAAAACTTCCAAGCAAAGATATTCATAGCTAAGTTTGTTCAGGTTTGAGCCCAACAGCTTGTCAGGATATATGCGCAATATCATTTCTCATGAACCAAATACCATCCAAAGCTGCAATGACTGGCTTTGAAAAGTATTCAAGAAGGCCTGTGCTTTCCATCTCGACACAACCAGAGGAAAAAACTGATTCATGGTATCTTCTTGTTGAAATGAGTCAACGCAAGATAGAGAAGTGAACCAAATAACCATAGTGAAGACTGAAGTCACATTGACAAAAGACATGATTGATGGGTTTTGAGGCATCAAATTGAAGAAAGGGCACAATTGATCAATTGGAGATTTCCGAAAAGCAATAGCCATGATTAAATTTTGTTGCAGTGGCTTTCCTGATCACTCGATTTAATAGATGGTGTATCTTCACTAACCACAATCGAACAATCTCTTTTTAAGTGACCTGAAGAGGACATGTATAAAAAATATGTAGGACACTTGGAGAGGATCCGAATTATCAAGAGACTCAAATAATCAAATGGGATGGGTGAAGTAAATAGCACTGAAGTTTGTCATGATATCATGTAACATGCTGCTTATCCAGCTCTATCAAACTATATCCTGGAGTTTTTTTCCACCCTTTATCCTTTGCCATGGCTCTTATTTGGGCAGCTTCATCCCATTTTCCCTTCTCAGCAAATATGTTTGACACCAAAAACTGTAAACTTGAGTTATTCGGTTCCAGTTTTAACATTTGCTTCACAATAACCTCGCCTATCTCTGTATCACCATATAATCTGCAAGCAGAAAGCAAAGAACACAATGCTGAAGAATCTAGGGTTGGGGGCATGATTTTAACCAAATCGTATGCCTCTTTAAGTTGTCCAGATCGGCTCAATAAATCTACCACGCATGAATAATGAACTTCACTTGGAACTATGGAATATTCCTCCACCATGGTCTTGTAAACTTGTAGACCATCTTCTACCAATCCTGAATGACTGCAGGCAGTGAGTATTGATGTGAAAGTTACTTCATCAGGTCTAACTCTGGCTGATTTCATTTGTTCGAAGAGTTTTAAAACCTCAGCACAGTTTCCATGAATCCCGTATGCAGCTATCATTGCATTCCATGTTGTAAGACAGCGATCTACCATTAGATCAAACATACATTTAGCTATGTCTATTCGTCCGCAATTGGCATAAGCAGTAAGCAGAGAATTGATTACAAATAACTCTCTACCAAGCAAACCTTTGTAAATCAGGCAGTGAACTTCCTTGACAGAACTTAGAATTCCAAGAAGAGACAATGCCTGAATCAGACTTGTCAAAGCAATAGAGTCAAGGTTTAAATTTTCTTTTTGCATCAAACGAAATAACACAATAGCTTCATTGTGGTGGCCATGGTAAACATAGCCTCTCATCATTGAAGTCCATGAAACCAAGTCCCTACACCTTACGCAATCAAAGGCTCTCCTAGCATAAAGCACATGCCCACAATTAGCGTAAGTGTTAATTATTTGATTCACAATTTCCACATTCACGAGAAATCCATGCCTCAGTAGATACCCATGGATGGACCTGGCCATCCAAAATTCTCTCAAGTTTGATACAGCAGAAAGTAAATTCAGATATGAACCAACATTTGGCCGAATGCTTATTTTGACCATTTCCTTAAAAGCATTTATAACATCCAAAGGTAATTCATTTTGGAGAAAACCGGCCATCATAACATTATATAGAACGACGTCCTTATTCCCCAAGATTTTAAACATTCTTCTAGCTTTAGTTACATCAAATTTAGAGTACAGATCAACCAAAGCAGTGCGAGCAACCAGATCAGGTTCTATCCCCATGCGTATCATGTAACCATGGATACTCTTCCCTTGAAGCAAATAATTTAAATTAGCGCAAGACAAAATCGCATTGGCTAAGGTTAACAAATCGGGCAAAATATTTTCATGCATCATTTGACAGAAAAGTTTGAATGCTTGTAAATGTTGTCCCGTCTGAAGATAAGTGGCAATCATAGTATTCCATGAACCAACCCTTCTCACATCCATCTTACCAAATATTAAAGCAGCCGTGTGTGGGTTCCCACATTTGTGATACATATCCATGAGGCTTGTTTCAAAAATCTCATCTGACGTGCCAATTCCTTGTCTAATGGCAAAGCCATGGATTGCACAACCTTGTTTTAGCGCTCCCAATTTACCTGCTGCCTGAAGCAGGCTCACTAACGTCACTCGATTTAATTGCAGCTTTTGCTTCTGCATTCTATGAGAAATCTGAAAGGCCTTATAAGCACTGAGGTTACATTGAGCATAAGCAGAGATGATCGATGTATATGCCACAAGATCTTTGTCAATAATTTCATCAAACACCTTAGAGGCACTTTCCAAATCATTAGCTTTAGAATACAACTTAATAAGAGAACTACCCACAAAACAGTTCCCATTTAGATTGAACTTGAAGGTATCCACATGAACTTTTTTCCCAAATTCAAACTCCCCAAGATCATTGCAACTTCTCAAAATAACAGTAATTGCTGAACCACCTAAACCAATTTTCTGACACTTCAAATCCAAATACTGAATAAGGACTTCTTTAGAGTTGCCAGCCCTATAATGCCCAACAAGTAAAGAATTCCAAAGAGAAAGATCGCTATTAACAATTCTATGAAGAACACATCGAGATTCATCTACTAGGTTAAGTTTAGCATAGCAATGCAAAAGCTTAGAGCCCAACAAATTGCAATTTTCAAGCCCACAAACAGTAATTCGGGCATGCAATTTCCTCAGGGAAAGTACTTCTGAACAGTTATCCAAGAAGGATGCAAAAAGATTCTCTGAAATATCCACGGAACCATAACTCAATACTTTGCTCTTCATTGTACAGAAAATCTTACTCTGAATCCTGGTGAACTGAAAATTGTTCCCACGGGCTAACATGGATAAACCATATGCTGTAACATTCATATTCAAGAAAGAATAATGTGCTTTCACACACTGTATCTATCACTAGCCTGCAGGTTTTAATCGGAAAATCCTCTGTGGCCAATACTAGAACCATAGGATGATGGATTTCGCTCTACTACTCCACCCAGTACTAGTTTAGTCTATTCTTAAGGAAATCGACGGATTTAGCCAAGGATCCTACACATCAGAGTTGATGAAGCTCACTGACACCAGAACTACTTTCATTGTTGATTTAAAAAACCCTCAAAAGTGACACCAATGAACACATTTTAGATTCTGAGGAGAATGGCAGAAGCATGTACTTACAATCTGGAGAAGCCAGACTTTCTCAAAAATAAATGCAAATGAGGAGTTTGAACAAGAATCTGTCATGTACATACTTCTCTGCTTATCGGGATCAAGACTATGGGAGGGCAGCCCTGGCTTATCATCAATTCCCGTTAGCATTTCTATATGGTGTAGCAGCCAGATAAACAGATATAACTAATGACATGGTTTGTCTTTGAGTAGGTTGTCCCCATAGAATGTTAGTATGTATCCAAAAAACATTACATATCTTGCTGAACCGTCTAAGTTATCTGAATTCAGATGAGAAATGAAAGAAGAAAAAAGAAATCTAGAACGGTCTAATCTCTTGTCTCTTGAAATTTATTCCCTCTGTATCCCCCGTTTCAATTATCCGTTAAATCACAGGAATTCTTATCAAAGCAGGAAAAGATAAGAAATCCACAAACCTATCGTTATTTTGATTTAAGGCGTTTTGCCCAGAGAAAAGAAGAGAACGAGACGATGATAGTATGGCAGCGACTTGAGGGTCTTGACTTGAGAAGTGGCGCAAAGAAGAATCAGATGATGAAGAAAATGCACTGCAACGACGGAGGGACGGCAATGAAGGTTCGGTTTCTCTCAGCGTCCCTCATAAGCACAGCATCATATCCGCCCAATTGATCTTAAGGCTTAGAAAAAGACACATCACGCAGCCATCAGAAGCAAGGTCCTAGTTTTTTTAAGTTGTAATATAATAGATCTTCACAAATTTCAATCACACAAGATTGATCAGTCTCCACTGACGATAAAGCTGCGGAGCTTCTCCATCTCTTAGAATGTCACCGTGCAACCTCCATTGAAGAAAGGGAATGGAGGCTGATTGGCTGAAGGCGGATATAGAGACGGGGCGAACGGTGGAGAAGAGAACCAAATCCACTCGGCGGCAGACGGTGCATGGCGAAACTCTGAATTTCCGTCATCGGCCGGATCAGAAGACAAGGGAGGAATTCAGTAAAAAAGTAGCATTGAATGGACGGTTAAGATTATAGAGGCGAAGAGTCTGCGTAAGCGAAGTTTTCGCCGAGGGGGCGTCATTATCAAGTTTTTTTGGAGAAAAAGTCTTTCCATTTAAGTTACATTTTGGTAGCAAAAGTGACATTGAGAGTTAGTTGACTAGACGGTCAACGTCAATGTGGATGGAGTGAGGACGTGGACACTGAATATGACTGACAAGAAGCCAACTAAGAAGAGAAAATGCTGACTGGATCAGTGCAAAGTAAATAATAAATAATAATAAAAAAACATAAACACCAAAAACACCCAAACTCATTATCGGGCTTCATTCACACACACTGGGAAAAGAAATCAAATTGGGGAAATAAGAAACCCTAAGTTCTCTTCCTATCGGGATTGGTTTGGGTTTTCTTCCTCTTCCCCAGCTCTTCCCATCTCTCTTTAGAATTCAAGAAAAAAATACATTTGATGGACATGGATGTTTGCCGGAATGCTTCAGTTTCCGGCGACTGCGAACAAGAGCAGGTCCTCTTGTCTTCCTGCTCAAAGCTTTCAACCTTCTCAACCACTCTTGATGACCTCTTCTCTTCTCATAACATGGTCAGTTTTCCCCTTTCTTTCAAAGTTCCTGTACCCCTCTGCTCTGAAATTCCTTCACTTCTACTTTTTTCCAAGTTCCAGCATCTGGGTTTTCTTTGCGGTCTTCCCCTTTTGTAGTTTTAGTTCAATTCATTTATAAAAATTGTTTCTTTTGTTGCTAGCTATATCTTTACTTGCTCTGTATCTCGAAATTTTTACCCCCTGTGCTCTATTTCTTTCCTACCGATCGACCTTCACCCACCGCACATGAACAAACCTAGCTCCCCATTTTCTTCTTCGCTCACTCAATGTTCTTCCTCGCTCGATTTGCCATGATCAGTTTCCTCGCGCGATTTGCCAAGATGAGTTTCCTCGCTCGATTTGCTAAGATGGGTTCAGTTTTCTGGTCTCCTTTTCAATCCCGATTGCAAGTTCTTTCTTTTCAGCGTTCAACATGGTGCTGTGCGTTTTTTAATTTAAAAAAAAAAATCCCTGTCAACATTTCACAGACATAGGTGGCAAAAGTTAACAGCAAGTTAACCAGCGTTTTCCCCCCAACGGTTTGTGTCACTTTTGCTCCCAAAATATAACTTTGTGAGTACTTTTGCTCCAAAAAAACTTGGTCTTTGGTGCATTTCTCCTGAAAAACTTCGTGGTCTTGGGCAAGACTCCTTTACCCAAGATTATAATACAATGGGCTGAGGATATACAATTTTAAAAAGTACATGATGTGCTTGAGAGAGAAGGACTTGGCTTTTCTCCTATACCCATTCTCATCCTTTCTCTCGTTTTTCCTTTCTTACTGTTAGATTAAGATCTCAACGGTCCATATTTACCTATATTTTTTATCATCCTTTTCCCTTATAGTAATATTTTTATCATATGATAAATCTAGACCATTGAGATTTTAATCCAACGGTAGAAAAGGGAAAAGAATGGGAATGAGTATAGGAGGAAAGCCAAGTCCAGAGAGAAGGATTGAATCCTTCTTATCATCTTTTTTTCATCCTCCATCATAATCTCCAAATCATGTACGTCCTATCAATATGAAAGGTTATAATATTACTTTGATTTTTCTTTCATCTTCTTAATCAATCAATAGCCCATATGGACTAATGAGAAAAAAGGAGGGAAAGAGGAGAGTGCATTGAGGTGGATTCATAAGATTTTGAAATCAAGATTTTCTTATATTTGTTTGGTAAGATTGCGGGAAAATACAGAAAAAATGGGCAAAAAAGATAAAAGATAAATAAGGATGGTGAATTTCAATAATTATAAATTGACTGATTTGAAATTTTTAAATTTGAATGAATATGAAAATTTATATAACTACCCATATTTTTTCCCCTAAACTCTCACCCTTTGACGGACACGGAGCTCCGGTGGGCCGGTAGCGGGATCTCCAACGTCTCGAAGATTTTTTTTTTTAATTTCTCAAATAAGAGTCGTCAATATGGATATTAGAGTCATAAATGGGGTTGACTAGAGCTCTAGGCGGTCTCATATATTTTTTACAACTCACGTATCCATATTGACGACTTTTGATTGAGAAATTCAAAAAAAAATATATGAGACCCGTCGGAGCTCCGATCAACCCTATTTATGACTTTAGTATACATATTAACAATTCAAATATCCATATTGACAAATTTTGCTCAAGAAATTCAAAAAATATGAGACTTTCTGAACTCCGATCGACTCTCTTTACAACTTTAGTATATACATTAAAAACTCAAGCATCCTTATGACAACTTTTGTTTGAAAAATTCAAAAAATATATAAGACCACTGAAGCTCTGGTGACTAGTGACCAAGTCTTTGGAGCTTTTGGCTAGTTGTTAGTAAGGTCACCGAAGCCCCGACGACAAGTCCGAGTACTAGAGCTCCGGCCCGCCGGAAGGGGGTGTGGGGATTTTTTTTTTCTTTTTTAAAAAAACTAAGTGTGCTAATTGGGAAAATTCCTTAAAAAGAACTTAAAAAATGTCAAAAGAGAAAAATGTGTTATGAATATTCATAATGTCAAAGAGGTGTTAGGGCTTGTTTCGTCCTTTTCAAAATTAAAAGGAAATAACAAAATTGTCCCTCATAATTTAATTTTCAATTTGATAGAATTAATTTTGAAAACTTTGTTCGAACTTGTGAAAATTTTATTAAAACTTGTGAAACCCTTATCATATCTTGTAAATTTTGAAAATTGCAATTTTTGAAATTCTTTAAAGAAGTTGTGAAATTCCTTTGAAAACTTGAGAAAACATTGCTCAAACTTGTGAAACCTTTTTCAAATACCATGAATCAAAATTTCCAACTTGTAAAATTCTTTTGAGAACTTATGAAAATCTTACCCGAACTTGTGAAATTTTTATCAGAACCTATGAAACCCCTACCAAATATGGTGAATCAAAATTTGAAACTTGTGAAATTATTTAAGAAAGTCATAAAATTATTTTGAGAATTTGTGAAACCTTTATTAGATCTTATGAATTCAAATTTGTAACTTATGAAATTCTTTAATGAAATTTTGAAATTCTTTTGAGAATTTGTGAAAACTAAATCCGAACTTGTGAAACCCTTATTAGATCTTGTGAATTTTGATTTGCAACTTGTGAAATTTTTAAGAAATTGTGAAAATCTTATCTAAACTTGTGAAATCATGCCTTCCTTTCTTTTCTAAATTCTTAATTTTGAAAAGGACAAATCAAGTCCTAAAATCTCTTTGGTATTATAAATGTTCGGAATACCTTTTTGTCTTTTGATATTTTTAAAGGTTTTCTTAAGGGATTTTCCCGCATTTGTTCAATTCAAAATTTCAAATCATGCAATTTGGAATTATTGAAATTTACCTTTATTTGTCTTTTATATTTTTTAAGAGTATTTTTTCTGTCTTTTTCTTTAATATTTATATATTTTATTTAAATATAGTTCCACTCATGAATAGATTTTAAATTCATATTAGTTATTTGAATATAATTATCTTTAATTGTTTAAATTTCATATTTAAGATTTTTATTTTGAATTTAAAAATTTACCTAAAGATAAACCTAATGCTTAATGTACTCCATACTAGGTAAAATATGAGCAAGTAGAGAGATAAGAAATATTGACAACAGAGAATTTTTTTGAAAATTAAACAATTATCGTTTAATTTTGATTTCTTGAGCCTTACTGTTTATTAGTTATATATAGCCTTTTCCGTTTTAGGTAAAAACCAAAATACATGATGAGTGATGACATACGACTTTTTCAATCAGTTTATTTTTGGATACCATATAATCACCAATTTCATGATTATTTTATCATAAAACTGTTTCTATAACTAAAGAAAAAGAAATTTAATTAATGCTAAAAATTAAATAATTAAGGAATATATATCACAAATAAATATTGAATTATAAAAGTTTATTATAGCAATAATACAAACAGTACAGTTTACGATGAAATTATTTTATATAGGCAATTGAAAGCGACACAAGGGGAACATATGGCCTATATTTAGCCATTTTACAAAGCAGTTATTATTAAAAAATAAATGGTCACAATTCAAGGCAGAAATGTCGCCCTCTACAAAATCTTCTAAGCAAATACTACATTTGACATGCCTTTATTTCCTCGTTGGACATCTTCATCTTCTTGAGTGATGCTATAACTTCTTCTACTGTTGGAACTATGAAGAAATGTTGCATGGATTGCTCTATGACTTCATTGAATTGTGTTGGCTCAGGATCGTTATTACTATTCATCATATATTGATTGTCATCATCATCAAAAGGTTGTTGAATGGATGGTTCTATGACACCCATTATGTATTCATTGTCTTCATGTAGTGTAATAGTTTGGAGATGTAACACCCCTAATTTCATACTGCCGATTATGCATAACACGTAGTAGTTGGCGGGCCCACACTAGTGCCTATGTGGGCAAGTCGAGACATAAAAAATTTAAATATATATATATATATATATATATTGTGAAAGACTTTTATAACAATTTAGCTGGTTGGAATAGTTGGTTATAACTTTCCCTACCTATCTACAAATCCCAGGTTCAAACTCAAACGTCCCCATTTATCCTCTCTCTCTCTCTCTTTTCCAATTTCATTGTTCCCACTTCTCACTTCTCACCGATCCGGTGATCCGTCCTCCAAATCGTGCAACCGAGACTCTAAATCATTCCGCATCTCTACGCTTGATTGAGCTCGCCGTTGGCCACCTTCCTTCGTTATAAGCTCGAGTGGTTGTTCTCCGGTAGGTATTGAAGAAGGTTTGAACCCTAGGGCTTCGTCTTCTCCCAATCCAGTAAGATTGACTTGTTCAATCGGGCTTTGAATCTAGGTTTGAATTTGTTCCCCGCGTTATCTGTTCTCTGCGTGGTTGTCAACTCGTTGTCGGATGCTGTTGCACCATTTTCTTGCTTTGTTTTATATTTTTTCATTTTAATTTGGCTTTGGACTTGGTAAAATGATCTTTTGGATATTGACGCTTTTGAATATGGAAATATTTACAGATTGAGTATAATATTTTTTTTACAACTTTGATTACTAGTTTTTTGTTTGAATCATGCGTAATTGCCTATCATACTTCTGCCCTCTTCATCTTGATTACTAGTGACTTATATGCTTAGGATTGTGTTGTGCAATGTTGTGTATCAACATTATGTTTGATAATCTCTTTAGATTATCATCAATTTAGAAAATTTTCAAGGTATTTGTGATGCATCTGGTAAATGACTTTGGCCCGAGTGAAGCTTGAGTTTAAATCATTTCTTGCTACTTACTGGTCTGTGAATCTAGAAGCTATCGACAGAAATAATCAATTGCACACCTTAATCACACCAGGAAACGTTCTTCATGATTATAATTTGCAAGATGAAATTGGAAGATTATAAATTTTAAGTGTGTTATCATTGTCTTCGTTTAGTGGCTTGGAGGATTTGCACGAATCGGTTTTCGATTCTACACTTCCGGCTCCTCGTCGTTGATTCGTCTTTACTTTACGCAAATGGCCAAGTTTACATTCGCATAAATTCTCGAATTAAAATTTCGCACATGTTGGGTATTCGCATAAATCCAATGGAAGGTTTTCTTTTGGTCTTGAAGTCCGTAATGTAACTGAATTATTCGTGTGGGAAGGAAATAGTCCTCAATGGCGTAGTGGTCCCTGGAATGGCATGACCTTCCTTGAGATACCTAGGGTAAGTTCATCTAACTCCCAAAATAGGCTTCTGATGAAAGAACAAGAAGGGAGTCTTAGTTGTCTTTTTATCTAGGTAATTCTATCTCAATTTGTTATTTTATTGTTTATGTTCTTTTGTTTTTTTATGCGTTTAAAACTTTCCTTTAAAAAAATTTTTGGGGGCGCTACCCCTGAATCCCTGAATCTCACCACTAATTGTGCATCTACAAACCTAAAATCCTGAGTCCGTCACTGACACGTAGTATATCAGAATATCATCGGTTGAGCGGATGAATAACTTAATGTATATATGTGGCTATAAAATAGAAGCTAATTGCGGTGTATCCGGTTGAGTATAATAACGGTACAGTTATCCAAGTATTTAAATACTGGATATATCTAGTAGTATAAATACAGTCCAAAATAAAAACTCTAGTTGAGTCTTCAAGCATACCGCTTACCCTTTATACCAAATGCATCGATCCTCTAGATCTTGAAGCAAGGGTTAAATACGAGATTCAAATAGATTGAATCTCGGTGCTTTGATTAACCTCATGTTCAAGTATGAAAAATATATATGACGAGATATTCATTATATTTCAACATCAACAATATATATCACACAACAAATGTAATGTTAACAGCGTTTGCACTCACCAGTGCCACAAATCCACGTGTCCTTAGCGCTAGGAAAACTAATATGCAAGATTATCATGATTATAATCCTCATGTACATCAAGTTGAATGTAAACAAATACATGACCTAAGACCGAGTCTTAGCCATGATATATGACCCAAGACCTTGTCTTGTCAATGATTCCATGAATCAAACAAACATATATAGACATAAAAGACACATTTGAGTTAAAGTTACAGTACGCGTCCGTACCTTGGTTTGCGTAGCTAGTGGTACGATTTCCTTTCGGTATCGATTCCTGACTTTCCTGGATATCCTATAATATCATTTCCGCATTATTTCCTTTATATGATATCATATTTACTTGGAATGATATCCCAAGAGATATTTTCGCCACTTTGACCTTTTATCCTTGGTGGATTTATTATACCATTTTTACCCTTACTTTTGGTCAATTTCGAAATTCTAGCATTTCTGCCCAGATTTTTCAGTATCTTTGAAAAAGCATAACTAATTTTTTAAAAATTGAAACGATGTGCTCCCAAACCCTTGACAATTCTATATTTATGGAAAAATAATCCCAGAAGCTCGAAGTCTCGGATCATTCCCAGATTTTAACTCCATTAACCACTGTTTCAATTTCAAGTCCAGAAACATGGATCATCTTGAAAAATTCACATATTTTTGTAAAAAATCCTAAAAATTACATGTTATACATGAATATAAAGCCCTTAATGTATAATATGTGTCTGAAAAATTTCAGGATTTTAAGACACCATATGAATGGCCAAAATCGATATACAACAACCACCGTTCAGATTAATATCCAGAAAACGTGACCCAACTTCATAAATTTCTAATTCCTTATACAGAATCCTAAGGACCACAAATTTTATATCAAAAGAACTCCCTGGGTGTCTACTTTATTCATAAAAATTTTTGTGATTTTTAAAGCTCATTTTCTGCATAAAATAACGCCTCAAAGGTGACTGACTCTAGTAAACCATCAGCGGGAATTTTCACAACTTTCATTATAATGATCCATTGATTCCAACAATTACTTCCTACCATGATTTTCATCAATTTTTCATTCTAAAACCCTTTTTGACCTTAAAAAATGAAAGGAAATTTACTTTATAATTTCCTAAACTAAACCACAATTTTACAAAAATTTAAAAAACTAGAGCTAAAGAACATTACCTTAGAACACTTGCTCCTTCCTTCCCTTCTCTTGCTCCAATATGGTGCACGATAATTTAATATTTCATACACTTCTTTTTATCTCTTGATTAATAATTTATGATTCTTTAGTTAATAAATAATGGCTTTTATACTTATTTGGGCTTTGGGCCTTTGATTATATTTTAGCCATTTTTAATAATAAAATTCCAGTTTTACATTGCTTCACTATTTTTACCATAACTCTTGAACCAGACATCGGATTTGCCTCATTTTTGTCTCATATTTCAGATGATTCAGAGAGCTACAATTATGATGAGGACATGAAGAGCAAATTCGGACAAGAGGGCGGTCGATTTTGGAGCCAAAGTTATATGTATTTTTGGATTTTATTTGGGCTCAAATTTTGTAACTAAAGCCCACTTTTATTTTATTTTCGTTTTGGGCTGAACCCATTTCCATTTTTAGGTTAACTTTAAGTTAGATGGCAGCCACAAACATTGATTCATTCGCGTTTTTAGATTTTGGTGGCTCAAAATAGGAGTTTTTAAATTCTCTCAAATGTTCTTCGTGTTCTTCGTCTATTCTTCGTTTTTCCCTGACCATGTTCGGCTAAACTTCGTGATTAACCCAATGATGAGGATTCCATGATTCATCCAGAGCTCGTGCTTAATCGATAACGTTACTCGTTTCGTTTTAATCTTATCGGATTCGATTTCGAAAATAGTTCGAATATTAGATTTAATATTCGGTTTGGTTCATCCCAAGGACCGAGTTTGAACTAGGTTTAAATTTTTTTGTGCGATTGCATAGTGGGACGCCCTTTGTTCGGACATATTCTAGGCGATCGTCTAGTCGAGGGATTTTCTCGGATGAACGCAGAGATTTCGGTTCATCGAACCAAACGCGAGTTCGTTCATATTTCGTTCAATGATGGAATTCTCGGAATCTGAATATTGCGTTGATCATTTTTAAGTTGTTTCTGCATATTTCATTCTGTTTCTGCATATTTTCATTTTTAATCTCTTTTGAATAAAAAACCCCCAATTTTTGTTTTGCATTTTTTTTTATTGTTCGAATCGAACCGACTGTGAATTCATTGGGAAACGACCCAGGTTACATTATACTGCAAATCCTTTTCTAATTTGGTTATTTTGAGAGATCATGGCAAATCTCTATCAAAATTTTCATCGGTTTGATTAGTAACAATAGTGTAAATAGCGTCGTTTAGGTGGTTTGGGTGGCTGGACGAAATTTTTTCGACCCGGATCACTCAACCAGGTCTTATTCACAAGGAATTGGGCATTCTAAGAAAGAGTCACTCTCAAGTAGAGAGTGAGGTCTGCCCTATTTTGTCCAAATTCCAACGTTTAGACCACTTTTTTTCATTTGTTTTTAAGTTTCAATTTTGTGATTTCTACTAGGGTAATTTTTTTGGAGTATCTCTGATTTGGTTGAAATTTGGTACAGTGATAGAAAATGGCCTTAAATTAAAGAGTGAGTCTAAATATTATGTTTGGGATGACCTTTATCTGTGGAAATGTTGTAGTGACCAAGTAGTTAGGAGATGTGTACCTGATCATGAGTTTCACTCTATATTGCATTTTGCTCATGCTTCTGCCTGTGGTGGTCACTTTGGACCCCAAAGAATTGCTAGGAAAGTGTTAGACAGTGGATTATGTTGGCCTTCCTTGTTTCATTATTCCCATATATTTTGTAAGTCATGTGATAGCGTCACGTGACGGGGAGTATTTCCGTAGGCATGAGATGCTTGAGTAACCCTATATTGTTTTGTTAGATCTTTGATGTTTGGGGTATTGATTTTATGGGTCCATTTCCTGCTTCATATGGTTATACTTATATATTGCTAGCTTTTGATTATGTCTCAAATGGGTTGAGGTGAAAGCCACCCGGACTAATGATTCTTCTGTGGTGGTGGATTTTGTTAGGTCTAACATTTTCTGCAGGTTTGGTATTCCTAGAGCCATTATCAGTGACCAGGGATCCCATTTTTACAACCAAAGCATGGGTGCCTTGTTACGCAAGTATGAAGTGCTTCACAAGGTCTCCACCGTATACCATCCTCGGACCAACGGTCAAGTCGAAGTCTCAAATAGAGAGATTAAGCAAATCCTTCGAAGATCGTTAACTTTACCCGGAAAGATTGGAGTAAGCGATTAGAGGATGCTTTGTGGGCATATCGCACCGCCTACAAGACTCCGATTGGGATGTCTCCTTATCGGCTTGTCTTTGGTAAGGCATATCATCTTCCGGTTGAGTTGGAGCATCAAGCCTATTAGGCCATTAAGCAGTGTAACATGGATTTGGCTAAGTTTGGGATGGAGCCGAAGCTACAATTGCAAGAGTTGGACGAGCTTAGATTGGATGCCTATGAGAGCTCGCGGTTATACAAGGAAAAGACTAAGGCATTCCATGATAAGCATATTCTGAGGAAAGAATTTTCTGTGGGCCAGAAAGTTTATGCCTGGTAAGCTTCGATCTAAATAGGATGGCCCTTTTGTGATCACTAACATTTTTTCATTTGGTGCTGTTGAGCTATGTGATCCACCCACATGAAGAACCTTTAAGGTCAATGGG
The DNA here is from genome assembly GCA_019022655.1 of Acacia acuminata. Classification (NCBI taxonomy): domain Eukaryota; kingdom Viridiplantae; phylum Streptophyta; class Magnoliopsida; order Fabales; family Fabaceae; genus Acacia; species Acacia acuminata. The sequence continues at coordinate 1,358,300 of JAFJYI010000158.1, forward strand.
CATCACCTCAAGCAATTTCATGAGGGATCCCAGCAGCAGCCTAAGGAAGCAGAGATTCTCCTCATTGATGCCACTTACCCTCCATAAACCCTCGGGGGAGTATTCTTCTTTCTCCTCACCCTTCTCTTTTATTTGTTTTCCTTTTCCTCCTTTGCTTTTTGAAATAAATACAGTCTCTCTTTCTATGATTGCTACATATTATGAACTTGGACATTTTGGTTTTAATGGATCATTCTGTTGGGTCTACAATTCTTGACTTTTCGATTACATGTCTTGGTAGTTGATTTGATATTGTTGATTGCCTAAGTTGGTATTAACCTTGTGAGATTTTGGGCCTGCATGAATGGAATTCATCTTTTGCCATTCTTTCTTTCATGTGTGCATCTACTCATAATTTGTGTTCTCTAGAACTTGCTCCTTTTCTTTTTGAAAGTACATTTTTCACTTACGTGCATAAGTATGATGGAAGCTTGTTTTCTTTCTTTTATTTTCCCTACTTTGGCCAAATAGCCTTTCCCTTGCATTATAATCCCTTTGCTAGCCCTTTGTGCCTTTTTGACTCATTCTTTTCTAAGCCACATTACAAGCCTAAGCGTAAAACCATTTTATTCCGCACCTTGAAAATTTATTGAGCATTGGTTTCACCTTGGTTTTGTGTTTAAGTGTGGGGGTTGTTCAGGAGTGTAACAGTTTAAGTGTGGGGGGGATGTTTGCTTTTGTCAATGTGATTATGTATATAGTATAGTTTCATTTTCAACAAAAAAAAAGAGAGAGAAAAGAACAAGAAAGAAAAGCAGAAAAAAGAAAAAGAAAAAAAGAGAACAAAAGAAAAAGAAAAGAAAGAAAGAAAGAAAAGCGAAAAAAAAAAAAAGAAATAAATAAAGAAAGAAAATACATAGAAAGAAAGGAGATATATAAGTAAAATAAAAATTTTCTTACATAGAGAATGATTATGTTAATTAGTGCTCTTTTTAATTTCTTTGGTGCTTAGCTTCTCATTCCATACTATTACCTACCTTCACCCTAACCCCATTACAACCTTTCATAACAAGCTCTCTTGATTTGTCTATGCATGTGTTATAAGTAGTGGAGACGTAGAAATTGAGCAAGCTTATGGTATGACAGCTTTTTTGAGTAGAATTTGAGCGATACATTTATTTACCTTAAACACTTGAGAGATTGATTTATTGAGTGCATCATTTGAGAAACCATCTTTTGTGATTAGCATCATTGATTGAGATTACCATGAATTGTAATTTGAGATGAATGAATTGTGGTCTTGATTGATTGATCTTTTGGTGCTTTGTGTCCCTTGTTCAATTTTTGCATTGTTAGCAATTGTTAGAAAAGAAGAGTTTCTCCTTTAGGTCTCTTTCTTTGAATTTTTGCTCAGAGTGCAAAAAGATAAGTGTGGGGGAATTTGATAATTTAATTGATAATTTAATATTTCATACACTTCTTTTTATCTCTTGATTAATAATTTAGGACTCTTTAGTTAATAAATAATGGCTTTTATACTTATTTGGGCTTTGGGCCTTTGATTATATTTTAGCCATTTTTAATAATAAAATTTCAGTTTTACATTGCTTCACTATTTTTACCATAAATCTTGAACCAGACATCAGATTTGCCTCATTTTTGTCTCATATTTCAGATGATTCAGAGAGCTACAATTGTTATGAAGACATGAAGAGCAAATTCGGACAAGAGGGCGGTCGATTTTGGAGCCGAAGTCATATGTATTTTTGGATTTTATTTGGGCTCGAATTTTGTAACTAAAGCCCACTTTTATTTTATTTTCGTTTTGGGCTGAACCCATTTCCATTTTTAGGTTAACTTTAAGTTAGATGGCAGCCACAAACATTGATTCATTCACGTTTTTAGATTTTGGTGGATCAAAATAGGAGTTTTTAAATTCTCTCAAATGTTCTTCGTGTTCTTCGTCTATTCTTCGTTTTTTTCCCACCATGTTCGGTTAAACTTCGTGATTAACCCAACGATGAGGATTCCATGATTCATCCAGAGCTCGTGCTTAATCGGTAACGTTACTCGTTTTCGTTTTCATCTTATCGGATTCGATTTTTGAAAATAGTTCGAATATTAGATTTAATATTCGGTTTGGTTCATCCTAAGGATCGAGTTCAAACTAGGTTTAAAGTTGTCGGCGATTGCATAGTGGGACGCCACGTTCGGACATACTCTAGGCGATCGTCTAGTCGAGGGATTTTCTGGATGAACGCAAAGATTTCGGTTCATCCAGCACCAAACACGAGTTCGTTCATATTTCGTTCAATGATGGAAGTTTCTGGAATATGAATGTTGGGTATATCGTTTTTAACTGTTTCGCATATTTCATTTGTTTATGCATATTTTCGTTTTTAATCTCTTTTGAATCAAAAACCCCAATTTTATCAAGTTTGTTTTATTTCTTTGTTCAATCGAACCGACTGTGAATTCGTTGGTTATTTTGGGAGATCACGGCAAATCTCTGTCAGTGCCTCGCTCTCACTCTCTACTTAACAGATGATGCTTGTGTTTTGGTGTGAAGAATTGAGGAGAGATTCATGGCTATTTATAGGAAAAATTCAAGCCCAAGGTGGTCCCCACAAAAGCTAATAGAAAATCTCTTCTTTTTTTTCTTCTTCCACCCTTGATCTTGTTTTTCACTTTTCATCTCTTCATCCTGTCCCTTATAGTTGTTTGCCGACATACTACCTCTCTCCTTAGCTATTGGATTGATTTTCCATGTGGCAATAATCCATGGCTCAAATGTTCTCATTGGTTAATTTAATTAATTGAGGATTAGCAGCTTAATTCTTGAGAAAATATCCCAAAATACTTGGCTCTTATTGCTCCAACAAGGCCAGGTGAAATGGTGGACTTTCAAGGCTGATTTATGAAGCTAATTATCATCCTAAACAAGAGCTTAAATGTCTTTTGTTACGAGTGTCAATATTGGATTTGCTTGTTGGCTAATCAAGGTCATTAGTTATTTATTAATCAAGTTTTATTTCATCCTTTTTGGCCCTTAATTTCGAAACAAGACAGCCCCCTTTTTATGCTTTTTATTTGTCTGCAATCATGTTGAAGACATGCATATGTAACTAATCTTTATTAATGCAAGCTTAATTGCTAAGTAGTATTTGCTAATTTGCTTTAACTTACTTAAGTGTCTTCATAACATTTTCTTGCCTCTTTTGATTATAAAATAACTATTATTTCATGTGCTGTTTATGTCATATTTTATAGTCCTTATATGTGGTCTCAAATCTAACCATTTGTGTATTAATTTTATAGTGAAATTTGGTTAAAATTATAATCAACATATTATAATCCTTTGAGACGTATATTCACCCTTATATTTTGTTAAATAATTACCAAAATATAATGTTTATAAGAATTATAAAAAATTAGCGTTTTACAGAAGATGAAAATACCAAGGTACTAAGCCTTGCTCAAAATATCAACATGAATATTCACAATTAGAGGTATTAAGCAATGATAATTAGCTCTAGTGGTGGTGCATTGGCTTACTTCTTGGTAGATATGATTTCGGATGCTAATGACTCAATATCATTTTGAAAAAGATAGTTGCTATATATCTACTTAGAAATATTGGAACATCTCAAATTAGTTCTTCACGTACAAAACATGCATGGTGAATGGAAATTGAAAAACTTCATAAAGTGTTATTCAAATAAACCAGGGTGAAATCGTATGTTGAATGACATTAAATCTTATATCAAACATATATTCCATCAAGTCTTTAGAAATCACAGCAGAAGAGGATGCCATGATTGTAAAAGTGATCCTTTGATGAATGAGGGTTCTTTGTTTGTTGAGGTGGAAAATATTAATTTTAATTTATCTTCAAAAAGATGGATTTATGGGAAAAAAATCAAACAATAATACATAATTAGATAAAAATATATTGTCAAGAAATATTTTGATTAAATCATAACTAATTGAATAAATCAATCCAACAAAGACATGTATCTCCAAAGAAGATAAGATATAAATTGTTTCTCGTTTCAAAATTTAAATCTTGGTCAAATTTAATGACTTTGATCTTAATTATTTAAAATTAATTAATTCTAAATATGATAAATTCTATCTTTTATAGATAGGTTTCAAATAAAATTTAAATCTAACTATTAATCAAATTTAATAGATTTTTGATATTTCGAAATGATTCATTTTATTCCATGTCTATATATGTTTTAACCGTCAAGATAATATTTTTTAAGTTATGAGTAAATTTTTTTTGGTCCTCGACAAAAACACGGACTCCATTTTGGTCCCTTACAAAAAAATGACCCATATTCGTCCTTTTTAAGGGACTAAAAAGGACCTTTTAAAAATTTGTAAGGGATTAAAATGTCAACCAATCGACCCTCATTCGTCCTTTTTATGGACCAAAAAGGACTTTTTTTGTGTGTGTGGTAAGGCACCAAAATGAGGTTCGAGTTTTTTTGTCAAGGACGAGAAAGGGTATTTACTCTTAAGTTATTTTATTGCAGGTTTAAACAATTGACATCAAATGTTAGGAGTTTAAAATTTGATTATTTATTTTAATAATTGAACATCTATCCCTCTATCTTTCTATCTATTATATAAAAGGGGAGACGTTGAGATCCCTCCTCCTGCCTCCTGGCACGCCCTCCTCCTTCCATGAATATTGTAACAACTAAATTAAAGATACACAATAAAATATTCTCAAAAAATAAGGAGAGATATTAACAAAAAGTTACAAAGTACAAATTACAAAATATTTCAAAATTCAAAATATTAAAATATAAAATAAAATATTTTAGTTTGTGAGTCCCTCCTCTAACACCCTCCTCCTGCCATGAACATCGTAGCAACTAAAATAAGGATAAAAAATAAAGAGAGATAAACATTAAAATATAAAATAAAATATTTTTGAAATAGAGATAATGAAAAAAGGTATTTTCAAAATATTTTGGAATCTTATCACCCTCTCGCTCCCACTACTAATGATTTTTAGAAATTAAAAATTATTTTTATATTTCATAAACTACTTTTTGAGCATATTCCTCCTACTCTAGCCTCTCGATCTCACTACTAATGCTTTTTAGTAATTAATAATTATTTTTATATTTCATAAACTACTTTTTGAGCCGACTCCTCTCACCCAACTCTTCACTTGCCACCTACCATGTTCTCTGCCTCAATAGGCCTCTCCATGTCCTCTATTGTGGAGTTGGTAACCAACTCAAAGTTCACTACAAAACTTTGTTTTTGTTGCATTAATTCAACTGATGTACATTTGTGATGTCTAAACATGAGGTTACTTGCGATAGTGCCTCAATGCAAAGTTCATTCTCCATGATGCAAAGTTTCAGAGATATTTTTGTTTACCTTATTGTTTTTCATAATCTCACACCAATTGTGTTGTTACCATATCAACTTCTCTTTCCTGCTCATTTGGTTCATTGTGTGATTTACGCTGTTACTCTACTACAAACATTTGGTGACTTCCAATTTCAATGTTTCAGGATACAAGGTGCTTACGGTCATTATTGTGTGGCCTTTATCCACAAGGCTAAATACACCGAGGTTTCTAAAGGACTTTATTTGAGTTTTGATAGTTTCAAATTTTACATTTTTTAAATTGTTCGAGAATCGGCTGGCACATCTACTTTTTAGGAGTTAGACAATTTTGAAATATAAAAGGTTTATATTTCATAAAATATTTTATTTAAGATTTTATTGTTACAACATTTTTATATATTTTTAATTTGGAATTCCCTCTTTCTTTTCCGGTTATTTTTACTTGCCATTTTAAATTTAACAATTTTTAGGAGTCTCATAACAACTTAATTATGTTTGTAAATTATTTTTAAATCAATTACGAACCTACACATACCTCTATTTTGTTGGGAGCTATCCAAACTAAAAGTATTAAATCTTTATATTTTCAAAAAATCTATTCTAAAAAATCAATTATCTTCTGACAAACGAAGGGAATTTATAATATTTAGATTAATATCTAATTACCGACTTACTCTATGCTATTTGGAGAAACAATTTTGATGATTATAAGAGATTATATTAATTATTTATTATAAATATTTTTATTCTTCCTTTTTTAACTCAATTCGTAGGAAAACTGCAAACTTTTTCAAATATATATTTAATGAGTGTAGTAGATTTTTTTCCCCTCTTATCTGACTAAAGTATTCTCAAGCTGCTTTGGGTGAATTTATTTTATTTGCAGACATAATCAATAAATTTTAAAATTTTTTATTAAATTTTATGAACAATGATGAGACTGAGTTAAAAATAAAAATAAGAAAAAATATAGTTCAATAAAATCAATAAAGATTTTGGATCTAGAATATTTTCCGCCAAATATGTAAATTCAGAAATCTGAATGTTTTAATCATAACTTTAAATATTGAAGTTTAAAATTTATCTAAAATCAAAAGATAATAATAGAAAATTTTATTATAAATTATAGCTTCCTATACTTTTCTTAAATAAAAAATTTAAAAAAAGTAAAAACCCATGACTTCATGCCCGTTGAAAAAGGATACTGCAAATTTCTCATAAATCAAATGGGGCGAAAAAAAAGCCAAGACCTAGCATAAATTTTTTTAACTTCCCACTTATTATTGGAATTTGAATTATACAAAACTGATATGTATGACTTCTTAACCATGATCAATTATTGCTCTTGATTTGAAAGATTGTAAATAAATAGAAAAATATAAAGTTTATGAATAAGCTTTTGATCCAAGATATAACTATTTTAATGTGCTAATCTAGAAGTACGTACATATGTATGCATGTATTTTTTTTTTTTTTGGGGTCAAAATATGTATGCATATATTAGGTATATATGATATGATATAAAGTAGGACCACGTCTAGAACAAGATATAATAAACAGGAAATGTCCTGACAAATTTATTGGTCTCTTTTCAAAATATAATACCAGATCATGTATTTTTTTAATATTTTTTTTACCATGAGATTTTTGTCTCTTTAAATATTATAATTTTTTTGCTTTGCGCCTACGCATTGCGTGGGTTCTAAACTAGTTTTAATGAAGGGAAAAGTATTTCTCCAGTCACGGGGGATAGAGTTATCTCCATCGACCCTAAAACTACGCTGTTTTAAATTAATGAATGATGTGTTTGTAATTTTAGGTGAATTAATGAAGAGTGTTTCCGTAATTTTGCACCCTTCATTGATTCACCTAAAATTACAAACACACCCTTCATTAATTTAAAACAACATAGTTTTAAGGTCACCGGAGATACCAAAGTGACGGGAGAAATTCTTTACCCTTTAATGAAAGCCTAATTTAAACTTGGTCTAATCCTTGGATCTAAAATATTGTTTAACAGATATTAAAATAAAGGGTAAAGGATTTCTCTAGTCATTGGAGATAAGTTATCTCCAATGACCCCTAAAACTACGTCATTTTGGATTAATGAAGGGTGTATCCGTAATTTTGCACCTTTTATTAAAGGGGTAAGGTGCATTTTTGCCCTTAAAGTATGCGCCCGGGAGCAATTTTGCCCCTGAAGTTTCAAAGCGTAGCAATGTTGCCCCTAAAGTTTCAAAACAGAGGAATATTGCCCCTCCATTAAAAACCCTAACGGTTGCTTCGTTTTGAAACTTCAGGGGCAACATTGCTACGCCGAAAACTTTAGGGGCAAAATTGCTCCCGGGCGCATACTTTAAGGGCAAAAATGCACCTAAACCCTTTATTAATTTACCTAAAATTACAAACACACCTTAATTTTAGAGGTTCTGGAGATAACCTTTAGTGACCTGGAGAAATACTTTCCCCTAAAATAAATAACTATCATTTTAATATCTTGAAACGCAATGCTAATAAGTTATCAGATACTCATAGCATATGATTTTTACAACAAGGATTTTCTCATATCGTATATAAAATCGCTAATTTTAAGATTATGCTGCTGCTGCGTTGCCAGCAGGAAAAAATAGAACTAAAAAATAAAGGAAAAAACGTTAAAAAAGGAGAGAAAATGAAAAACACGAGGTGAAATCGTTCGTTCACGAATCACTTTTGCATGATAAAGATGAAATCTTGGTTTGAAGGACTTACTCGTAATTTCAAACTCATTTTTGCCTTGAAAGATTTTAATTGAGCATTTTGATAAATGCATTTCACTTAATAGGATTTGGGCATCTGAATCAATATTTACGACTGTGAGCGGAGTATCTTCAAACTAAATTTTATTAAACCAATTTTTTGAGTCTTAATGTCATTTTTAAGCTACTCACATTATTAATATAAGACATATTTATCTATTTTAATTAGATTAAATAAATTAGTTAAGTTATTTAAAATAACATGTATTTTTTTAAATACCATAGCGATTTTCTATAATTCCCTGCTCACTCATCTTTTTAATTATGTTGAGTATCAATAGAGGTAAATTAGGAAAAAATTACAAATATAAAAAGTGGGTTCACATTGGGTGCTATTCCCTTAGGTGCTTGCCGTAGGTGCTATTCCCTCTAATTAGAGGGATTAGGGATTTTATTTTATTTTTTAAAATTTTTTTATATATTCTATTTATTTAGATTAGATTATATCTGCATCTTGAAATTTTTTTCACCCAATATCTCAAATTAATTAATTTCCATGATATTAGGGTTACATGAAAAAAATTTTGGAGACTAAAAATTAATTAATTTGAGATATTGGGTGGAAAAAAAATTTCAAGATGCAAAGCATATAATCTAATCTAAAAAAATAGAATATATAAAAAAAATTAAAAAAATAAAATAAAATTCCTAATCCCTCTAATTAGAGGGAATAGCACCTAAGAAGCACCTAAGGGAATAGCACCTAATGTGAACTCATAAAAAGTATGTCTTATATATATTTAGAAATTTAATCTTTAAATGCATCTTATATTAAGAACCAGAGGGAGTACTAATAAATAATAAAAGAATTTTCCTGTAAATTACGATCAATCAAGAATTCTTTAACAACGGTATTTTGTTCCAAATGAGTAGCACGTACCGGAGAGTTAACGGTAATAGTAGTTCGTGGTGAGTAGGATCAAGCATCAAGCATGGAATAATCAACATATATATAACTTTTCAAACAACAAATTGGTATTTAGACCCTACTATGCACACTAGTGATGTAATGCTTGCTATTTTCTCAAGACAATACGAATCAATTTTTCAGATTTTTTAACCTATATCCGGCATTACTAGTAAACCAATTGAATCAATTTACCATATCATAATACCATCCTCGGAGACTCAGAAAAATTGTGATGATTATGAATGGAATCCACCAAATTAAAATGGCTCAATGACTTAGGCTTATCCCCTTAAATTTGTTTTTAAAAAATATTTTTGAATCTAAAGACTACTGTCCCTTCTGGGACATCAGATAAAAAAATATAGAGACTGAAATTTGAAATCCATTAATTTTGCAAGGTCAGGGCTCCACCATAGCACAAATTAAAGAGCTTAAAAATATAAAACGCCATAGAATCCAGCAATAAACTAGGTAATAGATATATCTTCTTTCTCCCCCATCAACTAAACCATAGAAAACTTCATGTCCATCTATCTATCAATTGATGAGTGTGCCCGTTTGGGTTAGCATCCGTATTGAGGAGAAAAATTGTTTTAAGAGAAACCGCTTTTTCAACGTAATTTACAGTTTACAAAGAAATCATTTTTCTTAATTTACGTGAACATGCTTGAAAACGCCAACTCAAACAGACACACAAACTCGATAATCAAAGATTGATTTTCTTCTCATCATTGAGCATTTGATAGAATATAGAGATAGATATAGGAAGAATGAGTTTTTGAAGAATCATTATAGGCAACTTTTTGGTTGAATGTAACCCTCGGAGGTGCCTCCAGCATTCAGACAAGAAGCTTCAGAACTTTGGTTGTTGTAGGTGAGCTTCACGTCCTTCAATTTAATTCCAGTGCATGGATTGTTAGAGCTGCAATCAAACTTCACTGCTACCTCAGTTGCTGATGATCCTTGAATGTCATCATACATCACATCGCTTATCTTCACCCCAGATGCCTACTTTCATCATTTGTTTCAAAAAAAAAAAAAAAAAACATATTACCCCTTCCCGTATTTAATATAAGACAAGACGTATTTACCTAATTTAATTAGTTAATATGCATGACACATATTTTATAATATTATAGTCATTTTCTTAATTCCCTCATCCATTCTCTTATTTGATTATTGTTGAGAGAGCATCAATAGGCGTGAATTAAGAAATGATTGAAAAATAGAAAACATATGTCTTACATTTAAAACTAAGATTAACTCTCCAAATATGACATATATTAAGGACCGGAGGGAGTATAATTATATAATTTAAACTCTAAAGTACTAAAAGTCTTCTCTCTTCACAACAATAATAAAAAAAAAAAATTGTCTAAAAAATAAAGGAAAACTAGTGGCAACTCAATCCCTATAATTTTAATTATTTTCTCATGTAGTTTTGATTCAAATACAATTATGACCTGAAAATTTTAACTTTTAACTCAGTGAAGCTCAATCTCTATAATCTTAAACCATTCAAAATATTGGTTTTTTATATTTTAGAAAATAAAATTATATATAGGCGCTACAGTGTTTTTTTAAAAAAAATTAAAAAAAACAACTTAGACACACTGATATTTTAAATGGCTAAATTATAAGTAATGAATCAAAATGAATTAAAGTTTAGAAACTGAATTTTAATTGAGATAAAAGTGTAGGAAAAAATGATTAATTTTCTTTTAAAAAATAATCATAATGAGGAAAGGCCCAAAAACTCACTTGATTAGTGCAGCCATTATCTGGGCAGTAATTTTGGTCAATGATAATAGGGTTTCTGACGTCAACCATAATAGCGTGTTGAAAATGTACGTCTTTCACAAACCCATTGCTTGGCTTTCCCCATGTCTTTATTCTCACGCCGTTATCAGTTCCCGTGAATGTAACCGTTTTAACTGTCACATTTTGCACTCCATGTTCATTCTCATCCTTCCCTAAACTCCCAATGCTGCCAATTCAATTCAATAATTCAGATATTTCTTGTGATGGATATATATGTGTGTGTGTGGTGTTGGGGGAATGTATATGTATACATATACCTTATCCCATGGCCAGGACCGCAGGCAACACTTTCAACCCATAAGTTGGTGGTGCCGGGGCCAACGGAGATGCAATCGTCGCCGGTTGTGATGTTGGAGCTGAGTATGGTGACGTCATGCGACTCTCCGATGTGGATGCCGTCGGTGTTAGGGCTGTTTCTGGGGGCGACCACCTTCACGCCTTGCAGTTTGATATGCTGGCATTGGTGGATCACCATGTGAAACATTTGACTGTTTTGTGAGGTCAACCCGGAGACTACAATGTTCTTAGAGTCTATAAATTTTAAGCTCTACAAACAAAAAACACAACAAAAATCTAAAATGAAAATTCATTCTTCTCTAGTTCTTGAAAAAATTATCACTGGTGGAATGTGAAAGAACAAAACGTACGGATGTCCTAAATTAACACACAAAGCAAGTCATGAATAATTCTAATATTAGTATATTGCTTCCAATTCTAAGAAAACAATGTGGATTTATTATTTATTATTGAATTAGTTGAATTTTATATCTAATAAATAGGAGGAAATCTACATAACCACACTAATATCGTATCATTTATAGCAATATATGATACTCAAACCTGGACTTTATCAGCGTCAGATCGTAACTATTATAGTAGCTGCAGATATTTACAGGTCCAATCTGAATTTTCAATTTTCAGGTAAAAAAATGTGAATTTATCATTTTTTATTGAATTAATTGAATTTTATATCCGATTAATAAAATGAATAAGAAAATTCAAACCTTTTGTAAATCATACCGTGGCTCCGGTAGGGCAATTTCCGCCGGAGGTCTTGCAAGCCCAAAAGGAAGTGCCTTGGCCTTCAAGCAAGCCGCCATGAATTGACACTCCGTCGACATGGTAGAACACGATCCAGTCGCTGTCGTCATAGTCGGATGGAGCCACCAAGGTGCCGTTGATGGTTATGGTGATAGCCTTATTATTACACTCCGAGCCACCTCCGAAGACAGTTTTTCTGAGCAAGAACCTCCCGTCCGGCACGTAGATTCCAGCCGGTTGAGCCGAGTCACAAGCTTTTTGCCACGCATTGAGGAAGGCCTGGGTAGAGTCGGTTTCGCCGTCGGGCTTGGCTCCAGAATCCACAACATTGTAGCTGTCCCCAGCGGCTGCGGAGTTGGAGAAAGAGGAGGAGAAGACTATGAAGAAAACAATGACGATTGGTTGAAGAAGAAGACAATGGAGAACTGAGATCGTCATTTCTGGGAATTTCTGTTTCAGAACTGAAATGAAAGAGCGAGAGAGGGAGAAGAAGAAGAAGAAGGTGTATTACTGTAGAAGAAGGTAGTGATGAGTAAGTTAGAGTATTTTGTGGCGTATTTAAATACTATACGTTACGTGCTAGGATAATTAATTCATAGGTCAAAATTTATAGAAATATAATATATTGTTTTATAATTAGTACGTGAACGAATATATATATATAGAATTGGGGTTGATTGTTTTTAAATTTTTGAGCAGGAGGGTTCAGTGTTGTGTTTTAATTCAGGTTGGTTTGCTTGATTTATATTTCCTTATATACGTTAGTCAATTTATTTACGTTCTTAAATAAGTAATAACATATCGTTGACCCAAAAAAATAAATAACATATCTGAATTTTACCCAGAAAACTAAGTACCCGGATTAGCAGTGGACAATCGGATTTTCATATGTGACATTGGTTAAATCGTGATATCTGTTTGGATTTTTTCTTTCACAGATGACTTTAATAATTATAATTATGTTTGGATTTCATTTATTAAAAGTACTTATCAATGTATAACTATAAATAAAAATATATGAATTTTATAAAGCTATATTCAAGGAAGGAAATAAATGAAATTGAAAGAAAAGGTATATATGCCGAAGTATATTTTAAAGAGCTTATTACGAAACCTATCACTATCATGTGACTTAGGCCAGTTTGTTATGAGGAAGATTTAAGGAAGGAAAGAAACTTAAATGAGGTAAATGAATGGAAAGGAAGATTGAGAGATAACTTTAAAAATGTGAGCCATTTGGTATACTAGGGAATGGAACTTAAGTTGAAGGAAAATGAAATGTTTGGTATGAAGAATTGGGTGTTGGTTAAGTGGGAAAAAAAGAACCAGGGCCAATTTGGAAGGTTAAAAAAACACTTTCCTGGAAAGACATGCTTTCCCTCCATTTTCGGATGGAAAGCATCTTCCCTCAAATAAGGGAAGATGAGCACTCACCGGAAGATCTTGTTGGATCTTCCGTTTACCAAACACCGTACCCAAAATCCATGGGAACTTTGGGATCTTCCATTTCCTTCTCTAATCTTCTTTCTACCAAACGGGTCCTTAATTTCTAAATAGAAAAATAAATTGATAAATAGATAGCTAATTATTTTGTTAAGAGTACACTAGATTATGCAAGGGATAATTATTTTGTTAGGATTACACCAGATTATACAATAACTTTATTTTTTCAGGAAAGCTATTTACATTTTCATGATTACATTTAATAATAAAGATAACTGGATATTTATTAATTGTTATTAAATATGATTTAATGAGTGACATAAATATTTAAATATTATTTTTATTTCATAATTTTTATTATTTAAAATAATTTAAAAATTCATGTTAAGTATAATATTACTTGAACTACTTTAGTTGAGAAATAATAGGCAAGATATTGATAGAGAATATTTGGGGAGAATTTTGGAGAATAGATCAGAGGGTATATAGGAGAAATTGTTGTTGGGGAAGTTCAATCGGGATTTTACAATTTCATAAGCATCCTCTTGCTACTTATGCTCAACGTGCGTTGGAGGATATAATCACGATTCATCGAGGTTGATCGGAATTCTTAAAAAAATTATCTGAATAGGGTAATTGGGATTTATAATCACTTTTTTCTTTTTCTTTTTTTTTTTCTTTTTTGTAATGGGCTTTTCTATGCTCTCACCGCTTAACTAAATAGGTACTAAAATACCAAAAGAGGTTGGCACAAGTGGTAAGCGGCTTGTGTCGCTTAAGCAAGGTCTTGGGTTTGAGTCTTGTGAATGCAAAAAATCACCGTTGGGAGACTCTCCCACCATAGTTAGGTGGTAGCGACGTGGGTCGGATTCGGATTAGTTGGAGTGAAGCTTCGATAAACCGGGTGGGCGAAAAAAAAAAAAAAAAAAAAAAATAGGGTACTAAATAAATAACTTATCTAAAAAATATAGTGGTATAATTTTTTTCCCCCAGCAGTCTCGTTGTTCCTATGATGGTATACTACCTTCCTGGGAGAACTAGAGGGAAGGACCCAGGAAAATAGTATTTAATTATTAAAAAAGATTTTAAAAATTGAAAAACTTTCAAAATAAAATTTTAAAAATATAAATTACCTCTCGCTAAACTCAATACATCTGTATCCTCTACTTTGCCCATTGTTTAACGAAAATAATGAAAACTTATTCAAATTATTCAAACTAATTTGAATTTCAAAACCAGAGACTAATTTTAATTAATTAAATTAAATTTATTAAAAACAAGAATCAGTTTATTTTTTTTACTATCTTTTAATTAATAAAAACTCTTTTTATTTCAAAGATATAAAGCTCAACCCGATTTTTATTTATTTAGTTCATGCATTCGTTTTATTTCAGACCTATAATTCCAATCATTAGTATCAAATTCAAATTGAATTTCCTTGATTAATATAAATAAAAATGAAAGAATATAAAAATAAATAATTATATCAAGAATTGGTGTAGAACACGAGATGTCGACCCAAGGGGCGGTAAATTGATCTTGGATGTATCGGCGGACACTCCTGGGTATCTATGAAGGAGATAACCAGGAGAGCGTGGGATCACCGTATTACGACAAATGGGTGTCTTGTGTGTGCACGGTGAGACCGTAGGTAAATAGTCTAGGTTTAGGGTGTGTGTACCTTGTTACTGCCTTCTATATTTATAGAGGCGTGCGGGTGCAATATCAGGGCACGCCATTAATGGGGGCCATTAATGGGGCGGATATTGGACGATATCCCATTAATGTGACGTGTCATTAATGGGGCGGATATCCGAGATACTTCCTAAATGGGACGGGTATCTCGGTGGATTGATATGATTGGGATGAATCCTGCCTAGCCGGGATTTCGCTCTCCGCCATGATTGGCGGATTACGCCTTCCGCTTGGGCCTTGCTATGGACTTGGAGGCTTTTGGGCCGGTCCGTAGTCAGCTTGCCCCCGCCTTGGCTGTTCATGTTGTTGGACGGCCGAGGTGTGTGATACTCCGGTCCGGCGTGTGGCCGGGCCTATGCTTTGTCCGCCCCGGCTCCTTATGCCGCGGCTTACCTCGTGATGTTCCCCTGGATGGTGCCTTGGGCCGTCCCTGCACGGGGCACATTAGGCGGCCTCGGATTTAGATTGTAAGTCCCCGTTCGCGGGTAAACCGTTTGGTCTTCTTTCCGTAGGCGCCATCATTGTGTCTTTCACACTGGCGTGTCCCGATTGGAAAGGGTCTGCATACGTCGCGCCGTTCGGTGTGCCGATTAGCGTGCGCATTTAATGCTCCTTCATCATGTCGTGCATTTCCCATCGTGTCCATGTTTAAAGACCGAAATGCCCCAGGCGTTCCCTCTCTTTCTTCGCGAGTTTTTTTTGTTTTATATTTGCGTTTTTCACTATTTCACGCATACAATCTTGTAGTGAACTTGCTCGCGTTTCTTTCCGTGAGAACTCCATTGTCCTACAATTTGGTCGTTCAAGTCATCCTCTTCGTTACATTTCACTCGTTCAAGTCATCTTCTTTGTTTCTACTCGGGTATTTTCCGTCCTTGCTTTTACTCTTTTAAAGCATACTTTGTCTTGTTTAGATAATCTCCTCGGTTTTTCCTCGTTTTTCCCATTCTCCGGCCTTCGAGCTTTCTTTTAAGATTAGTTTCGTGTTTCTGCTCTACATGCTCCTTCCCTTTGACGTGAAGCCCGTAGTCCTTAGGTTCTAGTTCCTCTTTTGATGGATAGACATAGACCTTTCCTTAGAGTCAGAACAACGCTCACCCCTGAGGAAGAGGAGTTTCTTCGCGCTCGTTACCCGAGAGCTTCTTACTGGGTTCTTGGGACCGAGCTCCCGGAGACAGAGAGATTAGCACCCCTTCGTCGAGGTGGGAATGGTTCTTCTGGGCGAATTGGGCCTCAACCCATATCTGCTAGAGCTTTGTCACCTTCCATGATTCGAATTCCAAGCAAACACCGTCCCTACCTCTTCACCTTTAGGGTAGGGGTAGGTTCCTTTAGCGGTTCTAGTGCTCCTGCCTTGATGGCCCAACCAATCGGTTTCGTGAGGGTTCATCCCGCTAGTTTGGACCCTTATCCTAGTGATTATCTCGGCCCTGTTGGGACCGCTTTGAGAGTTCATTTCACATTGCGCGTGGCGAGGATTTGAGCTACCTCGATTATTGGATCTTGTCGGCATCGGCGTCCTTTGGGTCCCCCTTCCGCGTGCCCTTTCGTCCGAGTCCGCCGTCTTTTTGCCTTCTAATCCTGTTTTTCCAGGTATTTCCAACTCGCTAATTTCCTTTTATGTTGCATATAGGTTAATGGCTCCGAAACCTTTGCCTTCAAAGAAAAGGGCCGAGGCCGAGACATCGGATTCTTCTAGTCCACCCGAGGCCCCGTGTCGTAGGTATCCCCTGGGTGTCCCACGAGGTCTTGAAGACCCGGTCCATTATGTCGGACGAGGATATTGCCCGGTTAGACCTACCCACCATGGAGGGGTGCGTCCTACGATGCCCGGAAGCCGACGAGCCTGTTTGTGTTGAACGAGAAGTAGGCGGTCCCAATTTCTTTCATTTTTATCGGGATTACCTTACACGGGTTGGTGTCCGGTTTCCTTTCACCCGTTTTCAAATGCTTGCCCGATGCACTGAGACTCGCCCGTCTCAACTTCATCCGAACGGGTGGGCTTACAGTAGCCTTCGAACAATTGTGTCGTTCCTACCCGGTTCCAATCCCTTGTTCGACCAATCTCTTCTTCTACTATTTCGGCCCTTTTACCCGGCACACCTAAGGAAGGTGATAAGTTAAAAGGGCTAGTGTCTCTCCGCGTTAATCCCGACCAGGAAGCTTATGAAGCCTTTCTCGAATCTTTTAAGCGGTTTAAGAGTGCGTTTTTTTTTTTTTAAGGTTGTCGCCGTGCCGGTAAGCCGGCTTGGTTTACGAAGGGGGTCGAGGCTGCCGATGTAGGGTGGTGCTTCCCTTTATCGGGTGGAGAATCATCACAAGGCCAGCCCCTCGTCCTTCCAGATCTCTCAAGAGGACCTCCTACCCGAGATGGTTCCTCACGTCCCAAGATTAGACGCCTTCGTGGAGCATTATGGCATCCTGAGTGCAGCCTTTTTCATATCCGGGGAGGGATCTAGGCCAATTCCTTCGAATTGTAGGAGTCCCCTGTTTGCCATGCTCTTTATTCCTTTAGTCATGTTTTGTATATTGGCTGCCTACTTTGTGCTTAGTGCTGATTTCGTTTTACCTGTCTTTTCAGCCCAAGACATGAAGGCCCTGCCTGGCTACTTGAAGAAGGTGAATCCGGCCGCGGTTTCTTCGAGCGGTCGGTCTCGGAAGCGGCTGCCCCTACCAAGGCTACCATGCCCGAGGTGATGCCCCTGTTGTGGCCAAGAAGGCCAAGGCGTCCGGTGTCAAGACTTCGGCCCCATCCGTGCCCTCCGGATCCCCTCGGGCGGCGTTCTCGAAACTTCCAAAGGGAAGCAGGTCGTCGTTCTAGAGGGTGAAGGTGCAGCTACTGGGACCGCGACCGTTCCTTCTGCCTCGGTTCCTCCAGCGTCTTCGACCGCTCCGCCTCCTCCTCCTCCTTCAACGGTGCCCTTACGTCCTTCTTCCCTGCTTCCTCGGAGTTTTGTATTTGAAAAGGGGGTGACCAAGGAGCTGGATGTAGCGTTCCTCCCCCCCCGGGAATTCATGGATAACCGAGCCCTGTCCCCTCCTAGTGCTGAGGAAGTACAAGCCGCAGAACGATACTTGTGTAAATCCATAGGTTTCCTGCAGGCCTATGTGATTGTAAGGGAAAAGTACATTCTGGCTGATACGGAGAACAGACGACTGAAAGCGGCTAGGGCCGAGGTTGAGGCCAACCAGAAGGCACTGGCTGAGGCGGCATCCGTAAAAAAGGCTTTAGCCGATGCTGAGGCCAAGCTGCGTCTTATGGAGGAGGAGCGGGATGCTGCCCGGCTGGAACGGGATGCTGCCAAGGAGGCATTCGTTAAGGTGGAGTCAGATATGCAACAGGCGCGAGAAGGGGCGGAGAAGTCAGCCTCTGAGTGTGTCCGGCCCAAAAAGCGCGAGCGAGAGTATGGACGTGGTGAAGGCCCTTCACAAACAGCGTGATACGTTGTTTGATAAGGTTAAGGCCGTCGAGGAGGCTCGCCGTATCGCGACGGAGCGCTTAGAGTCCGACGAGTGTTGAACGGCATGCCGACTACTTTGAGAATGCACTTGGAGCGAGATCCGACTTTTGAACCCGAAGACGGAGCTTAACTTGGAGGGCTACGACTTTCGTGCCTTCGTGGAAGATGGAGTGTTAGTTTCGTATCAACCTCCTTCCGCCCGTGCGTCCGGATCGGGGAGGGGAGAGTCGGATGCGGAGAGTGTGGCGACGAAGGATGCTCCGAGGCCGGTCCTTCTAGTTGAATTTACTTTTTCTTTGTTTGGGCGTTCGTGCCTTTGTATTTTGTTGATTCCGGCTTTTGTGCCGTAACTTTGTATGACTTGTAGAGGAATTTATTTATTCGCCCTTCCGCCAATTTCTTAAATTCCATTGTTTGAAATTTGTTGACTGCATTAAATACAAGTCGTGTACTCGACCAACACTGCGGTGTGGGAGATTGGGACAGGGTTGTACGTCTTACCCTCGGGGGGTGTTGACTTAACCGCACTGCCTCATCCCGGCTTAAATGGCCGGAAAAGATGATAGGAACCGACTTAAGTGCGAGGCTGCCACATGCCGATCGAGGTGTCTGATACCTTTGATCTGACATTTTGACCTGATCAGGGTCGAGATGGGAGTCTGCTTTCTTAAGTCGGGCGAGCGTTGACGTGTCAATTTCGCGAAGGCCACGTATGGCGTTTTCGCCGAGCTCTTACCAATGCGCGTCGGAGTACAACGGCTGGTGTCATACATCTAGATGTTTTTTTGTTTCGAGGGTATAAGTACCTCGGAGTCAGGTTTTTGCCGGGCTTTGTGGCCTCGGCTTCAAGCTTAAGCAAATAATCGTGCACGTTGGCGCCTCCTCTTTGAGGTATTCCTTCATTAAATAAAGCAGCTCTAAAGAGCGTACAAATGGTCATAAATTATTCAAATGCAAAGCAAGGGAAAGTTGGAAAGCAATCAAAAAACATGAAAGAAAGTAGGAAATGACCGAGCCGTAGACTTGGGCTAGCTGTAGTAGATTTTCAACTTATCGGCGTTCCATGTCCTTTTAACCGGCTTTCTTGCCAAAGTTTCGAGAACATATGCCCCTGCGTCAAGCTTTTCTTTAACCCGATACGGTCCCTCGGTTCTTTGCCGTTTTCCGTCTCGGGAGTTCTTATTACCTATGTCGGCCCTCCGAAGTACCAAGTTACCCCGGTTGAAGGATCGTGGCCGAACCTTGCGATTATATTTGGCCGCGAGTAACTGCTTGGCGGCAAGTTCCCGGCAATGAGCTGTGACTCGGATCTCATCTATCAGGTCCAGATCTGTCTTTAAGGCGTCGTCATTTGATGCCGGTCCTTCTTGTCCGGCTCTGATCTTCCTCCACGATGGCTGCCCGATTTCCTTTGGAATCATTGCTTCGCATCCATATGTCGGCCGGAAGGGAGTTTCCGGGTAGAGGTCTGCACACTCGTCCTGTATCCCCAGAGAACACTGTGGAGTTGTTCGGTCCAACTAGAATCGGCCTTTAGCATGCGTTTCTTTAAACCGTCGAGAATGATCTTATTGGCGGACTCGGCCTGGCCATTAGACTGTGGATGTTCGACGGAGGAGAAATGTTGTTTGATGTCGAGGTTGGACATTAAGGCCTGGAATCTTTGGTCCGTGAACTGGGTTCCATTGTTGGTGACGACTTCAGCAGGTATCCCGAAACGAGCGAAGATATTGTGACGAACGAATTTCATAATCCTGGACGACGTGATTGTAGTTAATGCTTCCGCTTCAATCCATTTGGTGAAGTAGTCAACAGCGACAATGAGCCATTTGAGCTGTCCGGTGCCGGTTTAAATGGTCCGAGAATATCCATTCCCCACTTGTAGAAGGGCCGGGGAGCGGGCATCCCTTTAACTCGTGGGCGGCGGCCATAAGATCCCGCCGTGTTTCGGCAACCGTCACTCCGCTTGGCGGCCTCCATGGCGTCATGCATCATGGTGGGCCAATAATAGCCGCCCGCAATGCCTTCCTTGCCGCGCCTTGCCGCCCATGTGTTGGCCGTTGCATCCCTCATGTATCTCGGTCAAGTACATACCTTGACTCGGACTCGCGAGGCATCGCATCATGGGGCGGTGTACTCCTTTCCGGTATAGCGATCATCGACCATAGTGTAAATGGCGGCTTCTCTTATCAACTTTTTGGCTTCGGTAGAGTCGTGGGAATGATCCCTCTTTCAAGGTAATCTTCAATTGGTTTTCTCCGGTCCGAGGCGGGACGAGATAGTCATGATGCACGTGGGCTCGGCCAAATTCTGTTGGATGATTGTTCTTTGACTCCCGGACCTTTGGTGCTTGCGAGTTTGGAGAGGATGTCGGCCCGGTATTCTCTTCTCGCGGGATGTGAGAGACAACGACTTCTTCGAATTCCGTCATTACCTCTTTTGCTTTATTCAAGTACTTGGCCAACAAGGGGCCTTTCACTTGATAGCCGCCTTCAACTGGGGCGACGAGTTGGGAGTCGGTGAACACCTTAATCCGCCTTTGGCTCCGCTTTCTTTTGCTTGAGCCAGTCCCGCCAAGAGGGCCTCGTATTCGGCTTGATTGTTAGAGGTCGGGAATTCCGGTTGGAGAGAATGTTCGCAGCGATTCCCTCGGGGCTTTCGACAATGACTCCGCTCCATTGCCTTTTGGGTTGGAAGATCCGTCCACAAATACCCTCCGAGTCGTTGTCGGTCATAACCGGAGTCAATTCCCGATGAAGTCCGCCAATGCCTCGTGATTTGATTGCCTGCCGTGCCTCAAAGGTGATGTCGAATTCAGATAATTCAATCGCCCGACTCGTCATCCGTCCGGCCAAATCCGGTTTGTGCAAAATCTGCCTGATCGGCTGGTTGGTCCGGACCACGATCCGATGACCCTGGAAGTATGGGCGAAGTCGCCTTGCCGTTGTCAGTAACGCGAATGCCATTTTCTCCAGCTTTTGATATCTGAGCTCGGCGTGTTGTAATGCTTTGCTCACAAAGTAGATGGGTGTCTGTCCGGCCTCGGTTTCTCTTACCAAGGCGGCGCTTACCGCCTCATCACCTACCGAGAGGTATAGGAACAAGGTCTCCCCGATCCGGCTTTGTTAGTACCGGCGGGGTTGCCAAGCATTTCTTAATTTCTTCAAAGGCCGTCTCGCGATCCGTATTCCACCCTCCTCGGGTTTCTTTCTTCAATAATTTAAAGAAAGGTAGAGCTTTCTCGGGTGACCTCGGTAGGAATCTTGTCGGGGCCGCAAGCGACTGTCGATTCTTTGCTGCACTTCCTTCTTGGAGTTGGGGGCCTGCATATCTAGCACGGCTTTGCATTTGTCCGGATTGGCCTCAATCCTCGATTGGTCAACATAAAACCCAAAAATTTGCCCCGGCACCCCGAACGCACATTTCGCGGGTTCAACCTGATGCGGTATTGTCTTAATTTGTCAAACGTCGCTCTAGATCCGGATGTGCTGCTCGGGTGTTTTGACTTCACTATCATGTCGTCTATATATACCTCCACATTACGACCGATTTGATCTTCAAAGACTCGATTCATCATGCGTTGGTATGTAGCTCCGGCATTCTTCAATCCAAATGGCATGACGTTGTAGCAATAGTTCGCCTTATCCGTCATGAAGGCGGTTCTCTCTTGATCGTCGGGGTGCATAGCGATCTGATTGTACCCGGAGTAGGCATCCATAAAAGAGAGCATTTGGTATCCGGCCGAGTTATCCACTAGCTGATCAATGCTGGGCATGGGAAAGGAGTCTTTAGGGCATGCTTTATTCAGATTGGTGTAGTCGGTGCACACCCTCCATTTGCTGTTGGTTTTAACACCATGACCACGTTAGAGAGCCGGGTCGTGTATTGTATTTCCCTTATGAACCCGGCGGCAAGGAGCTCTTCAATGTGACTCTCAAGGGCTTTCGCACGTCGTCGAGATATTTCTCCTCTTCGGGCCCCTTTGGTTTCGACCCGGCCATATGGCTAACTTGTGACGACGAAGTGTGGGTCGATCCGGGTATTTCGGCGACGTCCGAGCGAAGACGTCCTGGTTTTGCCTTAAGAATTTGATCAGCCTTGCCTTGATCTCTCGCGTCCATGTCCCTCGCGATTTTAGTTGTCTTGGAGGGGTCCATCCGAGGATTAATTCCTCCAACTCTCCTTCCGGCTCGGGCGTGGGTTTTCGGTTCACGGAGGTCTAGTTCTACCATGTTGACCGATTGCCGGGGTCGCCCCTCTGATCTGTCGTTAGTCATTACCTCGTTGGTTTGAAGCCGTGGCGGGGATGACGTCTTTTCCTCCTCTACACGGAGGGCTTCGAAGTAACACTTCCGCGACGCTTTCTGGTCCCCGGACACTTCAACCACCTGATTCTGATCATTGATCTTTTTCAATTTCTGGTGCTTGGTGGATGCCAGCATATCCCAACTGTGTATAGTGGGTCGGCCCAAGTATAATGTTATAAGGGGAGCGGAAATCGCCACTACAAACCTTACCCGTCCGATTTGAAGGCTTCCTTAGTTCCCAAGGTCACCGAGGTCGACATATCCTTTTGGGAAGGAACGCTCTCCATTGAACCCGATGAGGGTAGATTTGCATGGCTTTAGGTCTTCGACATCGAGGTGCATTCTCTCGGTATGCATCCCGGCTTATTATGTCGGCCGAACTACCTGCGTCGACAAATATCCGTTTGACCTGGCAGTTTACGATGATCCCGGTGATGACCAATCCGTCTTGGTGGCCGGGAATAACCTCCTTGAGCTCCTCATCGGTGAAGACCAAGGGTGGTTTCGGGTTTGACGACGTGCCCTTGAACCTCGGCACCTCTTTTACCGTTAACACCTCTCGCGAGGTATTTCTTGCGCCGACTTATTGTATCTCCACCTCCTCCAAAGCCGCCACCGATCCCGGTGCATTGGAGATCGGCGTCCGGTAGCCCTCCGGAGGGCCGGTTCTCCGCTTCTTTTCGAGTCCGAAGCGTTTGTGGCTGGACTCCAGCGGCGGCTACCATTCCGCTTGCCGTGATTTCCCTTGAGTTTTGATGACGTATTGGCGTAGTTTCCCTTCCCTTATAAATTTTTCAATAGCATCCCCCGAGTTCGTAGCATTCGTCCGTGGTGTGACCAGGAATGATCGTGGAAGCTGCAAAACTTCCCCGGTCTCGTATTGGACCGGTTCCGAGAGGCTTTGGCTTGGTCACCTTCCTCATCTCGGTCGCGCGACCTCCTTCCATACCGGGATCGCGGGACATTCAAGGGGGTATAGTTTCCGTACTTCCCCTTATTGTCCGTTCGCTCCGTCCGGGCGGCTCTCTCTCGCCACGTCTACGGTGTTCCGCCTTGTGTTTGTCGGTCGATCCCTCCTTTCGGAGTGATGAATTCCTTGCCTTCTCAGGCTCATCTGCATTGGCGATTTCCATTTGCTCGACGTCTAGATATTTCTTCGCTTCAGTATAGAATTCCGTCAAGGAATATACTCGATTCTTGCATAGATGTCGGGCCAGGCGCGTCATCGGGTCCAGTCCGTTGACGAGGCAGTGCACATGGACCTCTTCGGATAAGGACCGTACCTGTATTGCCGTATCTCTGAACCGATCCAGATACTTCTGCAATGTTTCGCCCTTCTTTTGCTTCACTTTACTCAGCGTGTATTGAGATTTCGGTTGTTTCTTCTTTGGTGGCAAAGTGTAATTCAAACTTACGACCGAGGTCTTCAAAATTCCGAATGGAATTATTGGGTAGCGAACTCAACCATTTGTGGGCCGGCCCGATTAGCGTGGCCGAGAAGAGTCTTAGTATCACCAGACCTTCTATTGATCTTACCCACATTAACTTTTCAAATAACTCGAGGTGATGACGTGGATCCTGGGTCCCATCATATTGGGGGAGGTCGGCTAGGTCAAAATTCTTCGGGTAAGGAGCCGTGGCCGTAGCTCGTGAGAATGGAGTCCCACCCGCGCCGGCCAAGTATTTCATCTTATCCGCCGCGGCGATCCACGTGTCCGAGGCGTAGTGATCGCCTCGTGTAGTTCGTCCGAGTCGTGTTCACGATCTCGGTTCTCCGGTTCCCTATCGTCGTCGTGGTGGTCTGCTCGCCTCCGGCCTTCCATATCCCGGGTCCGCAAAGGTGCCTCTTTGTGCCTTTTGGGGGTTGGTTGGCGGTCTCGCTCCCTCCTCCCCGTCCCCTCTTTCCTACCACGGGGATGTTGATTCGTTTCGGGCTGGTACGCGGACTATTGCTATCCAGGCGTACAACCTCCTTCCTCTTACGTGGGCTTTTCGGGATTCCGCGTTGAAAAAGGTTTTCAAGCTTTTCCTCTATCATTTGTTCCAGCGCATGAAAATCCTCCTGCCTTTGGAGGTGATCGAACTTTTCCTTGTTTTCGAATCTCTGAATCATCGCCTCTTGGGTTCTCCTTAGTATGCGGACGTCGGTGTCTAGTACCTGAGCGTCCGGAATCGGGTCTGTCTGGGGCTGGTCTTTTGGGGATTCTTCATGCAGAGATTTGTCGAGGGAAGGCGAGGTGGTTTCTGAGTCGGTGACGTATCCTTCCGGAGTTTTTCCTCGGGATGGTCGATCATGGATTGGTGGCCGATCCGTCGGTCTCGAGGTCGACTCGGGCCGGCCGAGGTTGATTTGGGGGTACCATGCTTTCCTCGTTTGGCCGGTCCAATTGCTGGTTTTGCGTGTGGCTTCTGGTGTGAGCCATTGATGGTCGCGGGGATAGAAATTTATGGTCCCCACGGTCGGCGCCAATGTTCTGGTGTAGAACACAGATGTCCAGCCAAGGGCTGGTAAATTGATCTTGGATGTATCGGCAGACCTGGGTATCTATGAAGGAGATAACCAGGAGAGCGTGGGATCACCGTACACGACAAAGGGGTGCTGTGTGTGCACAAGTGAGACCGTAGGTAAATAGTCTAGGTTTAGGGTGTGTGTACCTTGTTACCTCCGCCTTCTATATTTATAGAGGCGTCGGTGCAATATCAGGGCACGCCATTAATGGGGGCCATTAATGGGCGGATATTGGACGATATCCCATTAATGTGACGTGTCATTAATGGGCGGATATCCGAGATACTTCCTAAATGGGACGGGTATCTCGGTGGATTGATATGATTGGGATGAATCCTGCCTAGCCGGGATTTCTGGCTCTCCTGCCATGATTGGCGGATTACGCCTTCTGCTTGGGCCTTGCTATGGACTTGGAGGCTTTTGGGCCGGTCCGTAACAATCAGGAATAAAAAGCACACGTACCACCACCATATGTACTAAGCCACGTTCATATATTAGGTTGTTTTGTTGAATTCTGAATCCAACGTGTTGGGAAAAAATCAACATGAAAAAATTTATACGATATTTATCTTTTATTTTAGTAAATTATATATTATTTATTTTTATATACTTTTAAATTTGTACTTATTTCAATTGAAGAAGACTCACTTTAATCCGAACGGTTGAGATTATAATAGTCCGAAATAAAATAAGATCGTATGAAAAAAAAATAAACAAAAATACAATTTGAACTTTATGATGTTGATAGAATTATAACTAAGATATGGTGGAAAAATAAATAAATAAAGTTATGTTATTAATGTAATTTAATTCAGCTTATGATTAATTAAATTCAATTTTTTTTGAATTAATTCGAATAAGACTTGATTATTTCTTTTCATTATAAGAAAATTAGAGGGCATGGTGAACGAGAGAAAGTAGGATTTGTTAAGGGTAAATTAGTATTCTCAAATTTTAATTTTAATAGTCTATCAAAATAATTTCAATTTTTAATAGAGAAAATGATATAAAAAGAACTTTGGAATTCTAAAATCTTGAATAAGGTTTGTCACCAAGAGTTGATATAAGAATATAACAAAACTTGATAAGCAATTCACAACTACTTTTTTTTTGGAAAATACCTTATTTAAAATTTTACAATGTAAATTTTTTCCATTATTAATATCCTCCTCAATAAGTATGGGGCCGACAAGGCCTTTTATTCAAATTTTCCTTACCTTCTTTCTAAACATAGAAGTTTTCTTCTTAATTTATCCACCGTTATATGGCGCTAGGGTTATTAAAATCTCATGAATCTCGATACTACAAAAAAAAAAACCCACGTTTTATAGTAGTTAAAATTGTATATTTGTAATGGTTTAAACGGCTACCAGAGATAATAGTGATTCAAACAATCGCAATAAAATACATTGTTGTAAGTTCTTTTGTTGCGGTTTTTAAAAACCGCTGCTCATGTAATAAAACCATTATTGTATTGATAGCGGTTTTACGTCACCCTACAAGATGAGATCGTGATGACATTGTGCAAAAATCTTTTTTAGCAAAATTTTGAGGGAAGGAAAGGAAAATTGAGAAATTGGTGCAATATTGCAGCGGTTATAAAACCGTTATAAGTACATCCATGAATTTAAAAAAATTGGCACCAAAATTTCATATCACTTATAAAACCTACAACAAATATTGTATGAAATTTAAAAATTTGTGCAAATTTTTTAAGGCGAATGTGAATTAAAATTTTTAGCGGTTCAAAAATGCTATAAAATATTACAAACTTTTTTTTTATAAGAAAAACCATAATTTGAGTCCATTATTACAATATTTTATTATTTAAATGACAATAGTTAATATTTTTTTAAAAATGATTAACTTAAGTTAGATAAATATAAATAATATAGATGAATAATACGAGAATGTGTAGATAATAATCACTTATCATGTTGTCCATTAGATGATATTTGATTATGAAATGAATGTTGATGATGATAGAAGGAATGCTTGAGGAAATGTTTTTAAAGTTCGGGATAAGGAAAAAAAAGTAGTATCAGTATTATAAGAAGAAAAAAACATATAAATCAAATGTTTTAATTTTTTTTTTACCATATTTGATCAGTTTGTTCAACAGTTAACCTCTTCTGAAAAGTTTACGGATGAGAGAAAACGAGACAGAAGGGGCGGGAAGAAATGAAAGTGTGTGTGAAATGAGGTGTGGTGAGGTATTTATAGGGATCTGCGTAACTCTTGTAATGATTGATGTGACAGTTTTTGTAGAGCTTTTTATTTGTAGCGGTTTCACTTTTGTTTTGTAGCTATTATAAAACAGCTACAAAAATCCATTGCTATTTGTTTTTCTTAAAAAAAAGATTTACAAGAACAAAAGCATAATTTATGTAATCATTATTTGTCGTAATCCATACGAAAAATGTGTGGAGAAAATCTTAGTTGTGAATTTAATATGTTTGCACAAAAATTAAACTTAAATTAAGTGATAAAAAAGTCTAATTTATAAACATACATCAAACTATAGGCAAATTATCATCGCATTTAGGGGAAAAATTTTCAAAATTGGCGGCTGAATGATTGTAACGGCCCACCACCCCCGTCAACAACCAGTCACTCAAAGTGGTGTTGGCCTCCACCGGAGTAGGTATTGTCCCCTCTTCTTGGTGCACCAACACCTAGGGATTTTATTCCACTCGAGTGGTGCCTCCCGGTGCACCAACACCTTGGGGTTCTATTCCATTTGGCACCAACCAAGGGATACCTCTCCCAAGTCTTGAAGCCATGACCTAGAGGCTAAGTATATGCTTCATGGAGACTTGGTAACCAAGTGTGCCATTGGTGTAATAGATACTAAGTAGCTCTTAAGCTTTGGACTTATTCCTCAGGTATCGAGGGACACATCTCCCAAGTCTCGAAGCCATGACCTAGAGGCCTGAGTATGTAACATCCCATATTGCCTTAAATTCACTGAAAGCACAATGTTGTTGCCTCCAGTTTTGACTAAAATATAATCATAATTTAATATTTTTTTTTATAAACGCAGAAATCGACGGAGGTAACAGAATGTGTGTGGCCACCACATCTTTTTTTTTTAAATAAAATATATATATATATATAATATTCATTTGTTTTTTAATACAAAAAACTCTTAATTTTATACTTCTGGATCTTCTCTAAATCTCATATTACTTAATAAATCATATCCTAAAAATACTTAAGGCATAGTCACGATGCACATACCTGACGGCATGAGAAGAGTGTAAGAGAGAAAGAGAAAGAGAGAGAAGGAAAGCCTTGTGGTGGAAATTAGCGAGAGCCTCTACTACTACATTAGATTGAACTTTAAATTGGGTAGTCTTGAGTGCGGGGTTGTATTAACTCTTATTGAGAACTTTGTAGTAACTCTTGTGTGATTCTTTATAAATTTAGAGTAAAGGTAACTTGATTATTCTTTTATATACTTCTCAACTATACACACCATATGTGTATGTGTATACATATATGTATGTATATATATCAAACTATTTTGGGAATTTTTGTGCCTAGGGAGTGCTTGCTTTATAATTGTATATTTGACTAAAATTACAGTAATTAGATGGGAAACTATTTAAGCATACTTATGTGTTGTAATAAAAATATTGTTCATTATAAATAATTTTAGGGTGAGTAGCAAATTATTTTTACATGAAATAAAAGATATGAAGTTTTTTAGAGTTGGTATGAAAAACATGCAATCTAAAATTAATCTTTTAAAGCTCATCTTTTGTGACCGGTTTGAAAATACATTTTAAACATTATTATTTTTTTCTTTTTAGATTGATTGTAAATGAAACATGTTTAGAAAGTATATTTAGACCGCTTGTAAGCAAAGCTGGTATAAAGTTATGCATATATTTACAAAAATGCTACTATTCACATTTTTCAACCTTTCTTGCCTAGATAGGTCTAGATGTAACGGCGTTATAAGCTTTTTTCTAGTAATATCTTAATTGTATTTATTAGGGTTGTACATAAACTAGATAGGTCTAGATGTGATGGTCTTATAAACTTTTTTCTAGTAATATCTTAATCGTATTTATTAGGGTTATACATAAACCAGATTGGACTGGATAGGCTATTAGCCTGTGGTCTGGTCCCAAATGCTGTTCGGGCTAGACATTCCAGCCTGAAGCCCCGGTCTGACTGAGAGAAAAACTTGATCATTACCAGGTTGGACAAACTGGGTTAGACTAGACCGGGTTAGTAGTCTAGCCGGCCCAGTCCATCTTGCCCAGTCTAGTCCATCTTGCTTCTACGAATATGCCTAGAACACGCAAAAACTTGAATATGAGGAAACCAAACTAAATCTTGAAGTAGAAACTATGCAAAAGACATGCTCAGCCTCACTCATCATGCTTCCACCATCATCGACACCATTCCTCCGCCTTCATGGTCGATTGAAGCTTGTGACGGCCTTGTTCAATCAATCGAGCTCGTGGCATTCACGGATCTATATTCCCACCTTCTTTGAGATGTGCTCACATAGAGAATAGTGAGGACTGTGAAGAGGAGACTCGATTGTGCCCTCACTGGAGTTTCACCACGCATTAGAAAGAGGAAGGGGCATGAAAATGGAGGACGATGGCAACCTAGATTTAGAGTGAAGAGGTCATTGTCACCATCGATGGGTAAGCATAGGTCGCTGATCGTGATCGGTGGGGAGCGGGATTTAAGGTTTGTGGGTGCACAATTAATGATGTAATTCGGGGGCCCCCGATTTTTTTTTTTTAATGAAAGTTTTAAATGCATTAAAAAAATAAAAGAATATAAACAATAAAAAAAACCTTCTACTGAACATAGAAAAATAATAATCAAGAGTCAACTAAACTATTACAATGGAACGATTACAAAAGCATTTTTCAATTCTTCATTCCTTGAAAATATTGCATTATATCTTCATCATCAATTTTATCAAATATATTACGTTTAACATAAATGTGTCAAGAGTTCTTTAAGATCATACAAGGTGAGTTTGAAATGTCTACAATAGAAAAATTAAATTTCTTATTAGGACTTCGAATCAAGCAAAAGAAGAATGAAATATTTATTTCCTAAACCAAATACCTGCGAGAACTTCTTAAGAAATATGGAACAGATCACTACAACAAAGCAATGGGAATCGAGGACGCAGAGACATATCAAAGGGAAAAAAATAAGAATGGGAATTGAGGACGCAGAGACATATCAAAGGGAAAAAAAAAATAAGAATGGAAAATGGACCAGATGAGTTCGAACCGCTGACCTCTTACTTAGCAATCAAGATTTTTACCACTGAGCTATGGACCTATTGATACTAATATGTTACAGCTAAAAATATATAGTTTTTCAAAATTTTATGGGTGCACTTGCACCCAAAGAAACATACATGGCTCCGCCACTGGCCGTGATGGCTAGCCAAATCTATGCAATCTTCAGGCTTTAAGACACAATCTTCAGATGATCTTGAGACATGAGCACCGGTGAAATGGCACCGATGTAGCTGGACGCACATATTGAATCCCAGAGATGAAAAGGATGGCAAGAATTAGAGAGGCTAAATGGGAAAGCTAGGATTTGGTGGTTTCAAAATGGGCAATGGCGAAATGCGAATCTGAAGGCTGTATTTGTGTGTGTGTGTGTGTAATATAATATAATATAATATAATTAAGGTAGGACCAAGCTTACTGGTCATGTATAGTAGCCTGATACCCAAACTTCAGGTCAGAGCCAGTCTTGCCAAAATATGTTTGGTTTTTTTCCCTTTTCTCGGGATGGTCTAGGGTTGAACCGGGTCTACCGGTTTTTTGGGTTTTATGTTCAGCCCTAGTATTTATTGAATTGAAAGAAAAACTGAAGACAAACAGGAAAAGTATACACACAAATGCATCGTAGTTTAATTGACATGTTACTAAGGATTTTTAGGCAGAAGAAGGGGAAAAAAGAGAGCATGCAATGAAGCTTATGTATAAGGCAACAGTGTAAGCAAACCAAATAGAGAGAGAAAATGAAAGGACAATAAAGCCCCACACTTCATTCAATTCCTTCTCTTTATTACAATGGGGTATAATACAAATATGAGCTTGCAGGAAGAACTTGTAGCAGATAAGATAAATATATCCCATCATATTCACAAGGGCTAAGATGCAAATCCACCTTGGAAATATTCAAAAAAATCTCAATGTTACCCTAACAAAAAATTTAATCACAAAGTCACTCTAAAAGTTTAAAAACATAGTGATGTTGTACTTGACCGTTAATTCTTTAGTTTGACTAAAATGATATACATAGAACTCTTACCTGACACTCACTATGGCACTTAGAACAAAAGATTATCAAGTGGTGTAATGACTAAAGAGTGCCAGGTAAGAGAGTTATATATATTATTTCAGTCAAACTAAACAGTTAAGGTCAAAATTAACTTTGTTAATGGTCAAGATCAACATTGTTTGTCACATTTTAAAACATTCGGCGTGACATTGAGACTGAAAAAACTTTCAGAGGCAATATTGAACTTTTTAACTATTTCTATGACGGATTCACACCTTAACCCTATTCATAATGTTGTAAAATCACGAGCAATCTGGAATAAGAATAGTACAGATGATCTGAGTCACGCACGTAAACGATGTCCTATAGAGTTATTCTACAACCACCAGCAAAGAGGAAATAGTACTCCCCAGGATTAAACAGACCCTTCTTGCTCTATGACAAGGTGGAAGAACTGGCAAAAGGTAATGGTAATCAACAGCAAGAAAACAGGCAGAGGAGAAAAGATTGTATATTTCGTACCGAGCACTTCATCCGATTCCCTTTTACAAACACTACCCGCGGAGAGCCAACGGACGTGAAACCATTCGGATGACACGTCCCTCACGACCCAATAGACATCGTCGGAAAAGACAAGTCTATTCGTTGACAACGGTAAATTCATCGGGATAAGCGCTCGCCCGTTGACAACTGTTGGTCACGAAGGGTTCTCAATTTTTAAACCCCAAAATATGGAGTCTTTTCGGTAATCCTCCAAAAATAAATTATTATTTTAGTAAGCCAAAAAAATATTTTCGGAGAGCAAAATATTTTCACAAAAGTGACGGCATCATGTATTACTCATGCACAGGGGGAATTGCCGGATTTCCACTACGTTTTCCTTTTGGTGGCCCATTGTTGTGTGCGCGAGCTCACTACTCCTCTAAGCCTCTTTACAAGCTCAATATCACATGATTCTATATATATGCTTGTACTTTCCTTTTCCCAAGCAATGTGGGACTAGTTTCTTTGACACACCCACATATTTACTCACATGTTTACAACAATCCCCACACGTGTCAAAGAAACCCGCTGTGTTACCCACAAGACTATAACCGTTGTATCTGGTGGTCCTTAGAACTATGAACCAGACCTAGACCAATAACATTTAATACACAGAGATGTCAGTGAAGCATGCTTTTATGAACTAACAAATCTTGGTGTGTATTAGAGGTATTAATGGTCAGATTATATCCTAACATTTCCGCTGTTAATCAACGGTTTTGCGTGTTATGACGGCCATGCGTGTGTCTGTGCATAACGAATGCTCTAGAGATTTCGCCACATCTCATAGGAGCGGCCACACTCCACATTCGTAGAGGTGATTTCATGTAAGTGTGCCTGCATTAAGCACACCATCTTGTATGACTATGAAATCATCAAGAGCTTTGCTCAACCTCAAAACATGCATTCTAACACTTTCCTATTGTCATAGGAAGGGACAAATAATTTTTCATGCTAGTCGAAATCGATGAACGACTTTTTCTTACCCATTCAACCCTTTTCATGGGATCACTAATCGCAAAGTTTGGGTTGCCATCGCTGCCAATTATGTGTAGGCTTTAGTCCCATTCCTCTCGACGTTTCAACAATCATTTTCTTCCCAAGGGGTTTTGTTAACGAATCCTTCAAGTTCATTTCTGACTTTACATAATCAATTGAGATAACACCATCCTTTAACAACTGGTTTATAATATTATGTCTCAATTGTTTGTGTCTACTTTTACCATTGAAGGTTTTGTTCTTTGCGGTGGCTATTAATGCTTTATTATTGCAGTGCAACGACACTGATGGTGTTGGTTTCTCATCAAGTGGGATATTTGCTAAGAAGCTTTTCAACCACTCAGCCTCAGTACCAGGCAACTCCATAGCAATAAACTGAGAGTCCCTTGAGGACGGTGCTATTAAGTTTTGCTTAGCTTGATTTCCATGTGACTTCACCACCGCCAAGAAGAAAGACATAGCCACTAGTGGATTTTGTTTCGTCTGAATCCGAAATCCAGTTAGCATCGCTATACCATTCTAATACAGCGGGAAACCCACTATATTGTATTCCATAATTCATGGTACCTCTCAAGTATCATAATAATCTTATGAGAGCCTCCCAATGTTTATTGCCTGGGCAGCGAGTATACCTGCTCAATCTACACACAACATATGTTATGTCTGGTCTTGTATAATTCATTAAATGCAACAAACTCCCAATGATTTGTGCATATTTAGATTGAGCTATTAGATCTCCTTCATGTTTTATGAGATGTACACTACTATCATAAGGAGTACTTAAAGGATCTCCATTAAACTGTTCAAACTTTCTCAGAATCTTCTCAACATAGTGTTCTTGAGAAGTTGAATACCATGTTCATTCGTTATGATTTTTACACCAAATATTACCTTTGCTTCTCCAAGATCTTTCATATCAAAATTTGAAGCATGAAAACTTTTTGTCTTAAGCACAATATTTAAACTAGTACCAAAGATAATCATATCATCCAACATATAAGCAAATAATCACACAATCATTATTCACAACTTTTATATAAACACATCTTTCTACTTCAAAAGTAGCGAAACCACCACTTCTCAAAACTTGATCTAATTTCTCATGGCACTGTTTAGGTGCTTGCTTCAAACCATATAATGACTTAACTAACTTGCAAACTTTGTTTTCTTGCCCAGGAATGATACATCCTTCAGGTTGAACCATATAAATTTCCTCTTCTAAGTCACCATTTAGAAACACTATTTTGACATCCATTTGATGTATAACAAGATTATGAATAGAGGCTAATGCAATTAGGACTCTGGATAGAGGAAATCCTAGTTATAGGTGAAAATGTATCAAAGTAATCAATATTTTCCTTTTGGGTAAAGCCTTTGGCTACTAATCTAGCTTTATATTTGTCATTCAATCCGCCAGGAAAATATTTTTTCCTAAAAACCCATTTACATCCAATAGGTTTTGCTCCTAAAGGCAAGTATACTAAAACACAAGTTTTGTTTTGATTCAAAGAATCTATTTCAGTTTTAATAGCTTTCCCCCAAAACTTTGCATCTGGAGAAGAAACAGCTTCATAATAATTCGTAGGTTCACCTTCTACTAAATATGTATAGAAATCATCTCCAAAAGAGGTTTCTTTTCTTTGTCTTTTACTTCTTCGTAAGTTTTCAACCATATCCTCATTTGAGTTTTGTTCAAGAATTTGTTCAATTCTCTTAGGAATATACTCAACTTTTAAAGGAAAAATACTTTCAAAAAATTCTGCATCTTTAGTTTCAATAATAGTATTATGTTCTAAAATTTCACTTTTTAAAACTAGAAAACAATATGTAGGACTTTGTTGAGCATAACCAATAAACATACAATTAGCAGTTTTAGAACCTATCTTTTTCCTTTTAGGATCAAGTAATAATACTTTTGCTAGGCACTCCCACACTTTCAAATATTTCAAGTTTGGTATAAAATCTTTCCACAACTCATAAGGTGTCTTCTTAGTTTTCCTATGAGGTATTCTATTTTGTAGAAACCATGCAAACAACAAAGCTTACCCCCACAAGCTATTGGGAGCGTGAGAACTTACAAGTAAAGCATTCATCATTTCCTTTAAGGTTCTATTATTCCTTTCAGCAACACCATTAGATTCGGGTGAGTATGGGGGAGTTACTTCATGGATTATTCCTTCCTTTTCACAAAAAATCATTAAGCAACAAGTATTCTCCTCCGCTATCTAACCTTACTCTTTTTATCTTTTTATCTAACTGATTTTCTACCTCTGCCTTGTATAAAAGGAATTTTTCAAAGGCCTCATCTTTATTTCTAAGTAAATATACTCTAGTATATCTTGAAAAATCATCAATAAAAGTAATGTAGTATCTCTTTCCACCTCTTGTCTCGTTGTTTTAAATCTCTTAAGTCGTGTGTATTAGAGACAACAATTCGGTTTCTCTTTGAGTAACAAAATGTGTTTTTCTAGTTTGTTTTGTTTCTGCACATACTTCGCATTTATTAATATCATTAATATTAATTCCAGAAATTATCTCAAGGTTTTGTAATCTCTTTATATAAGACCTATGTATATGTCCTAGTCTAGCATGCCATAAATCAAAGGAATCAATCAAGTAAGCAGAAGAAGAAGCATTATCATTATTTTCATCAACACTCAGTACAAAAAGACCTTGATTACAATAACCCTTTCCTATTAGAACATTGTTCTTTCTCATAATGATCTTATCTGATTCAAATGACACCTTAACCCTAGATTTTCCTAATAGAGCCACAGAAATCATATTTGCTCTAAGTTCAGGCACATACAGAACATCGTTCAGCGCCAATGTCTTTCCTGATGTGAGTTTCAACATCACCCTTGAACTTTTGCAATTCGTGAATCAGCCAAAAAAACATGGTCTTCTGCTTCTTGGAAAGAGGAAAATATCTCCTTATTTGCACATATGTGCTTAGTAGCTCCAATGTCTACCAACTATTTTTTCACATCAGCGACCAGTAAGGCTTGAGAAGAGACCATTACAACGATAACTTCATCATCACTGTTTTCATCTCTTACAACCAAATTTACATTTGGCTTTGGAGGATTTTCGTCTCTTTTATGTTTTTCAATTCTAGCCTTTTTCCTACACTTAGTAGCAAAATGTCCTGGCTTGCCACAAAGAAAAAACAACTACCATTCTTCTTGAATTTGGGGTTAGAATCACTGGGTTTGTAATCAGATTTCTTTTTGTGTTGGTGTTTAGAATCGTACCTCTTGTTGTGCGGCTTTGCTTCCACTAGATTGGCTTTTGCAGTAATTTGTTTTCCCTTTTCTGCTTGTATTGCCTTTCTGTTTGTATCTTCTATAATGATGTGTGTAATCGGATTTGACAGCGACAATTGTTTCTGCTTATGCTTGAGTTGCTACTTATAATGATTCCATGTCTATGGCATTTTTTCAATCAGGACTCCTACCATGAATTCATATGGCAAATTGATATTTTCATCCTGGAGTTCCTCTAACAGTTTATGATACTCGTTGATCTGCAGTTTGATATCTTTGTCTTCAATCATTTCCCATCTATAGAAATTCCCGACAACAAACTTTTGTTTTCCAGCGTCCTCAGTAGTGTATTTCAGAATAAGAGACTCCCAAATCTTTAGTGCCTCTTTGTTCACACAATACACATCGAACAGATCATTAGATAGAGTACTTATGAGGGTGTATGCGCAAACCTTATTAGCATATGTCCATGCATCCTTCGCTGCTTGGTCAGATTCTAGTGCAGATTGTGGTTGATTAAGAGCAGTAGCCACACCGTGCATGTCGAGGACAGAATAAACCCGTTCTTGCCACCGTTTAAAATTCTTTCCATCGAAAACCTCGATCTTAGATGTATCGAGAAAAGGTTTGGGAAGTGGCATCACAAAGGGCACCACTGTGGGATTGGGATTAGGAACATCAGAATTCTCAGGAACGTTGTTAGCAGCGTCCTTCTCCAACTCGTGGACAACTCTATAGAAGAAACTGGTCCCACATTTCTTGGGAAAAGGAGAGTATAAGCCTATATATAGAATCATGTGATATTGGGCTTGTAAAGAGGCTTAGAGGAGTAGTGGGCTCGCGCGCACAACAATGGGCCACCAAAAGGCAAACGCAGTGGAAATCCAGCTATTCCCTCCTTGTGCGCGAGTAATTCATGATACCGGCACTTTTGTGAAAATATTTTGTTCTCCAGAAATATTATTTTAGTAAGGCTTGCCGAAAAGACTCCATATTTTGGGGTTTAAAAGTTGAGAACCCTTCGTGACCAACAGTTGTCAACAGGCAAGCGCTTATCCGTATGAATTTACCATTGTCAACGAATAGACTCATTTTTTTTGGCGATGTCTGTTGGGTCGTGAGGGACGTGTCATCCGAATGGTTTCACGTCCGTTGGATCTCCGCGGGCAGTGTTTATAAAAGGGAATCGGATGAAGTGCTCGGTACGAAATATACAATCTTTTCTCCTTTGCCTGTTTTCTTGCTGTCGATTACAATTACCTTTCACCAGTTCTGCCGCCTTGTCATAGAGCAAGAAGGGTCTGTTTAATCCTGAGGAGTACCATTTTCTCTTTGCCGGTGGTTGCGGAATAACTCTATAGGACAGCGTTTACGTGCGCAACTCAGATCATCCGTACCGTTCTTATCCTAGATTGCTCGTAATTTTACAACACATAATCGGTTGACCTCTTGGGTATTTGTATTCCACACTAGTCATTTACTGTATTCCATAGCGTTAAAAGACAAAATCCAAAGCAATGAGCATACACAGACACGCGACAGTTTCCTAGGCCACAAGTCTAACAGCAACAATCCAGGTGCGTCAAAAGAGAAACATATTGAACAATCTCTTCCACGTGAGATAGACTGGTGGAAAGGCAAAGAGAAAGAAAAACGAAAACAAAAGAAAAAAAAAAAAAAGGAGCGGAATATAGAATCAGAAAAGAGATCCAAGAGGGTAATTAAAATATGTGTGTACCTTTTGTTTTGATAGATACGGTGATGAGAGGGGTAGTTGAGGAATGAGTTCAAGTATCTTAATTAGATTATACCAGGGGCGGACCCAGGAATTTTATTGACGGGGGACGAAAATAAAAAAATACTACTTCATAAATAAAAGTACTTGAAATACAATATAGATCTAATATATAATAAAAAAATTGAAAGAAATTTATTACAGAAATTAAGATCACTTCACTTGACTTTTACTCTACATATTTTTATATTGTTAAACTCATATATATTGAATCCATGTTAAAACTCAAAACAATTTCTTTTTCAATGTATGTAATCAAAGAATTACCAAGAAATTGTCTTCATGACAAAGAGTATGAATTATTTCATGACCAATATGATTTTAAAAATAATATTAATAACAAAAGTAAATCGATTAAAATTAACTATTAGTCATCATTTATATTCTCATAACCATATTTTAACAAAATTCAAAACTCACCTAAAATTCTAACCCTAAAATATTTTCTAAGCAATATAAAAGTAGTATCATTAGAAAAATAAAATCATATATAATAAGTTTCATAAAGAAAATTTAATGAAAAGAAGCGATTTTGGAAAAGATGAGTGCATATCAAATTACATCATAAAAAAAGGCATTTAATATACCCTCAATTCCATAGATATCTAAAAAAATAAACTTAGATAAGTATATAGTATCAAATTACCTCATTATTTCCGAGCAAAAAAAAAAATTTTACCTCATTATACTCTTCGTTCATATATGGCTTGATGGTTAGAACTAAAAGATTGGAATTTTTTTCATAAAATTTTTAATCTTTCACTTTAGTCACTAATGGAGGGTTGAAATATTTATGAGGCATCTAGAAATTAAAATTTTTTTTTAATTTTTTTTTCAAATGCTAAAATTCTATTCTATAATTTTCGGGGGGGGGGTTGATGGTTAGAACTTGGTTTTTTCATCTCCAAGTCACAAGTTGAATTATACATTTTGATCTGCTATGAATTTTTTACAGGTAACTTTTAATATGTTTTACACAGATCAAGGAAAGCCTTAAATCTCATTAATCATGTTATAAAATTCAATAACTTTTTAACTCTATCTCTATATAATATGCATAATACTAAATGGAAAAAAAAAAAAAAAAAAAAAAAAAAAAGACAACATACTGATAAGTGAGGGGTTAAATAGATCATTGAACTCAAAACTCTAATGAGATGCCTTATAAAAATGAGAAAAAAAAAAAAAGCTTCTCTCTTTACCTTATACATAGGACCAGAGGAGTATTATTTTAATTGTGATTGGATTCAACCATGATTTGGTAATAGACTTTTGAATTATTTCCTCAACTGTTTTTAATCAGCCTGATTTTATTCAAATATGTTAATATTATAATTTAATGACATCATGCGATCCATATATTGCAGGACACGGATTTGTTGGTGTTGCTGCTGAAACCAATTATTGATAGTTTACACTAATTTAAACAGTACCAGGGATGAAAAGAAATGAAAATGAGACAATAATTATTTGTAATATGGAAACTGGAATTTGAAATCCATTATTAATGTTGCAAGGCCAGGCTCCACCATAGCCCATATAATTAAAGAGCTACAATATAAAACGCCACAGACTCCAGCAACAATTAAACTTCCGAGCTTATTAGCTAATAGCTATATATCTTCTTCCTCCTTCAACTAAACCATAGACAAGTTCATGTATCTATCATCAACTGATGCAACAAATAAACACTCAACAATATAAAGATTTTGATGAATTATCATAGGCAACTTTCTGGTTGAACATAACCTTGGGAGGTGCCTCCAGCATTCTGACAAGAAGCTTCAGCGATTTGGTTGCTGTAAGTGAGCTTCACGTCCTCCAATTTGATTCCACTGCATGGATTCTTAGAACTGCAATCAAACTTCACTGCTACTTCTGTTGCTGATGTTCCATGAATGTCTTGGTACGTCACATCACTTACCTTCACTCCTGATCCCTGCTTTAAAAAACATATTATTAATTATATAATTTTAAGTACTACTACGTAAATCTTTTCTCTTAAAAGAAAATAATAAAATTTTGTTGGAAAAAAAAAACGAAAAGAATATTTGCTGCATGTAGCTTGTTTCCAAGAAGTTCAGTAAGCATAGATAACATCACTCCTTTTATTAAAAATAACAAATACAATATGAGTATTTTTTAAAAAGTGAATAACCTAA
The DNA here is from genome assembly GCA_019022655.1 of Acacia acuminata. Taxonomy (NCBI): domain Eukaryota; kingdom Viridiplantae; phylum Streptophyta; class Magnoliopsida; order Fabales; family Fabaceae; genus Acacia; species Acacia acuminata. The sequence goes on from JAFJYI010000158.1 coordinate 1,398,690, forward strand.
CAATAATTTTATCAATAAAAAATTATAAGTGAAATAATATTGAAAAAATAAGTACAGGAGTTCTAAAATAATCTCATGTTTTATATTTTTATATTTAAATATATATATAAAAGTTAAAGTTGGAGAGTAGACACCGATAACCCGAAAGTACTTATAGAATGCACTACTCTTACATCGACCAGTGGATATCGAACCTCCTCCCTTTTGGGATAAAGGCCGATGTCTTAGTCAACTGTGATACTCCTTGTTTTGTTTTTTTTTTTTTGGTATCCCACCGGTTCATCGAGAACCCGGTTCGACTAATCCGGATTCGAGTTTGCGGTTGTAAGGACGACCCTCCTAATAGTGGTAGCTCCATACAAGACGGATTACAAGTGCGTTACCGCAACTCGAACCCTAGACCTCTTAAGGGAATCTAACGCCACATTCTGCTGGACTAACCACCTGTTGGTGTGATACTCCTTGTTGGCTCCTCATGTTTTTTAAGAAAAAAGCAAGATGCAAGAAGATAAATGGGCCTAATTTGAAATGTTGTGGGCTGAGAAGACCCAAAAAAACACACCTGATGAGGGCAGCCATTATGTGGGCAGTAATTTTGGTCAATGACGATAGGGTTTTTGACGTCAACCATAGCGGCATGTAGATAAAGGACGTTTTTCACAAACGCATTGCTTGGCCTTCCCCATGTCTTTATTCTCACGCCGTTATCAGTTCCCGTGAATTTAACCGTTTTCACTGTCACATTTTGCACACCCTCTTCATTCTGGTCCTTCCCTAAACTCCCAATGCTGTCAATTCAATGATTACACAAACAACTAAATATTACGTCATAGTTGAAATTAAAAAAATATATACACACACACATGCATACTACTATAATAGAATTGTACAGTATATTGTTTGTAATAATTTTTCAAAGAAGCTGCTCATGGTGACCTTTTCGGATGTATTTTCTACAAGAATTTTAATATTTGAGATTTATAAATATTTTTTGTAAAAAAAAAAAAGCTTTTTACTGAAATTTCATCAATGATGGAAATATATATACCTTATTCCATGGCCAGGACCACACGCAACATTTTCAATCCACAAGTTGGTGGTGCCGGGGCCGACGGATACACAATCGTCGCCGGTTTGGATGTTGGAGTTAAGTATGGTGACATCGTCGGACATTCCAATGTGGATGCCGTCGGTGTTAGGGCTGTTTCCGGGGGCGGACCACCTTCACACCTTGCACTTTAACATGTTGGCATTGATGGATGACTATATGAAACATTTGGCTGTTGAGTGACGTCAACCCAGCCACCACAATGTTCTTAGAATTGGTAAACTCTAAGCTCTGCAAACAAAAACACCACAAGAAATTCAAATTGAAAATGAAAATACTTCCTCTAGTTGGGGAAAAAATATCACTTTGGAATTCTTTGTGATTCTTCAAAATATTTATAACGTACAATATTATTAAATTTTATTATAAATTAAGGTGATGATTAGTGGAATGTGAAAGAACAAAACAGTTGTCCTAAATATAACTGACAAAGCAATTGTTATAAATAATTACAAGTATTATTATTAAGTTATTTTTTATTAATTACATTTTAATAAAAAATAACTTAATAGTAATAATGTGAATATTTGTTTTATTAAAGTGAATAACTTAATATTGCATGATTTTTTTTTTTTTGCCCAGGAGTATTATATTGCATGCTACTACAATTGACTACAGTATTGTTATTAATAAGAGTGTTGACCATTGAGATTCTAATTTTAGAAAAAAAAAATCGCACGCGATGTGATTTTTAATAAATTAATTGAAAAGTGAAGTTGATTCATATGTCTTGGAAATGAAATAAATACTCCTTGATCTCCGGCATAACATTTTCCAGATTCCCAGAAAACCAACTTACCTGGAGATTCAACTTATTTCTCCGGAAATTAATTGATAAGAGGGAATAATCTATATATAACTCAAACCGTTAATTGACAATATAATAGTATTATCGCCTCAAATCGTGACTCTAAATTTTCCATATATATATATATATAGCAGCTGCAAATTTTACTCCTTATAGTAACATCTTTGTAATTTTATTATTAGAATATAAGCTAGGATTTATATTTGGGTGAAGTAACAAATCTGCTATTGAAGTACACGTCCAGGAACAATTTACCTTGGAAGTTTTTTTGGCTCAATGTAGCCTTAGGAGTTTAAAAACATAGAAATGTTGTCATTTTTTGTTAAAAAGTTAACTACGGTCAACGTTAGTTTTTAAAATCAAAAGGGTAAAATTTTTACGTTTTTAGACCTCCAGGGTTACATTGAGCACATATACTTAGGGATAGATTTACTACTTAACCCTTTATATTTTTTATCCAATTTGGTATTGAACATATATATCAAAGTTACCGAAAACAGGGGCCAACCATGTGTCCATGTCCTTCACACACCCAAAATCATTTTTAAAATTTTAAATTTAATTTAATGAATCAAAATCTGGATGGGTATATTAACTTCTCTTTTCCAATATGGTAAAAACAAAGTCAATTAATCGACAATTGCATGTGTCATGTCTAATTCAGAGAAATCGTTTTTACTTCTTTAACTTCATTTGAAGTTCTAAGGCAAAAAAAAAAAAAAAAAAAGGACTTTGATTTATTATTTATTATTTAATTAGTTGAATTTTAATGAAAAAGAAAATTCAAAAGCTTTTCATAAACCATACCGTGGCTCCGGAAGGGCAATTTCCGCCGGAGTTCTTGCAAGCCCACAAGGAAGTTCCTTGGCCATCAAGCAAGCCGCCACGAACTGACACTCCGTCGACATTTTGGAACAAGATCCAGTTGCTTTCGTCATTGCCGTGGTAGTTGGACGGAGCCACCAAAGTGCCGTCAATGGTAACGGTGATAACCTTGTTACTACACTCACCACCACCAAAGACAACTTTTCCGAGCAAGAACCTACCCACCGGCACATAAATCACGGCTGGTTTAGCTGAGTCGCAAGCTTTCTGCCATGCATCAAGGAAAGCCTTAGTGCAGTCGGTTTTGCCGTCCGGCTTGGCTCCCAAACTGACGACATTGTAAGTGGCACCCGTGGAGTTAAATGAAGAGGATGAGAGGATTGTGAAGAGGAAAATGAGGATTGGTCGAAGAAGAAGACAATGGAGAATTGACATCGTCATTTATGGGAATTGCAGTTTCAGAACTGGAACGAGAGAGAGAGAGAGAGAGAGGAGGAAGAGGAATATGTGTGTGTTAGTCGAGAAGAAGGTGGTGATGGGGAAGTTAGAGCGGTCTGGGGTAGTATTTATATACTACGGACGTGCTTGGGTAATTTAATCATAAGACAAAATATATAGAAATAAAATACTCCCTCCGTCTTAATAATAAGATATAGTTAACTTTTTTGGAGAGATTAAGGAAGCTAATCAAATTACTTTATAGTATTCTTATTTTTTTTTTTTTCTTCAAACTAATTAGTTTGACTAATAAGTTAATATATAATCTAATGATACATAACATATGATATGATTAAGTGACTTATTTAGCTTCCTTAATCATTCCAAAAAAAGTCAACTATGTCTTATAATTAAGACCGGAGGTAGTATATGGTTTTATGTATAATTAGGACATAAAGGAATATATATATATATGGGAAAAACACTTCTCATGTTGTAGGAGAAATGTTTTCTCATGTCACACACATAAAATGGTGGGACCCACATATATATATATAATTAGCATTATATATAGGGGTTTAAATTTCTCATGTTTATGAGAAAAAGAAGATTCCTACACACACATATAATATAATTATATATATATAAGTGGGTGCCATCATTTCATGTGTGTGTGACATGAGAATACACTTCTCTTACAACATAAGAAGTGTTTTTCCCTTTATATATATATATATATATATATCTATATCTATATGTGTGGGTCCTATTATTTCATGTGTGTGTAGGAATCTTCTTCTTCTCATACAACATGAGAAGTTTAAACCCCTATATGTGTGTATGTATATATATATATATGGCTAAAGTATACATTTGGTCATTTATGTTTGCCTCGATATCATTTTAGTCCCTTAAGTTTGTAAAGTGACGTTTGGTCCCTTTAGTGTTAACACCGTTAGTCGATTTAATGGAAAATCGACTCAACGTTTTTAGCGATGATGTGCAATTAAATGCTAACCAAGCATGCTTATATGTTAGTATTTTAATAAATTAATATTTTAAATCATATTAATTGAAAAAAATTAATCTTTACGCAGATTGTTTTGTAATTTTTCACAATTTGTGAAGATTAAATTTTTTTTGTCGAAAAAAATTAAATATTTTTCAATTAATAGGATTTAAAATATTAATTTATTAAAATACTAACATATAAGCATGCTTAGTCAAAAGTATTTAATTACACAAATCATCGCTTAAAATTGTTGAGGCGATTTTCTCGTTAAGTTAGACTAACGGTGTTAACATTAAGGGACTAAAGGACCAAATGTATACTTTAACCCATATATATATATAATTAACGATCAACGATGAATTTGGGTTCAGTCTTTTTATTTTTTCAGCAAAAGGGTTCAGTGTTAACTCAGTTTGATTTGCTTGATTTATAAAATGCAAGAGAATTTATATACAAGTCACTGGCTATTGTAAGTGACAAAGTGACTTTATTGCCATGATTCTTTGAGATTTGGGTTTGGCTACCGTTTTCTTTCTATCATTTTTTTCCTTCATTATTCATCTCAGTCTTTACATTAAAATTTAGGGATTTAGATTTAATATTTTATAAAAACATTAATAAAATATCAAATTATTACAAAATAAATAAATACATTTAAAAGCTACTAAATTTTAGTTATATGATTTAAAACTGCAATAAAAAATATTTTTATAAAACATTGAATTTGAACCGTTTAAATTTCAATATAAAGATTGAAATAAATAGTGAAATGGTAGAGGAGGGGAAGAGAATAATAAGAGAATAGGACCATAGCCAATCCCCTGAGATTTAGCCGAATTCGTTTTTATTTGTAAAAAAAAAAAAAAGAAAGATAAAACATGTTCTTCAATACCTTAATTATCTAAAAATTTTAGTGTATTTTTTATTTTTATCAGTCTCATTTTTTTTCCCCATACTCGCCCTCTTTTCATGAATAAGAATGTTTTTGAAAAATAAGTTATATTATATATATATATATATATTTGCTTTATTTAATTAATTTCAATCAATTTTTTATCTACGTATAATTCGATTATATTAGAGATATATAAAAGTCAAAAAAAAAATTCTTAACAATTTGTTTAGGAAATAAAAGCTCTTATGTTCATACCAGATTAAATTGGTTTCGGTAACTTAATTTTCTTTCGTTAAAATTTTTATTTCTTAATTATTTTTTAATATTTGAATTATTTTCATGAGATGAAGTATGAATGACATAACGCCTTGGGAATTTGTTGTAACTTCTATGGCCAGCAGGTATGCACATCTCATCTAGATTATTAGACAATAATTAGATTATATTATTATTTTATGAAATTGTAATGCTTTTTCACATCAAAAGATTTTTTTCTTGGAAAATAAAATAATATTTTATTATTAACCTATAAAAAAAATAATTGTTCACAACGCTGAATCTAATTTTTGTGCTTGCATGTCGAAGATGAGCTCTTTGTATATATTTAGTTATTTGTTTTACAAAGTTAGATCTTTTTTGAAAAATAAAATAAATTTTTGTAGTTATTAATTTGAATCAGAGGGGCTGCCATAGAATTTTTATAAAATGTGGGGACAAAGTATAATTACACCTAAACCAAAATTAAAAAATAAAAATAAAACGTAGGGAAGAAAGTAACAGAAGAGAAAAAGCCGCGCCGAACTGTGGAATTGGAAGGGTCATTTAAATATTTAATAGCTTCAAAGAGAAGAGTGCGGCTTTCATGTGCTTCTTAAATATTTAATTATTTCCAAGTTTTTGATAATTATAAAAATATTAGAAATTAAATTACACAATTTTTTATAAAAAAAAAAAAAATTAACAAAATACCATTTAAATTTCAAAATCTTAAATTGGTGATTTCACAACAAAATGAGTTATCAATTACTTTACTTGTTCTTGTTAATTTTATTATTATTATTATTGTCAATAGGATTTTAAAGTTTGAGTAATATTTTTCTATCATTTTCTCATTTTCTATTTCAGTTATATAAAATAATATTTTAAATTAAATAATACTGAATATATTTTAAATTTATTCCATTATCGTTTTTTTTTTTTCATGACGAGACAGTAATTAAGAGTGTTATTCACCTTCCAGCAGAAACTAATCTTAATTTCTTTTTGTTAATATTCTAAAGTCACATGGGAGACTCTTTTCATTTAAATTTACTTCAGTTTATGTACCATGTATGATATGTGACATTTGTCAACATGGATGAGATGATTTGAAATTTAAAAGAATTATTTTCGCATAACCCAAGTTCAAAAAGGTTATTTAATTATGAAAAAAAATTATAGAAATTATATTTTTTTCACTAAAAATATAAGAGGAATATCAGCATAGTATCCGTAATCCAAGGAATTCATGTGTGATAAACCTTCTAATAAAGGTAGTTAAAACTAATTTGTCATTGTTATGGGAAATATCATTGATTTTTAAGCCTTAATTACCCGGCCTTAAATAATAATAATTTTGCTCCATGTTAGTGGTAGGTTCCAAAAAGGACCTTTTTTTTTTTTTTTTTGACCCACCCGAAAAGGACATATTGGTTTATTGAGATATACACTTATGTTGGTATATTATGCTAATTGATTTCAAGAAATATAATGGAGTGCCACAATAAGAAATGACATATATTAGGTTCATGGGTTTGTTTGACGAATCATTATTTCACCATAGGTCAAAAAGTTTAATTTAACATTAATTCTTACACTTTAAGGAAAAAGAGAACAAGAAAAGAAGGTGATCAAATCGAAATTATTGGCTCGAATATTCCAAGTTTACTCAGACGATCCGTGACATGAAGGAAAATATATTGGGCAACTAATTGTTTGTCAATTTTTGAGTGGAATAGGGGATGTATTAATCAGAGATTGACCAACGAATTATTACTTGAGGAGCACCTGGCACAAACATTAATTGATGATACCTTAATTATCAATCAACAATTAAAAAGTAAAAAAAAAAAAAAAAAAAAAAAAAAAAAAAAAAAAAAAAACACACACACACAAATTGAAAAAAAAAAAAACAATGTCGTTAAATTACACCGTCATTGTCTTGGTGTCTCCGTCTTCCATTGACTGTCACAGTGTCGGCAATGTTGGCGTCTCCAAAGCTTCTATTATTGTTGGGTGTTCCACTCACCCTCTTGAACCCATCAAGATCTGTATGTAGCTTCAGGGTGAGAATCATGCATCGAAACCAAATCTAGTAGTCCATAGCTTCCAACGCGCCTTGCACCATAGTTCCGTCCCTCCGATGCCACAGGCAGCAGCTGCCTCTGCCATAGTGCCTGCTCGCATGGGTCCCATCTTTGCCTTATCCAACAAGAAGACATAACCGCTCTTTTCTCCAGTATCTCCACTACGGTCCTCTGCCAGTGCCTCATATTTTAACGTAATTGTGATAGTTGTTTTTTTAATTGTTATTTGATACTTTTTTTCACTTTTAAATAGTTGATGATAATTAAGGTACCCTCAATTAATGTTTGTGCCAGATGCTCTTCGAATAATAGTTCATTGGCTAATTTACATCTTAGCCCTTAATCAAATATATACAATAAGTTACAAAACACTTCTCCCTCAATTCTATTTTATAATAAGAAATCGTTACACATACCCCGTTCTTTTTTTTTATGAAAAACATTTAGTAATGTCTTATATATTTTTTACTTATTATTTTCTCATTTGTCCTTATTTAATAACCCTATTTAATGTCAATATAATAAATTTTCACAGCCCCCAAAAACCTATTACTTCTATCATATTTATTTTCTTTTTTCCCTTTTCTACAATCTTTTTATTATAATAATTTCCTTATTTTGTCTCTTATTTCCCATGACCTCATAAATAAGGGTATTTTTGTAAAAATGGGTAACAATTTTGACACATAATTATTGCCATTTTTTATTTTTATTATTTAGTTAATTATACATTTTAAATAATTAATAAAACTAAACTCTTATGAGTTTGTGATTCGCGTTCACTATCCGAATTTATATTCTTATCACTAATTTAAGTAAGGTCGTAAATTTGGCAACCTTCTTAATAATAATAATAAAATAATAAGTATGTGAAAATAAAAAACCTATTGTGTCGTGATTGATAGGCAGAGTTGAGGTTGGTTGATCTTGATAACATATTACTAATATTAAATATAAGATAAAATTTATAATACAATTTACACTATAAAATTTGTATAATATTTAAGACGTGATGGAGTGTCTTGCAAAGAGAGCTCTGGCGAAATGCCGAAATCTCCTAGTTAGGGTCTATTATTTTTTTTTTTTTTGGGTAAAATATGGGGCAGCTAGCCCAATCTTATTATACATCTGGGTTGAGAAACACCCATTAAATCCCTATGTAAAAGCTGAATAACAGACAAAGGAGGCCTAACATGATTAACAAAGAGCTCCTCCTGTACAAGGCTAATACTAGCTAGTTTATCAGCACAACAATTTGTTACTCTATACAATGGTTAAACATCAAAAATGAAAAATTCTTCATTACTTCTTGAATCTCACATAGTAAGCGCGTATCAGCTTTTCCTTCAGCTTGCAAGTTCTTCAACACATTAACTACATTAACAGAGTCACACTCCACAATTATATTATCAAATTTTCTATTCCAAGCTATCCTTAGGCTAGCAAGTACAGCCCATAATTCAGCTAATAGCACAGAGCAGCAACCTAATTTCCTTGAAAATCCACAAATCTACCCTCCATCACTACCTCTTATAACCCACCACATCCAGCCATCTTCCTTACCCCCTTAACAAATCCATCAGTTTTAAGTTTAAGCCAGCCAACCATAGGCGCTGTCCACCTGACAGCACTTTCAGGTTTTGTATTTAGAATCTTACCAAACTCAATTCTAGATTTCTTTATCTCTTGAACATACCATATAACAATCTCACAACGTGCCTCCGGCATTATAAATCCCTCTTCAAATCTCGCTCTATTCCTCTATGTCCACAACAACAAACAAGCAATCCCAAAAATTAAATTCCAATCACTCCCAGTTCTTCTTGAGTTCCACCCAAACCAGTCAATTCCTTCCTTAGCTTCAAAATCAATCCCTGGTCTGCTGTTAACTCTTAGAAATTGACAATATTTCAGCACATTTTCTCTCTCCTTTTACCTATTTTTGGTTCAAAATGTGCACAAAAATGAAGTCATAGAGGAAAATGTGCATATCAAAGTATAAGGCAAAAATCAAAGAAATTCTTGTTATTATAGAGTTTATGATTCAATTGAGAATTGATAATTGCTTCCTCTTTTGTAGGAAGATGGAGACAAGTTTTGAAGCTCTATAAGAACCAAGAAACAAGGAAAGAAATAAAGGAGGTGAAGCAGTGCAAAGCTAGAAGAATCTGTGCAACTGGCCGCAGCAAGTACTGGCCATGGAAAGTCAACAACTGGCCGTGGAAAGTCACAACTGGCCGCAGCCGGTCGTAAAAAATTGCAGAAAGTACAGCTGCGCGTTTTACATTTCAGAAACAGAAAAACCAGATTTAACCTAAAGGGAAGGGCCGAAAAACACACTCTTGACCTAAGGAAACAAGTGGGCACACAAGGGAAGAGCTTGGGAGAGAGATTTGGACAATCTTGGAGGCTTGGGTACTCTTCTCAAGAGAGATTTTGTGATTTCTACCTTGGTTCTTCCTCTTTTCTTCTCTTTTCTTCCTAGTTTCTTCATGTATTCAGTTTCTTTACTTAGACTCTCTTTGTATTTGAACATGAGTAGCTAAACCTTTCATTCTAGGGTTCTTTTGACCCTTTGTATGGATTAACACTTGGAGTTTCCCCTCTTTTGGTAGATAACTATACACATGTGTTGATTTCAACCTTGGCTTAATGCTTCTAAGTGATTTGATTTCAACCTTGGCTTAATGCTTCTAAGTGATTGGCTTCCATTTAGATGATTTATTCACATAGGTTTTGACTCGAGAGAGCTAATCTAGGTGTAGAACTTGATTGAAATCATGCTTGTCTTGAAGTTTACTTGATAAATGGATGGTTTGTTGGTAAAATAGAGATATATTTACTAACCTTGCATTGTCACATTAGGGTTGTTGCTTAAATATTGATTCTTACTAATTGTAGCAAGAGATTGTGCATTTTAGTAAGAAGAGAAACTTGATTTTGCCTTGAGAGAGCGTTTCAAGTGTTTTTGAACCCTAGACTAACACATGTATGTATTGAAATGCTACTAGAGAGGAAGTTAACCAAGTTTTATGAAATGCAAAAGGGGAAGAAGAATCCTAGGCTCCATTATTCTTGAAGTCAAAGAATCATTTACCTTTATCAATTTTAAGTTTTAGAAATAGTCTTTAAAAATTCTCTTTCCAAATCAAAACTTTGTTCTAGCTCAACTTGATGAAATTCACTAAGCCTCTTGCTTGACCAATTTGTTAAACAAATCCTCGTGGGAACGATACTTTATTTATCACTTTATTACTTGCGAAACTCGTACACTTGCGAGGCGAACAAGTTTTTCTCCCCATAGATCCTTCCACAGCTCTCAAGCCACGACACAATCTCTTAAGACATGCAATAGGCTTTGACTCTGATCAGAGCAACAATAACAGCTTGCACTACCACCCATGAGATTACTTTTCCTGACACTTGTTAATAATATGTCATTCATAGCTAACCACAAAAAAATTTGCACTCTTCTCGGTCCCCTCCATTTCCACATGACCTACCACTCACTCTCACCCCTATTTGGTTCTTCTTTCATGAACTGATACATTTCAGCTACTATATACCTATTTTGCAACCTTGTCCCCCACCTCACTTCATCCTCACAGTTCTGATTTGAAGGAGGCAGCACCGCCAATAGTATATCTCTACCTTCATCATTCAAATTATTCCCTATCTTAGCCATATCCCAACCACCATCTGCACAAACCATCTCATTCACTTTTAGTCTACGTTCATCCTCTGTCAACAACCACAAACATATCACATAATTTCCTACCACCCTCTATCCATTTATCATGCCAAAACCGCACCTTCTCACCATTTCCTACCTCCTAAAAAATATTATGGACAATTTTAGGCCAGATCCTAGCCATAGTTTTCCAAACTTCAGAGTCTACCTTCATTGCTTTACACTCCTTTAGGAAGTCTTGTTTCCTTCCATACTTTCCAGCTAGTACCTCAGAGCAGAGATTCCTTGGTTTTGAAATAATATTCCAAGCAACTCTGCCAAGTAGTGCATCATTCATTATCTCCAAGCTCCTCAATCTCAACCCCCCATTTTTCTTAGCCATACATAGCTTTTCCCAGCTAACAGCATGTATCTTTCCCACACCCTCATCACTTCCCCAAATGAAGTCCTTCTGCATTTTCTCAATTTTTTTGTCTAACTCCAGTAGGGATTCTAGAGTGTTGCATATAGAAAACCACTAGTTGATTAGTAACCGATTGAACCAAGGTTAACCTTCCTACTAAGGACAGAGTCTGTTTTTTCCAATTGCTGAGCTTACCTTGTAATTTATCCAGTAGATACTGGAATTTTCCATTGTTGTTTCTACCCTTTAACATTAATGCGCCCAAGTATCTACCCATCTTATCCATTCTTTTAAACCCAGACACACGACATATATCATTTTACAAATTCCTCTCCACATTTTGTGAAAAAAATATACTGGTTTTTTAAGGGTTAACCTTCTGTCCTGATGCCTCTCCAAACACTTCCAGCACCCTCATCACAGTACAAATGCTATCCATATCAACTTCACATGTCAACAATAAGTCATCAGCAAATAGGAGGTGTGTTCAATCCCATTTCTTCCCAAACGCATAGGCTTCCATTCTTTGGCCTGAACACAATCCGTAATCAAATGAGACGGTTTTTCCATTCCCAAAACAAAAAGGTATGGAGATAAGAGGTCCCCTTGTCTCAATCCCCTAGATGGTACAAAGCCTTCCCTCCTATTTCCATTCCATAGCAAAGACGTTTTGACCAATGTCATGCACCCCATATTCACTTGCCATAGCTAATTAGGCGAACCAATTTCTTCAAGCACCCTTCCAATAAATTTCCAAGACATCCTATCATAGCCTTTTTCCAAATTTATTTTCACAATCATAAACCCCTTTTTACCATGTAGCTTACTCATTGAGTGAATCACCTCTTTAGCAATGATTATATTATCATGTATACTCCTTCTAGGCACAAAGCTAGTTTGATATGGCGACACTAAGTCATCCATTAAAGGTTTAAGTCTATTCACTAGTAGCTTAGATAAACCTTTTATATAATACATTGCACAAAGCTATAGGTCTGAATTGGCTTACCATTTCAGCTTGTTCCACCTTAGGAATAAGCACCAGTAGTGTCTTGTTAATTTCCCCTATTTTCTCTGGGTTTCTCCACAATTCATCTATGAATTTAATCACAGAATGAACAACCACTTCCCAATTTTGCTGATAAAATACAGCAGGGAAACCATCCTCTCTCGATGCCTTAAAGCCTCCCATTTGAAAGAATACTCGTTTAATCTCCTCAGCATGTACATCTCTTCCTATTCCCCTCAATTTATCATGATCCACTTCTCCCCAACTTTGATTTGTGTGCACCCACTAAGGGTGGGACTATGCCAAGCCTCTATTAGGCGGCCTACAGCCTGGCCTATTTAGGGCCTGGTTAGGCCTGGCCTGTTTGTTAAAAAAGCTAGGCCAAGGCATATTTAAAGGCCTGAATATGTAAATAGGTCAGACCTATTTTGTTAAGGCCTGACCTGTAGGCCTTCAGGCCTAACCTGTTTAAATATTAAATAAATATAATTATATTTATATCATATAAATAAGATAGTATTTATTGTTTTTTATTCTTATATTAAAATTTCAAGATACATTTATATAAGTTTTGATAGGCTTAAGTATATAAAGCCTATTTATGGCCTCCAAGGCCTGTAATATGAGATCTTTTTAAAGGGCTACATTGTAAGTAGGTCTTTAAAAAGGCTTTAGGCTCAACCAGGCCTTATGAAGGCTCAGGCCTGAGCCTAGAAAAAGGCCTGAATTTAGGCTCAGGCCTATTTAGCCAAAGTCTAGCCTGGCCTATTTCCATCCCTAGTACCCACTCCCTCTGCATTTTTTCTTCACAAAACAAATTGTTATAGAAGCTTTGGAACATATCAACAATTTCATCCTCCTCCTCAATCCAGACCCCGTAATCATTTGTTAACATCTGTATCTTGTTCCTTTGTCTTCTAACTATAGTCTTCGTATGATAATATCTCGTATTTCGGTCTCCTTGCTCTAGCCATTTTCCCCTTGATTTCTAAAACCACATCACTTCCTTTTGCCTTAATGTTTGTAATAACTCCTCCTCTAACTCCATTTCCAATCTGATCAGAAAAGGATTAGAGTTCTTGTAGCACAACACTGAATTCCATTCAATCTACTCAAAAGTCTTCTTTTTCGGCCTTCAATTGGGCCAAAAACTTCACTATTCCAGACCATTAGATCCTGCTGTGAAGTTAAGAGTTTCTTATGTATCTCATCCTCCCCTCTCCAGCTTTTCCTCATAACTTCTTTAAATTGGTCATGCATTTGCCACATAGCCTCATACTTAAATTTTCTTATCCTATGCCTCTGATTTTTTGCAACAAGACTGACAAATAATGGGTGGTCTCGGAATAACTCGAACTTCACCGTTGTCAAACCTTTCAAGCCATCTAGTATTACATAGGCATCTATCAAGTCTCTTGCAAACCCTATCAAGGCCCTCCCCTGTGGTCCCTTCCACGTATAGAACGGACCTTTTGTCTCAACATCAAGTAAACCACATTCTTGAATCCTCTCATTAAATCTTCTACATCATATATTGTTTGTTCTTCCACCTCCGTTCTGCTCTAAAGGTGAACGAATTTATTAAAAGCACCAACAAGAAACCATGGTTCAGCAACCCCAATGGACAAATTTCTCAATAAATCCCATAACTCACTTCTTCTTTGCTCATTAGGATTGGCATAGACACCTATGAACAACATATCCTCACCTCCCAAACACAATTTGCAATGAATAAATTGTTTATCTTTCACTATCACATCCAATTTTAATTCTCTCTCTCTCCCAAACAAACCATATTCCTCCAAAAAAGCCCTCAGCCTCCATTATAACTGAATGCCTAAAACCCCAATTCTTAATAGTTCTTTTAGCCTAGATCCCACTAATGCGTGGCTTCAAGATAACAATTAGGTCCAGTTTATATCTAAACCTCAAATCTTTTAAAACAGCAGCAAATTCCTTTTTAACAGCACCCCTAATATTCCATACTAGTAGCTTCATCATAATAACTACTAAAAATAGGGAACGATCAACAAAAATAGATCAATACCTCTAGTCAGCCAGCGCAGGCGTGTGGCACCCCTCCTCCATGCTTTCTCCAACACTCTCAATCAAATCCTCCGTGTTTCCACAAAGATGCATAGCCCCTGTAGTCACATCTCCAGGGGGTTTCTCCTGTGTGGCAAACTCTACCGGATGAAGGTTCTCTTTACCAGTCATGTTCACTCCCTTAATTTTATAACTATCCAAATTGCTCTCGGGTACATATTCATAGTTCACTGAGTTGCTCTCTTTAAATTTTCTAGATCCACTCATGTTTTTTGCTCGAAGAGGATTATTTTTACCCCTTTCAACTTTAATATTCTTGTTGACCTGTATCTTCCCCATTACATTAGCACCAATGAAACTTGTGCCTTCCATTCCCCTACCAGCTACTCCCTTATTACCATAATTTTCAACCCCCCTCTGTTGTCTAAAGGGCACCTCCTTCAGCACCTTCTCATAGTTGGCATTAATGAGGTCCCTTTTTAGTTCTCTTTCCTCACACACAACTCTGTTTTCCTTTTCTATATCCTCATTAAGGATAGTAAATCTCGACCCTACTTACTACCCTGGTAACTCATTAGCAACTTTCCTTGGCCTTCTAGCTCTATGCACTATCTTCCAGCACCTTGCTTATTTTTCCCTTGAGGAACTCTCGTAGGTTTCTTTCATATGGCCAACACACCCACATTTTTTATACAAAGCCCCCAGGCTTTCATAGACTATACTAAAAACCTGCCCTTTAACTTTAAATTTAGGAATCAGAGGCATGGTTAGGTCCAATTCCACACACATGCGCACAAATTTTCCTCTAGCCCTTTGCGCTGTGTGAACATCTAATTGAATTTCTTTACCAATAGAATTCCCTAGATTTAACAAAAAAAATTGTCAAACAGTGGAGTAGGCAGATTTGGAAGCCTCACCCATGCCACAACAGAGTCAATTGTAGCATTCTTCGGGTTGAATTTTGGTCTCCATCTCGCCACATTTAAATAGGCATTAGCTATCACCCACGGGCCCCCTATCAATGCCTCCATGTAGTCATCACTATGCTGGAAATTCACCAGGAAAAATTCATTCTCCAAATCAAATACATCAATGCTACCTTTCCGTTCCCATAGGAGTCTCAATTTCCTCACCATGAAACCGTAACATAGTTGCCTCCCCAAAGGCTTTACAATCAAAGTTCTTCGAAAGGTTTCATCAACCTCTCCCTTTCTTTCTCATCGAAATCAAAATTAGGACACAGAGGATTGGATAGATCTACACAAATTCCATCATTAGGATTTAGTACCCTAGAGAAATTAGTACTTGCTCCATAATCTTCCAAATCATCATTGTCGTCGTCGTCTTTCACCCATTCCCACCAGCAAGCCTTCGAATCCACATTTCGCAGCAACGATTCCCTGTATGATTTAGGTGGAAGCTCCTTTCCTTCAGGTTGCATCCACTTTTCCTCCCGCGATTTTACCGATTCGCATCTAGAAAATTGTTCTTTAATTGAAGTCGGCCTCGTTTTATCCTTCATCAGACAAAAGTATGATGAATATGTGAGTTATGACAAAAACAATTGGGAAAAGGGTGAAGGTGCATTTTTACCAACGAAGTATTATAGAAAGAGCATCCAGCACAAACATTTAATGATGGTACCTTAATTACAAAAGAACAATTAAAAAGTGGTAAAAAATACAACACGGTTAGTTTTTTTTCACGGACGTTTAGCTCCAGGGGATCGATGATGTGGCAAAGATAAAAAGTAAATGTGGTAAGATTGTGTCGAAAAAATGGGTGTAGCTTATTTTTGCTCGGGGCTCTCAAGGGAGACGGGGAAGACGAAGAGGCGATCTCGAAAAAGCGAGCAAGCCGAGAGAAAAACAAAGAAAGGCGATACGACAAAACCCATTACTTCTAGTGGCTGCGGTGGCTCTGGAGCCATCGATCCTAAGGGATAGAGTTCTGAAAATCTTGACCCCATAAGAAAGATGGGTCATTTTCGTTGGACCTCACGAACTCCATTCCAACCTCCTCTCATGGCGACAAAGCTTGGACGAAGTAATAGAGATCAGCCTTGACGATGAGGGCTTGCCAGATATGGACTCGCTAAAGCCTAAACTCGAGGCATATAAAAATTCCGATCGACCCATGTTGGGATCTTTCTTTGCTTGTAGCAATGTCACTGGAATCTACTCAGATACGCGAGCAATTGCTACACTTCTTCACCAGTACAATGGCTTTGCGTGCTTCGATTTCGCCGTAGGGTATTTGAACTTCTGTTTTTTTTTTTCCTGGACTGTTTCTATTTTGTGTGTTGAAAATTTCAAAACTTGAAATGATTTTGGTTTTTTAGTGGAAACTCTGGCTATGGCAGAATGAATCTATCTTTGATGATGATTATGTCAGACCTACGAACCCTGCGGATGTTATTTTGCAAGTCTGGAAGAGTTTTGTTTAGGAGGAAAGATTGGGAGGTGGAGTTTGTCTTTATTAGTAGGGAGGCAAACCAGGTGGCGGATTTGTTAGCAAAACAGGGCATTTCTCATTCTGATTTCTGGGACACTTGTCCTGATTTTGTGAGGCCACTGGTTGTATAGGATAGGCTGGAATTCAATTCCCTTGTGTAACTTTTCCTTTTCTTTCTTGTATCTTTCGTTTGTATCGAAAAAAAGATCAGCAGTTGAAGAGGTAAAAAAGCCTCACCCTTACTAAATTTTTTGAACTTTATAATGCAATCATTTGTTTGTAAAGAAAAGTTCTTGTTCATATCATGAACAGGGGTATGTTGGAGTGAAACCTGGATGGACTAGAGTTAGTTCTTCTTACTACATGAGAAAAGAAGATTTTGAGTTCATACTAACTGCCATGGAGTTTATAGTAGACTATGGACGATTTCTTTCTCTCGCATACTGAGCTTTAATTTGAGAAATGGAAGGTTTGGAGAATGGGTTCGCCCGTTATTTCTTTATTCTCTGCTCTCTACTTTTCTCGAGGAACGCGTTTTCGATTTCTCCAAAATGATGATTTCTCCAAGAACGCGTTTTCCTTTTCATCTTCGTTCTCTACTCTCGAAGCTAAATGCAGAAATAAGGCAGAGTCAAATTTTTCTGACACAAGTTGCCACATCTTGGTTTAATCTTCACCCACATCAGCATCTCCATTGAGCTGGATGTCCGTCAACCAGTGAAACTAACGGATTGTGTATTTTAGCTCCTTTTAATTGCTTTTTGGTATTTAAGGTACCACTAATTAATATTTGTGCCAAGTGCTCTTTCTATAATACTTTGTTGGTAAAAATGCACCTTTACCCTTGGGAAAATACCACTTATATCCCAAGAAAGATTTTAAAAAATATTAAAAAAAAGTCACAACCCCAAATTCTCTATCAAAAAAGTCCCAAGAAACTTTTTTGATATTAATTACGGAATTCCAATATAAAAAAAGTCCCATTGTCAAAATAGTTTTTCATATTGTTAAAATTATTTTCTTGTTAAAATTTTCCTATGAAAAGTTGTTGTCAAAATGGCTTTTTAGATTGTTAAAATAGCTTTTCCTGTTGTTATAATTCTACTTAGGAGAAAAACTCGAA
Source organism: Acacia acuminata (assembly GCA_019022655.1). NCBI lineage: Eukaryota > Viridiplantae > Streptophyta > Magnoliopsida > Fabales > Fabaceae > Acacia > Acacia acuminata. The sequence goes on from JAFJYI010000158.1 coordinate 1,416,847, forward strand.
TAAAATTTTAACAATAGGAAAAACTATTTTGACAACATTAAAGGCCATTTTGACAACATTTTTTTCATAGGGAAATTTTAACAACAAGAAAAGCTATTTTAACAACATGAAAATTTATTTTGACAATGAGACTTTTTTGATATTTTTTATCCATAATTAATATCAAAAAAGTCCCTATAGGGGTTTTAGCGTTAGGACTTTTTTGATATTTTTTTTTTCTTTCTTTGGGACCTAAGTGATATTTTCCCAAAAAAATTTAATGAATGGGAAAAAATTAAAAAGAATTGTTTTTTGTTTGGATTTTGTATTGTGTATAGGGAAAATCCCTTATAAAGAACTTTAAATATGCTAAAAGACAAAAAAGATATTTCGAATATTTATAATTTTATAGAGATGTTAGAGTCAATTTGTCTTTTGTGAAATTAAAAGAAAAAGATCAATTTTCCATTACATATTTTATTTTATTTAGATGGAATATTACCTTGGGAATATTAATTTTTTTAAAATAAAAAAATATGTAATGGCAAATTGGTCTTTTGCTTTTAATTTTAGAAAAGACAAACTAAGCTCTAGGATTATGAATATTTAAAAATCATTTTTGTCGTTTAACATTTTTAAAGTTCTTCCCTTATTTATATTATAAATGACATGGCACAAAGTTTTATATGGAATATTACCCATTTGTAAATTTTGATAACCAATGGCTTAATTCTTAAAGATTTTTAATTTTAGATTACAGTGTGTGTGTTTTGAAATGTTCATTACCTAAATGGGGAGCGCTATATGTGCCCCTTCGCCCTAAACCAGTAGGCCCCATCTTTCTAGCTAAGGATGACCGATCTAGTCTTGTTTGGATAATTTGTGTAGGTGATCGAGGAACTCAGAAAATGTTAAAAAATTCTGTTGTCAAAGTTGTCCAATTGATAACTCCTACAGTAGTAGTAGAGATTAACAACTCAATCGGTAAGTTTTAACAACTCCTTGTAACCTTTTTTGACATCAGAATTTTTTTTCTGAAACTTTTTTAACATTTTCTTAGCTCATTGAGATCTTAAAGAAATTTTCCCATATATATATATATATATATATATAAAAACCTTGTCATGTCTAAAGGTTTATTTTAATTTTAAATGTAAGACAAAACACACAAATTCTCAATTTTATAATATTTTTTTCTTAAACTATCCCTGATAGTTGCTTGTGTTAAAGAGATTTCTCTTCAGGGTGGTTCTAATACAAATAATTCAAGATGATATTCTTACTAAAATAAATATAATTTTTCTTACAAAACTGTAGTGTGAACGGTAACAGTGGCCAGTGGCCCATCTCAGGCAAAGTGTGTGTGTCGGTGGTGAGTTTTTTTTCTCATTTTCTCGAGACCTATTCTCTCGATTGCTCCTTTTTTTTCCTCATTTTCTTGAGAGCTATTCTCTCGATTTTACTCCAGTTTTTCCTCATTCTCTCAATTGCTCCAGTTTTTCCTCATTTTCTTGAGACATATTCTCTCAATTGCTCCAGTTTTTTTTTTTCAAGACCTATTCTCTCGTTTGCTATAGTTTTTCCTCATTCTCTCAAGACCTATTCTCTCGATTTCTCCGTCCATCGCGGTCGTTTTTTTTTTTTTTTTTTTTTTTTTTTGCTTCCGTTCGGTGAGAGGCTATGGATCATTATTATTTTTTGAAGATCGATTCTTTGCATGTGCAAGCCTTTGCTTCCCGGCTTGAAGGGGGATTAAAGTATATTACATATTCACAAAGCCACTTCATCCTACTCGATTGCATGAACTCAAGTCCAAGCTGGGCATCCAAGACATCCATGCTCGAGCTTGCCGAGGGGGTGACGGGGATTACATAGCAAATTGTATTTTGATTTATAGGAATTCGATTTGTAGGGATTAGGGATAATCTTCATTAATATTCATTATTAGATTTATAGGAATCACTGATTTATAGGGATTATGAATAATCTTCATTAATAGTCATTATGAGCCATTACTATTGAGGCTATCTTATTTTGTCTATATATGTAACGTTTGTATATGAATAGAAAACACAACGAACATTCATTCTTTCCATTTTGCCAAGTCACAAAATATAAGTACTAAGAACTCATGTTTTATTAGAAAATTGAGCGATGGTAAGGATAATGATATTAACACATTTTACTTGTGCACGTTAGATTTGCTGGCTTCAAGACTGTTGCAATTGACATTTAATTCTGATTAAAAGTCAGTTTAAACTAGTTGAGAATGTTTATATCTCTTGATGATGTGTTGGATTTTTCAGACTTATGCTTTAATTATAGTGTGGGCTGTTGTATCTTCAAAAGGGAAGTCTACAAAAATACTGAATTATTGCTCTCAAAGCTATTCATTAACACTTTTAGCCTCCTAGATCTCAAAACTAGGATTCCTTCTTTGTTTTTGGCACTTGATTAATTTCATAATCTCCTGGGTTCCAACGTCATCAAGATTCCTTCTAAAACTCTCGTTGTTTACCAGTAATGTTTTAGAGGACACCCTTTGTAAAATTGAATATGAAAGAATATGGCATTTGAGTGTTTGTGTATATCTGGGATTGGGGGAGAGCTGGGGTTGATCCCCATATACAAAACTAACTATATTAGAATTTCAAATGTCTTAGACTACGGTGCGAAGGAGGATTACTCTCTGCTGTCGGCGGAGGACACCCCCTGATTTCTATCAAAAAAAAAAAAAAGAATTTCAAATGTCTTAGCAAGAGTAACATATGAATTTCCCTTAACTCATGCATATTTTCTTTTGCAGCAAGTAAAGCATAACAAACCACATGATTGTAAATAAATTGTGTTGGCTTTGCAAGCACCAAATTTGACTAGAATTTTCATTGTCCTGCAATTAACTATATGCTAAGAATCAGTACCTGCTTATAATTCTATGTTGAGTTTTAGTTTTCTTTTCTTTTTTTGTTTATATTCTTTTTGTTTTAATGTATTTAAACTTTCCTTAAAAAAAAAAGATTGGGAGTACATGCAGACACAAACAAAAAATCCTAACTTCACCACTGGGCAGGGGTCCTACCCTACCGGCATTTTTTATTAGTATTAATAGTGTAATGCTTTTACCCTACCCGAAAATATGAGTGATGTTAGATAGAGATACATTTGGGCAATTTTTTCACACAATACTTGACAACAAATGCCGATGACCGGATTGTGTGATGCGTTTTAGAAGTCCCCACAATTACAGTTGACGCGTCAAACGATTTCACCTCCCGTACAATAAGCTTCCGAGCTGACTCACCTCTACAGGCTTCCAACTTCCGATCAACCTGGTGAGTGTCCAACAGACTTGAGGCTTAAAACTCACAATTAAAAAGAGATCGCATACGAGGAATTTTAGTTGTGAAAAGATGTCCACAATGTCATTATTATTTCTCAACAATTTAGAATCTCGAATTCTAGTAATCACTAGAAACAAATTTTCAAAAACCTCCAAACAAACTACTAAAATAATGTAACAAAAAAATAGTGAGAGACTGAGAACGGTACCTAACCTGCTTCAAGTTGCAAAAACCTTTGCAAACGGCGAGAACAGGTTCAAAAGTATTTACAAGAGAGAGGGATGATCCTATACCCGCTAGGCAGGGGAAGCCCGCTCTACCCAGCCTGAAAATGTTTAGAGCTTTTACTGGGCAGACCGGATATCAGGCTGTAAAATGCAACCCGTTCATCCTTTAGCTAGGTTGAGCATTGGCGGGGGTCTTGCCACGCCCAAAGACCGCCCATGCTCACCCCAAGGGCGGGAATTCGTGAAAACACAAAATTAACGTTAGTAGTTAATAACCTTCATTTATTAAGTGACAAAAGTGATAGTACTGATGAAACAACTGTCATGTAACACTTAGAAACAATATAGTCTTTCAACCTTACACACAAATTTAACAGTTATGTCAATTGATTGTAAAGTATGAACAACAAAAACAACCTTTTACAATAAACAACCTTCATGTAAAGTACAAATTAAAAAAAAAAAAAAAAACACGATTTCAAGACCTCGTTCGGTCCGGCACCAAGTACCAATTCTCTTAAAGTTAAATACTTTAGAACAAAGTATTCATTTTGTTCATAGCACTTTTCTAAAAATCACATTTTAATAACCCTGTCCTTCTCTCCCTCATCATGGTCAGATGCTAGAGAGCTCTTTCCACTCGCCCTCCTCCTCCTCCTCATCACCACCATCATAATCCTCACCCTCTTCCACCACCACCACCACTTCCTCCTCCTCAAATGGAGGCTTTTCTATAGACGTTGGCCTACCATGACCACTCAACAAGGCATCTCGATAGACAAGCCCATAGTCTAAATAGGAAATTGGACCTTATCTTTCATCACAATCAGGTTGTATATGATCACTTCTAGTTAGACGTTGATGATGTGCCAAGTGAATGGGAGAGGTAGGAGGATGCAGAGGATAGCAGTAGTGGTGATAATTAAAAGCCACTACTACTTTTTTTATTTTTTGAATATTAAAAAAAGTAATCGTTTGGGCAATGTAGCCCAAGAATATTTAAAATAATAATAATGGTCTCTTCACGGTTTTTAGTAAACAATTTTTACTAATTTAGGCATTTTATAATATAACTCTTTTTATTTTAAAGGACACGTTCTTCTATATAACCCATGAAACCCTTTCCATTTAAATGTTCGAAAAATGAACTTCATTTATCCATCCACTTCGATATATTCCAACTTCTAACTTTTTTTATTCATCAATTATATGAGAGAGCAAGGATGCATGGACAAGTTCTTGAAGGAATTGATCTCTCTCTTTTGTTCTCTGATTGGGAAGGTAGACAAATTGTTGGAGAATGATATGAATCTAATGGTGCAGTATATCCTTCATCTACATAACTTTTTATTTTTTGTTAGCTTATTCAAACTCTCTTTTTCTTTGCTTTTCTAAATTTTTTGTTTGTACCATGGGTTTAAATAATCAACTTTAAAAATTATTTTAAAAAAGTTAAATAAGTAATGGTTATTATGTAAAACCTGTCACTTTTAAGAATACCATATCAAATACCTAACAGTTATTAAGAAACCACTGTGACTTTACAAAACCTAACAACTGTGACCGTGAACTTTTGTTCAAAGGTTTATTACGGTTATAAATTAAGAACCATAAGAAAATGTCACATTTCATAATGTTTCTAAATTTTTAACCATGAGCAAGTTTCATCAAGTCTTTTAAAACATGTACCTGCTATCTCGTGTCTCTTCACTCTCCCAAGTTATTACAATTAACACGCTTGTCTTGGCTCAAACGTTACCCACCATCCTCGGGACCTTAGAACTCCGATTGACCTTTCTGACCATCGACAGTCACATCCAAGCAAACCACTTCAATTTGATAGCCTCGCGAGTCACTTCAATTGCCCTAACTTACTTTTTGAAAAGACATTTTCTCATAAACAAGGCTATTTGCCTAATTAATATGTATTAACAATCCAGCTGGGTTTTTATAAACAATTAACCATAATAGAAAAATGTTCAAACCACATCTTCTAAAATACTATCATGGTTAAAAGCATTTAAATCACAATTAGAAACAAACCATGATAGAAAATAGTTTATCATTAATTTCCAACATCCCTCTCGATCCTCAACACCATCAAAACACATTTTTTTCAAAAATCCCACATGATTAACTCATTGGGATTAATGGCACAAACCCCGCCACTACAATAAAGCAAATGCAAAACTAAGGTTACAATCAAAATAGGGGTTAGAAAACCAGCCCACAATCCTGTAATGTAATGTATCACTGAACCCCACAACAAAAAGGTCTTTAACACAACAAAACATAATAATAATAATAATAATAATAATAATAATAATAATAATAATAATAATAATAATAATAATGTAGTGGATCCATAAATTGTTGAATGCGCAAGTTGAGGTCGTAGGCCTAATAAAATCTTCCATAAATTGTTGAATGCGCAAGTTGAGGTCGTAGGCCTAATAAAATCTTCTCAGATACCCAAAACATAATTCATAATGAATATAAGGATGTGGCTCTAGATGACAATATGATACTCGTTACAAACCAAGAAAATAGGAGACCTATATAGGCTAATCAAGCTTATGTCTAGTCTGCTTCCCTTTGCCCATTAATCAAAAGTAGAACATACCTAAAAATTATTAAATCAATGACAAGGTGAGATGTAAAGTTTCAGTAACCAGAATCAATTTACAAAGTATGCAAAAAAGGATTTCAAGTTAGAGAAGCATGTTTAACCAACATAATAATAATATTCTCAATAGTTAACACCACATAATATTACAACAATTAGAACCATCCATTCTCACCCATCATGCTCTTCCTTGTATCTTCTGGATGTGGTACAGACTGTCAATGCAAATATACCTAACCAAAAATTAGCTAGTCACTTCAAGAATACCGCCCCCTCTCATGTCGCCACCGATATATCATAGCAAGAAAGTGTCCACCCAAAACACTAAACTCAAAATCTGGGTCAAGAATGAGAGAGTCAATGGGCACAATTTCTCCATATCTCTTCCACACAGTCCAACATATTTCATAATAGAAAAACTATATATCACATAGTTTTCAAAACATATTACAAGATTACTATTCCATATACAACATCTCATCACAACAATAACAATCTTAATAGTAATCCCACTCATATATACAAGTTGGAAAATATATCTTGCTTTCTTGAACTAAGTTCATATTCAAACATAAACATCATTTTTTAAAATACATACAAGTAGTATAGATGAAAGTAAGGTTTATAAAACATCTTACAACAAAAAATATGGATATATAATAAATTAACACTATTTACGTCAACTTTAAGCTTAACATTAACTTGAGGAGCAAAGTACGAGCAATCATCATCTCAAGAAAGCTTTAGATTATCAATGTAGATACTAATCAACCACAAGAAACAATAAAATAAATAAGTTATACAATTCAGCTCCCAAAAACACAATTTCCTTTACAACCATTATCCTCAACATCCCAATTTCTTTAATAATCCTTAACCTTAACCTCAACGATCCAAGGTCATAAATCACTTATAAGCCAAAATCACTCATTAAAATCCTTAAAGAACCTCTACCCTGTTTTCTTATATTAATCACTCAATTTCACAGGTTAAAGTTTTCACCGCAAACACATCCATAGTCAAAAAAATCATCAATATCAACATCCAAGACCAATTAAATCTCTTTTCTAATTCATATGAGCATAATCCAATTATTAAAAAAAATTCTTCAAACCTCCACATAATCAAAATTATATCAAACTCTAACTCGAATATCAAATCCCAACTTATAATTTCATATAACTCAAAATCAAACAAAACTAAACCAATTAAAATTTTAGTAATGCCTCTAATAACTCAAATAAATTGTTTAAACAAATTTTAATCGGCAAAAATATCCTATAGAAAATAATCTATGATCTTTTCATAAAATAAATTAATTATAAAATTATAAAACAACTAAATAATAAATCTAAATCGATTAAAATTAGCTATTAGTTTTCATCTACCTATCTATAGTCATATATTGTCAAAATTCAAGACTTACTCAAATCCCTAGTCTCAAAATTTTCTCTAATATGAACAATATTACTATCATCAGAAAGTTAAAAATGAGTGGAACAACTTTCATAAAGGAAATTCGTTGAAAACAAGTGAGTTTAGTTATCTAAATAATCATAAAATGAAGAACTCTAGGCTACAAAAATGGTAAACAACGTCGAAGAAGAAGCAACACAAACTGGAACTTCTCTCTCACACTTTCTCGATGAGAAAGGGATGAATAGTAGGGGTTTGAGCCCCATTGTCCCACAAGAAGAGATTCTCTCATCATCCATTTTCTCACGGGCCCATCGGGGCGTTCATTGGGAAGATTAGAGAAAAATTCAAAGAGTATCCTTGATGATGTGACCTTTCAGATTGATAGGATGAACATGATTTAGAGATTAATTATGAGGGATGATGAGAAAATGGATAATGAGAGAAATCGGACCACGATCCCACATGATTGATTAGGCATCAATTCAAATTAAAGGGACTACATGTCCTTTTAAATATATTACTATTTTTTTCTTTTCCTTTTTCCTTTGTTGTTTGTTTTTTTAACTTCATTTCTTATCATTTTATATCATTTTTTCTTATAAATTAATTTTTTAATAATAATAATTAAAATAAAAATAAAATATTATTATTATTTCTACATAATTCATGATAAATCCATTTTTGTTATATAACTCTTCTTTAATTATAAGCAAATCATATAAATCAAAATCGGGATGTTACACTTTTTGGTTTTGGAACCCTAGCTCGGTCGCATTGCTTCACGTGCTTTGTTCTTATTATATTAAGATATGATTTATCTTCTGCATCTACATTCTCCATTCTGTATTCTCCTTGTTTTTCACTTCATCTCTCCTAGGTAGGTTTTGACCTTAGTTGTGCATTGTGTTTTTCTAGAAAATCCATTGCTCCGTTCCCTATGGTTGACTAAATGAGTTTTGTATTCTAGTTAAAATGGAAAGTTCTACTTCCTGCGACGCTGATAATGCCTATAGTTCGTATCCTTCCTCTACTCCCGATAATATTCCTAGGCCACCCAAAAACAAGACCCCATAAGAGGCATTATAATGAGTGAAGTATATTGTAATGAGAGGTCGATGCGTCTTGACTTTTGTGAACCAAGCAAAGTCTTTAGGTAGAAGATTTCACGTGACATGGAACAATAATGGTCAACCTAGTAAGCCATCACAACCTTAACAAGGATCAATGTTCCTATATGTCTACGGAGAGATTATAGTGTTATTGTAAAAATATGTCTACTATATACTTGTAAAAAATGTTAACTTGAATTGTGTGCTTTGGAGTCTGCATATCATTTAGATGAAGATTACATAGAGGAATTTATCGTCAAGAAGGTTGGCTATTCTCTACACACATTCTATCATGCATTGATGAAGGCATATATGTAGAATCCTAAAAAGGCTGATGAGACAGAAGTTCTCATGGAAGTTTGGCCCAACACCAAACCAAATGATTGAAGAGAATTTATCATTGCACATCGCGACCCAGCATTCCAAGTAATGAACAAAATTTTATGGTCACCGGCAACCTTGAAGAAATAATCGAGACAAAAAGTATGAAAAGCTCCAAAAACAGTATGATAAAATCTAGGAATAAATACGGTTTCTCACACAGGAGTTGATGAAGGAGTGGACTATGAAACATCAAGGGGAAATGACAATCCAAGTACTAGAGGGAGCTGCACATCCCCTCCCCCCAATGATCTGCCTGAGGGTTTGGTGAGTAGTTAGTGTTTTGCCAATAGCCCTAGACACAATACAGTTGCAACGGCCCACATGTTCAACTGCCTAGATGATAATATGCTTCATAACAAGCCTATCCCTCTTGAGCATGTAAAGGTACAAATCAACACTAAAATCAACCCCATCTATCCACTCCCTATGCCCATTAAAGACACTGATACAGTCGGAAAGGCTACGGGCAGCTGTGTTGGATGACTTTGTTGTCTACTTAAAGTCTGGAAGCCCCATACTCAAAAGAAGTTGGCTACTCAAAAGAAGCTAGTCCACCAATAAGTTCAAGCCCCTCAATCAGTCCAAGTGCCCCAATCACTCTTAAACCGTCACAATCAGTCTAAGCCCCCACTAATCAATCTAATCTCCCCCTCTTCCATTACCCCCACTTAGTCAAAGCCTCCTACTTCTAAGACCCCCAATCAATCCAAGAAGACGAAGCATCCCTCCCCAATGATCAATCCAGGAAGAAGTCTTCCTCCCAAAATAAGCCCGTTGGTCAATCTTCCCGGAAGTCCCTCCAAGAGTTCACTAGCAAGATCTTGGCTTTAGACCCGTTTACATATATCAAATTTTAGAAAGAGGTATTTGACCAAGAAGACCAAGAGGATGCTATAAACCATGAACTAGTTTCTGAGGTGTTGAACAAGGAGATTACAAGTACAAGCTTTGTCAACTTCTTTATGATGCATTTCTTCAACTTTGATTAAATAGTTGGCTGCTTAGAGTTTTGATTACATTTTGATATGTTAGTTTCGGCATTTTAGGCACCTATACCATGGTTAAATCCTCCTCTGCGGCCTCCAAGACAAGATCAAGTTCATTCGCCTTGACCATGTCAGGCACTAGGGTGTCAACATGAAGGAAGATGCCAAGCAAAATCACGCGAGGTTTCTAGGGGATGAATTCATAAGGAGGGCGGTAGATGTAAGAAACACTTACTTCTTTGTGCCATACATTCAAGGGTAGGAACGTCATTAACTATACTTGAATTCGTTTTTATTTCTTTATGATGCATTTCTTCAACTTTGTTTTTTAATTCATAAGGAGGGCGCTAGATGTAAGAAACACTTACTTCTTTGTGCCATATATTCAAGGGTAAGAACGTCATTAACTATACTTGAATTCATTTTTATTTGTTTTGTAATTGTCCTGATAGTGTGATATATTATTGTACTTAGAGAGCAATGGATGCTCATAGTGGTAAATCTAATTCACAAAAAGATTTGGTTTTATGATTCTATGGGTGGGGATCTAGACAGGACACCATACATACAGGAGATATACAACCAGTAAGTTATAAATTTTTCATCTCTTATAATTCAATTCAACTTGCATGTTTATAGATATATGTGTGTGTGTGTAATGGAGAATGGTCTCGATTGCAACAATTGCAACCTCACTAATGACCACTTTAGATACACCTTCGAATGGTAGCATCCGAAGGTATGTATATTATTCATCAATGACTATAACATTAAATTGAAGTACACATCTAGTTTATATATACGATCAAATGACAAATTTTTCTTCTCATTTCTTTTAGTACCTAAAGCAACAAACATGAGCAGTGATTGTGGGTACCGCATGATGCGGTTCATGAAGGACATAATCACACACGGTCCTAAAAATATTGATAGAAATAAGGTATATTATATGCTCAATCCATTCATAGATACACTCGATCAGCTATATATTACAGTATCTAGCTTCCATATATTGTTTCCTTTCCGCACAGTATTTTAATGACTTATGCACGATGTTTAGCAACTTACAAATGGAAGAGTGGTTGAAGAGTTGGCCGCATCTTTGCAACATTAGTTGGAGCATAAACAATACAAAGTATGACTGTAAATTTATAGATACTAATGATTTGTTTAATTTGTTTTATAGTTTTGGCTTTAATAATATATACATATGTACATGAATGACTATAAATATATTTTGATTTTTTATATTGTTATGTATATGAATGAAAATGTAAATATATATTCTGATTCATTTTGTAAATGTATATGTAAGAAGATCTCGAAAGCAAAAACCACCACCCAAAAAAAAAAATATTGTTGTAAATCACAATTGTTATATAACAACTATTAATTATATCAACTCTATATAACGGTTGTTTGGAAAGAACTGTTATATATGTTACCTAACAATTGTTATTTATATCAACTATATATAATGATTGTTTGGAAAGAACCATTATGTAATATGCAAGGATTATCATATATATATATATATATGTTGGAAATTATGCCCTAGGGGCAATTCATTGTACTTTGGATATTTAAGTTATTTAAAGTATTCTCTTGAGTTATCATTTTCGTTTGCATGTTCGTATTAATAACTGATCCCTGGATATATCTTATAGATGATATCCTAAATGTCCTCGGTCGATCATCTACGGGAGCGAAGATGAGATAAGACCGATATGACTTTGATGAGGTATGGAGATACGAATCAAAGTCATGGGCACTTGTAAGAGTACAAAGGTCTTTGGACCGACCCACTATGAGAAAGCTGCATGGATCTAGTCATAAGCTTATCTCATGTATAACCGCGTCACGACGCCTTATGACTGAGATCATCATGGATTCCTACATGATGAATCACGGTCTTTGACCTAGTTAAAAGTCACCTTTGACCTAGGGTGATGATAAAGGCCGGGATCGGGATCGGTGGTTTTCATGCGGAGGGATGTGAATGGTCAAGATGGAATTTGTCCCTCACATTTGTAGAGAATAATCTTGGGCCCCTCGATGAGTGAGTCTAAGAAATGTATGGTCATACTGTGATGGAAAGGAGTTTCCATTTCACTTATTAGACTACTCGAGAATCGAGAAAGTAATGGTCAAGAAAATGAAGTTGACATTATCCATGCCTCATCCTTGACCAAATTATCGCGTGACAAAAGGGACGTGACATGGTTGTACGATAGGTTGTATCGTGTCATCGATCCCCATGTGAATTGGGTAGTCGCAATGTCTTGCTAGAGGCCGCTTGTGATTTGTGGGTGACATAGTGTTGGCCCACCGCCAATCTCATATGGGCCTGCGGGGGTCGTACACAAGAATAACTCAACACGAGCGAAAGTGTCCAGATTCATTGAATCTTAGATACGTCTAAGATTTAATGAATACTTAATTTAATCTAGGATATATATATATATATGTGTGTGTGTATGTGTATATATATATATATTAAAATTTGAAATTAATATATGTTAATATTATTAATAGAGATTATAATATTAATATATTTGTTTTGTATTTAATTTATTTGATAAATTAAATATCTAAAACAAATTGAGATATTGTATCTCATTTAATTTTCGAATAAAGATATCGTATATCTGTTTAATATTAAATTAAGATATGGTATCTCAAATTTAAATTAAATAGATAGATATTATTTCTCGGATTTAATTTATAGAGATAAATTAAATCGAAGGCTTTTAATATGGATTAAATAAATGGATTTGATTAGATCTATTAGATGGATTTAATTAATACATTTATTTTAATTCAGATTCCAAATTCGAATTTCAAATCAGCTTTAATGAGGATTAAATGCGTTACATCAGATTTGATTGATGTAATTAATGTATTTTAATCCATATTTGAAATTTGAATTTCAAAATTAATGAGGATTAATTTTATATAATGCGTTGAACGGGTTTAGAAAACTCACGGGACATTTTGTCAAGCGCATTCGTAAAAGCCGCGAGAAAAACCCTAGAGTGGAAAATTAAGAGAGACGCACAAAAGGCGCTAGCACACGCGTAGCCGTGTTCGGGAGTTGTTCGTGTGGATACCGGTGGAGGAAGACGATCCTACGAGTTGTCTTCTGCTGATCGAGGAGGTAGCCCACCTATTCAACGAAGAACAAGTCACAAACGAATTCTCCTAAGGTAATTTCGGATTCACTAGCCTAGGTTTAAACGCACCTGAGTGATCCTCGAGACGGGATTCGTAAGTTTTTTTAATCCGCTGCGTTGTACAGATCCCAACATATATATATATATATATATAATGAAGTTGTTTACTATACCCATTGATTATTAGCAAAGCAATGGACATATTATGGCCTTACCGAGCCTCAATACATAACGGATATTATGTTATAACCGTTACAATAGATCCAAAATAAATAACGATTTGAAACCTTAATGTATCTGCTTTGAGGTTTTATAGTGCTTGCATATATGACATTTTAGAATAACGATGTATGTCAGTTAACAACTGTCATATATCGCAATTTCTGTAATAATGTGTGTACTTTTAATCCTTTAGCATTATACAATATTTTATTTTAGTTCCTTAATTTTATAAAATAATAATAATAATAATTCTTTAGCCCTAAAATCACTAACAAAAAAAAAAAATGACGTCTTTAAAAATTTTAAGGGGTATGGGATATGGTGCAAAATGTGGGTTGTCCTTCGATGGGCTATAATTATACATGAGAGGTGGTTTGAGAAAGCTTTCCTCAAAACGAGTTGGCATTTTGTCTATCAAAGCTCATTGCCAACCCTTTTTAAAAAAAATTAATACACACATATATATATATATATATATATATATATATATATGGGCAAATGATTTGTCCGTGACGGGACCTAAAAGTTTTTCCTATGAATCCAAACTACATCGTTTAGTTTAGTGAGGGCACGCCAAAGATTTTTTTTTTTTTTTTTAAAAAAAAAAACAAACAGAGTGTAGCACGCTTTTCTGATTGATTCCCGGAAATTGCGATCAAGCATTAGTCATGAGAATCAATCGGAAATTGCGGATCTGGACGAGAATCACTTCCCTCATAAATTAAAACTTTATATTTAAATTTAGAAATCAAATCGCTAATGCATCGGTAACGAGCGAATGAACCAAATCACAGACAGTTCCACAATTTGAAATCAAATCACGGACAGATGCGTTGGAAACCTCTCTCACTCTGAGTTTTGTTTCCCGTGAACTTCCCGTATTTTTCTATTGATTTTTTATTTTTTTTATATATATATCGAATTAGACTCTCTTTGCTTTGTGTTGGCTCCCCTATTTATAAAAATAATTTGGAAGAAAGTTTAACCAGGATAACAAATATTTTTTTAAAAAAAAATAACTTATAAATATTTAAATAGATAATAATGATAAAAAAACAATCGTATTGAGATTTGATTGTTTAAATTTTAATTTCATTCGGAAATCAAAAGTTTATTCATAAAATATTTTATTTTTAAGAATATTCAATTAAGTAATGCTATGTTATATTGATTTAATGCTTAAAATGATATCATTTTTTTATATCCAAATGGAATAATCATACTCGTAATATATCGGGATATGATATTATAATAATTTGTTGGTGAAATATTAAGCCTAAAAGATTATTTAAAAACTATGGAAATTATATTGCCAGTATTGAAATATTAATTGCAAGTATTGAAAGTCTATTCAAATACAAATTTTGAATGACTTCCTATCAATCGAATTGCTTTTGATTGGAATTAATCAAATGGGCTATATTGAAATAAATATATTTTGAATGACTTCCTATAAATATACATATAGGGAAAATGATTTGTCCAAAGTGAGGACCTAAGAGTTTTTCTGTGAATCCAAACTACATCGTTTGGTTTAGTGAAAAAATTATTTATAAGATTTTTTTTTTTTTTTTTTATTTAAAATCAAAATTTCTTATTTCATGAATTTATTTTTATTTTTAAAATAATTATTATATGACTAAAATATATTTATTTTAATATAGTCCATTTGATTAATTTCAATCAAAAGCAATTCAATTGATAGGAAGTCATTCAAAATTTGTATTTGAATAGACTTTCAATACTTGCAATTAATATTTCAATACTTGGCAAAATAATTTCCATAGTTTTTAAATAATCTTTTAGGCTTAATATTTCACCAACAAATTATTATAATATCATATCCGATATATTACGAGTATGATTATTCCATTTGGATATAAAAAAATGATATCATTTTAAGCATTAAATCAATATAACATAGCATTACTTAATTGAATATTCTTAAAAATAAAATATTTTATGAATAAACTTTTGATTTCCGAATGAAATTAAAATTTAAACAATCAAATCTGTACGATTGTTTTTTTATCATTATTATCTATTTAAATATTTATAAGTTATTTTTTTAAAAAAAATATTTGTTATCCTGGTTAAACTCTCTTCCAAATTATTTTTATAAATAGGGGAGCCAACACAAAGCAAAGAGAGTCTAATTCGATATATATATAAAAAAAAATAAAAAATTAATAGAAAAATACGGGAAGTTCACGGGAAACAAAACTCAAAGTGAGAGAGGTTTCCAAAGCATCTGTCCGTGATTTGATTTCAAATTGTGGAACTTTTCGTGATTTGGTTCATTCGCTCGTTACCGATGCATTAGCGATTTGATTTCTAAATTTAAATATAAAGTTTTAATTTATGAGGGAAGTAATTCTGTCAGATCCGCAATTTCCGATTGATTCTCATGACTAATGCTTGATCGCAATTTCCGGAATCAATCGAAAAGCGTGCTACACTGTTTGTTTTTTTTAAAAAAAAGAAAAAAAAATATTTGGTGCACCCTCACTAAACTAAACGATGTAGTTTGGATTCACAGGAAAAACTCTTAGGTCGTCATTGGACAAATCATTTGCCCATATATAAATGTATTGTTTTGTTTCGTGTTTAATTATATCCTTATTTTATATTAGGACTTTGATTCCATATTTAATTTATTATTTTTATATTGATGGAATAATTATGTAAAATAGGATATATTTTTATATTGACAAGTAATTCGCCGTTAATATAATTATATAAAATTTTGAAAATAAAAAATAACTCCCAAGATGCTTTTTCCTTCGTCTTTTTGCTATTTCGTCTTTTTGTGATTTTTTTTTTTTTACAAAATTTGTACATTACTACAAAAAAAAAAGTTTTTTGCGACGGAAAAATTCCATCGCAAAAGACCAATTTTCCGTCGCAAAAATCGCCCACGCAAAAATTTTCTGTTGCAAAAATGCATATTTCCGTCGCAAAATTTAGATTTAGCGGTGGAACAATTTTCCTCACAAATCCGCAATTTGCGACGGAAAGCTCAATCCTCGCAAACGTTGGATTTTGCGAGGGAACCTATTCCCTCGCAAAATGTTAGATTTTGCGAGGGATTATGCTTGCCTCGCAAAGTTCATGATTTTGCGAGGGATGCTTATTCCCTCACAAAATCCACATTTTGTGAGGGAAAAGCGACGGAGGGTTTATCCCTCGCAAAAGGGGGTTTTGCGAGGGAAACACTTTTCCTCGCAAATCCCAATTAATTTTAAAAAAAATTAAAAAATTTTAAAAAGTAAATTAATTACATAAAAAAATTAAAAATTAGAAAATAAAAAGATTTATATATGATAAAAATAAATTGTAACAATCATAAGAGTTTGCATAGGAATAACAAAATATTACAAAGTATAATGTTTCAACCAAAATAAACTAAAAAAAAGTCTAAACTGCAAAAGTCTTGTCAGGATCACCACCAGTATCGCCATCACCATCAGGAGGCGGCCCCATACCCTTGTCCTTCAAAAGGGAGTGGAGAAGTGTCCGCATCTCAATAATCATCTCTCCTTGCTCCTTTAGCTTCACTTCTTGCTCCTTCACCTTCGCTTCTAACGTCTTCACCCTCTTATATTCTAAAAAACCAACATGAGTCAGTTTATTTTTTGTACTTCATTTAAATGGATGAGGGAATAATGGTTTGCGATTGGTAGCAAAAGTATTACGTCTACCGGAGGAACACCTCCAATATCGCCGGATGAGCGCTTCGTAGAAGACTTCGGTTCGGCGCGAGGCACCCATCCCGAAGACTCTCCCCTTCTTGTCAAATCCTCCTACGGCTGAATGAAGAGACTCTCGTTATCGGAATAAGAGGACATCGGGTCGTTCTCAATCTCGTGAGTCTCTCTCTTGCATCGGTTCGATAGGTCTCCTACAAGCACACAAAAATACATCACAAATAAGACATGTAAAATGAAATAAATGTTACTATTTTAAACAACTAATAAATCTAATTAATATCTCACCGCGCATTGCTGGGACTTGGCGTTAATCCAGCGCCTCCCACCTTCAATCTCCCGGGAGTGGGTCCGCTCAAAGGTAGCCCATTGAATTGAATCCGCAGGAACTTCCCCAGAGTCTGCCTGCAAACACCAATTGATAACCGTCAATTAATTACTTCAAATTATAAAATATTGAAAGCTAAAATAGAAAATAAAGTATACTTACAATTTTTCGTCAATGCTCACTAAATGGAATGGAGCCGCCAGCATATGACGGTCCATACATATGGGCCCTATTTAACTTATTTTATTCACTTTGCTTTATAAATTTCTCGTCGGTGGCCCATCTTTCAAATAAGAGTTCTATGACCTCAGGTTGAATCCAATTTTTCTTTCCCTTTTTCTCTCTCAATTTATAAAATTTATCAGACATCCACTTGCTGGCCCTGAAGTTATAAGCTCTTTTTAATTTTTCCGAATCAACCGGTAAACTTGAGCCTAAACTCTCCCCGAAAAACAATAATAAACAATTAGTGCTCCAAACTATAAAAGTAGTTAATCAATTTGCATTTTGATGAGAAGAAATTAATAACCATAAATCACATAGCTTACTAAGAACTCCCGAACCAAGTGTCAGTCGGCCACCGAGGAATCTCTGTCCACTTGGTCCAAGGCTGAGTGAAATTACGGAACATTTGATCCTTGATGAATTTCTTCACCGTCTTATGAGGCAGAAACCTGAAAACAAAGAAAATGTTACAAATATTAACATAAAAACTAAAAGTAAAAAATCATAACATTACTAGTAACTTTACATGACTTACTCGGTGCCACCGATAGGACGAATCCACATCTTCCCTGTCGCAGGATCAACTGTTCCCCAAGCTGGTGTGTCGGAGGAACTAGCATCCCCGACCTGGCTCTGAGGTGACACAGTATTGAAAATGTTAGAACATAGATGCTTTTAGAAAACAAAATATATGTAAATCAGTCAGAAATCATAAACTCAACATGCTCTGCCCCTTGTTGTGGATCAATCGAAGAGACAGGCACACCTCTACTGCCCAAAACAGAGTCGGTAGTAGACGGTGAAGATGAAAAAGTAAATGGCGGCATCTCTGGGGAAGAGCCAAGCCCTCTGCCTATGGAGGAAGTAGATGGTATCGCCCTACCCCCTCTAATAGGGCGGGATTGAGAGCTACCACTACTACGTCCAGTACCTGAACGCCCTCCTCGATGCTCCATCTACGAAGCGGTTATAAACATTATATCAGTATACATAAAAATATAAGAAATTTACTGAATATGACACTGGCAAAGTAATAGAGTGTCTAGTATAAACAAAAAAAACTAACTCAAATCAATCGGACGATTCATGTTCTTTGACCTCTGCCTGCACACCTTCCTCCGATGTCTCATAGTCGTCGACTTCAAATTCACTAGTTGAGTATATCTCTTCTGTATTATCATCGATCACTGTCACAACTTCCAAAATACATGCACAAAAATTACTAACAACCAATAAAATTAAAAACGTGTGCAATAGAACCAAAAGCAAATAAATCAAAGTGGGGAACAAAAATGAAGGAAATATGATTATCCACTAATTTGTGTGTTGCTTGCCGGAGATTAGGACTTCCCCTAAAATAAACCTTTCAAACCTTTCTTTTTCTTTTCCTTGTTTTGGCTAATCAATGGCAATGTCTTTCTGTGTTTTCTCTTTTTATATCTTGTACTACAAGTTTTTATTCCAGGTTGATCATGAAAAGGGTTCTTTCTTTATTTCTTTCTTCTTTAAAAAAAAAAAACAATTCAAACAGCAAAAATCAGTGTAGCTTTGAATCAGAACTTGTTTGCCATCCACACACCAAAAATAAAAGTGAAATATATTCAGTGCATTCAAACTAGCACACTTTCATATATAACAAAAAAATGATGGTTTTATGGCTATCATACAAGATTCAAACCATTTCTACAACCTTCGGGAAAAATTCCTCTGTCCTGACACAAATTGGCTCACTAAGTGGTGAATCCAAAGGTTTTACTTCAGAAACGTGGGTAAACGAAAAAGAAAAATGAAAGCACAGATAGGATGAGCAACATACATACCCAAGATGTTCAATGTCGGATGAGCAGAGGAGATCGAAGCCTAGATCCACACTCCAAGCTTCCCTAGGTCGACCTTGGTTGAATGCACAGATCGGCCACAACAGTCCGCCGGCGAGACAGAGACACGGATATTTATACACAGTGTACGAACCCAGCTTTAACCAAAAGTGCGATCAAAACAATAAACTGAAACATGAATAAGAGAGGATTGACAAGATCGGGAATTCAAATAAGAAAATTAAAAAGATCAAAGGGGAACTTTACCAGTGCCGAATGGAACAAGAAGCATTCGACGACTGAACCACAGATCCTCGGCGGTGGCGGTGAATGGTGTCTGGGTATAAGAGATTCGATGATCTCTGACCTATGTGCAAGGCGATGGAGTTCACTGGCGTTTCAGCAAAGAAGAGAACTCCTGACGACTGACGATTTGAGATCGAGGAGGAGGAGGAGTGTGGCCGTGAGAGTGAGACGCTGATGAGTGATGAGAGATTGGATTTGTGAGTGCCGCCGTGAGAGTAAGAGTGAGATGCTGAGGAGTGCGGCCGTGGAGGGAGGATTGTGATTTGTGAATGGAGAGATTGGATTTTTGTGTTTTTTTAGGGTTCCAGTCCAGCGGCCCTCATTTGTATTTAAAAAAAATTGCATTTAGCTCACTCTTTATAATTTAGTAAGGGTTTGTAAAAAAAAAAAAAAAAAAGTAAGGGAATATCTCATATAAAGCTACTTGAAATAGAGAAATTTAAAATTAGGTTGGTAAATTTAATAAATCTCTTATTAAAGTTATTGACCTAATTTGGAATATTAAAATTTAGATTAACGATGTTACCGCCCTCTCATAGTCTCCTCTCTCATTTTAAAAAGGTTTCAATACTTTTTTATATAGCAAACTGCATAGCAAAGATTTTCATTAATGATTTTTTTAAAGAAAAGATGTTTATTAACGTAAAAAAAAATAACCTATATATCACATAAGTAAAATTGGGTAATTAATGAAGATTGATTTTTTTTTATTGACAAAAAACTAATTTGACTTCTTTCAAAAAAAAAAAATTACTCAAAATATTTAATAAAAACATTTAATGATAATAGTATTATTTTTTTTTTTTTTTTTTTTTTTTTGCTCAAATCATTCTTTCGGAACATAAAAATTCTTTTGATTCAAATAAATCATATTTTATTTTATTATGTATTAATGTTAATATATATGCACACTTATTAAAAGACTAAGTTAAAGAGCAATTAAATTCTTTAGAGAAAGATGATAGAGAAAATTAGGAGATTATAATAAATTCAATTTACTTATATTTTAAAATCCTAAATTGAGTCTATAACTTAATTAAGGATTTGTTGGGTTTAACAATTTGATTTAGAATTTATTTATTTTAAGAAACTTTATATGGGATTTTCCCTTGTTTTTTTTTTTTTTTTTTTTTTGTTAATAAATATCTTTTCTTTTAAAAAATCATTAATGAAAATCTTTGATATACGGTTTTTGTATCATGCAAGTTATTTTCATGTTAGCATTTTTTTCTCAATGAACAAAAAATCAAGTAAAAAATAATTTTTTTATTCTAATGTTCAACTAGAAATCATTTAATTAATATTGGGATTGATTCTTTTTTTTTTTTTTTGAATTATTCATAATCATTCTTCTACATACAAAAAATTATTTGATCTAAGTTAATCGCATTTTATTTTATTATTTATTAATGTTTATATATATTTACACTTATTATAAAAATAAGTTAAAAAATATTGTAACCTTTTTAAGATGAGAGAGAAGACACTTAATTAGGGATTTATTGAATTTACCAACCTAATTTAGAATTTTCCTATTTCAAGAAGCTTTATATAGAATTTTCCCATTTAATAATTCAGTCAAATTCTATACTCCTAGTCTTTGATATAAGACACTTTCAACCACATCATTTTTTTTTTTAAAAAAAAAAGTTGATTAATTCATTAAATTATATTTAATAAGAGAATTTCCCCCCTTAATGTTAACACTCAAACTGGATGGAGATATATAATTAAATTGAGATTAAAACATTTTTGTGCACTTAAAACATCATTGAGAACGAAAGTCAAATGGCTCTAAGGGATCTTCTTCTTCCCTTTTTTTGTTTCCATAAATAGGCTTATTCTATTTTTAACCACACTGATGCAACCTTCAAAAATAATTCAGACTGGCCAAAAAGTCAAATTAATTAATCGTCAAAAACACTCAAAACTTTAGAAAACTTCTTAATTACGAAACGCATCTAAATATATGATTATAACAGTAGTATAAAAGCATCAAAGTGAAAAGGTTTGAAAAAATGGAATAAAAACAAAGATTATGTGCGTCATGAAAGAGAATTTATAAACTAAAAAATATGACTTTAAATTAAAAGCTAAGATTGATCACGTAAAAATATCGTTGAAATAGCTTGAGAGGTTCATGCATTTTGATGTTGACGTGTCAAATAAAGAGATGGATGAGGTCAAATGTGTAGGATCATGAGTTAATCGTGGGAAGCAATATACTTCACATGAGTTAATCGTGGGAAGCAATATACTTCCTCTACCTAGTTTTTTTTTTTTTTTTTTGGTTAAGGTGCATTTTTGCCCTTAAAGTATGCGCCCAGGAGCAATTTTGCCCCTGAAGTTTTCGGCGTAGCAATGTTGCCCTTAAAGTTTAAAAACGGAACAATGTTAATGTTGACCGTTAGGGTTTTTAACGGAGGGGCAACATTGCTCCGTTTTTAAACTTGAGGGGCAAAATTGTTACTTTTTTTGGGAGCAATATTGCCCCTGAAGTTTAAAAACGGAGCAATGTTGCCCCTCCGTTAAAAACCCTAAAGTTGACCGTTAGGGTTTTTAACGGATGAGCAATATTGCTCCGTTTTTAAACTTTATGGCAACATTGCTACGCCAAAAACTTCAGGGGCAAAATTGCTCCTGGGCACATACTTTAAGGGTAAAAATGCAACTTAACCCATTTTTTTTTAAGAGATTAAGAAAGCTGGTTAAATCACTTTAGAGTATTTTTATTTTTTCTCTAAACTAATTAGTTTAACTAATAAATTAATATATGATCTGAGGATACACAATATATAATATGATTAAATAATTTATTTGACTTCCTTAATTTCTCCATAAAACGTCAACCCGATCTTTTAATTAAGACCTTAGATAGTAACAAGAATCACATGTTTAATTATTTAGTTTCTTTGATTTGCATCTTTTGGAAACGTGATCAACAAGATGATATATGGATTATATAACTATAATTTATAAAGATTAAGAAAATTTGTTAAACTTATTAATTAGTTTTTGTTTTTAATCATTTGCATTTAACGTCATCCATGGCTGAGTTAAATGGAAGAGGATTCTCTCATTGGCATATTTTCTCCTTATCTCTCATCATCCACTCTCAACCATTGATTTGACTTAACGAGGTTGTTTGGTGTGGGAAGATATATCAAATCTATGGTCCAAATTTAAAGCTAATGAGGAACAATGAGAAATGCCAATGAGAGAATCCAAACCCAAATTCAATAGGGAAGAGGGGAGGGAGAAAGAGAAGATGGGGATGGCGTCGTGGTAGTGGTAGTGGCAGTGGCAGTTGTAGTTGTAGGGAAAGGTGTAATTGTGGGGCGGAGGGGTATTTAATGGTTAAGTTTTAATGCAAATACAGGCTGCCACGTACACCGCAGAAGAAGAAGAAGGGCCAAGCGAATTGAAACACTGCTCAATGCCTGTCCTTGACCAACAACGACCTTCAATTTGCTATTGGAATGTGATATGCACTAGGAAACTGTTATTAATAAAATTGTTTTGTGGGATTTATTTTTATTGAGAAATGATTGGTGATATTATATTATGTGAATTAGTGTTGATTTATGAGATTGGAAATATTCTCTTGATAACTTGTGAATTGATACTGGCATTTGATAATCTATTGTGGTTATGTCTCGAGTATTGATGAGAGGAAATGGTGGATATGAATTTGATGGAAAGGTTATTCAAAGAAGAAATAAGGGGTGACTTCTTTTACAAAAAAAAAAAAAAAAGAAATAAGGTGTGGGCTTCCAGGAGTGCAATGGTTAGTAGGGCCTTGACATCCCACTAATACATTAGAGGGGGAACACATAGTCCGGTCTTGTGCTTTATGAATTTTAGCTGATACATACCACTTGATTGTTGAGCGTGTTGAGTTGAACTACTAGTTACATAGGTGAGTACTAACCAATAGGTTTAGTTAGAGGAAATAAGGGAGGACATAGAATAAATTATTTGTGTATTGTGCACTCGTGTGATAAATATGAGAATGAGATTATGATATGTTGAATTGATGTGTGTGCATGTGTGTGTGTGTTTGGGGAGGGGGCCTATGACATTTTTAATAACGTTATGATTTTATATTTCACTTGACACCTCATGAGTACTTACTCGTATGCCCGATGAGATAGATTGTTGGTTGTTGGGGCTTTTGTCTCACCCCATTGGTTTAACATTTTTACAGGTGATAACTCTTGTGTAGGTCTATAAAGGAAAACTTCGAAAGCTTAAGCTACTTCTACTAATAATTGTTTCCATCTTTTTGGTATATGTTGGATTATTTTATATTATCACATTATGGCTCATTCTACATACTCTTATTTATTTTGAAACTTGATGCATTAACTATACACTTTTGATTTCTCTATGACTAAATTACTGTTGGTGGTTTTAGATGGCCTAAAGGCCTTATGATTATGTTTTAAACTTGTGGATCCGCCTCTTGGTAGACTTGGATATTTTGTTATGGGATGAAGTATTATTCAATTTCAGAGTTGAACTTGAGAGTGAATATTGATTTGGGTCTTTTGAAGTCCAAAGCCTAACTGTGAATTTGAATTTCTATTTGGAGCTTTGTTCTCTTAACCCTGATCATAGTCTTTTTGGAGAATTTAGTTTTAAACTTTTCTATCATGGTTAATTTGTTTGACAGTCAATTTATTTTCATGATCATAGTAGTTGAGTGGTGATTTGGTTAGCTACTTAGTTAATTATTGTTTTAAGGAAAGGATTTTACATCTCACATCTCTAAATAAGTGTACTTCCTAAGATCCAAATTTGTGTTCTCCTTCTTACGTGGATGAGGCCCCTTAATTTGTTTGTTTTTATTAAGGGTAATATCATTGTTAGTCTTTATAGTTTAATTGAATTTTGGTTTTAGTCCCATAATTTCATAAAATTTGTGTCTGAGTTTAACAACTAGTCCATATATTGTTAAAAAGTTTTAGTTTAAGTCCATTAACTCATATTAGGTCTTTATAAAATTATAGAGATCAAAACCAACAATTTAAAATTAAGGAACCAAAACTAAAATTGGATCAAACTAGATGCACCAACAATAATATTAACCCTTTTATTTTTGTTACGATTAAATGGTCCACCCTAATTATGCAAGGCATGGGATAAAAGTGGATCCCACAATAAGAAATAGCACTCTAGTTCTTTTTATGAATACAATTTACCTAATTTTTCACAAACCAAGGAAATATTTAATTATTAAATATGTTTTAAATTAATGTATTTTATCAATTTTACTTTCATTCATGAATAACATACTCAGCTCTCTCTCATTTTTCTCACTTTCCAACATGAATTAACTCAATTTTAATTACATTTAATAGGGGCAAAATTGTCATTATTTACTTTTTAAGTGGACTTGCAATAAAAATTGATTTTTTTTTTCAAACTGGAGTTATAAAAAGGACCAAAGTAGTTACCCTTGATTAATCCGAAGTACCATAAAGAAGTCGAAGATCTTCAACTACTATGAATAATGGGGAAAGACTAAGGCCCCGTTTGTTACAACGAACCTAGGCAATGGAAAGGGAACATTAGAATGTTCCCTCCAAAAAAACACGTTTGGGGCGCACGTCTTCCGTCGACTACACTTCCTGTGAGTCTGGAAGTTCCATCAACCATGGGAAGGTTGATTCCCTCCGAAAGAGGCGGGAAGGTTGAAAACTTCCCGAGAGAGTGAAAATTAGGGACAAAAAAACCCCCTTGAAAAACTGTGGCTCTTTAAAAAGACAAGGAAGGCGCGAGCTAGACGAAGCAGGCGGTGAAGAAGCTTGGAACTACAGTGGCCATTGAAGTCGAAGGAGAAGTGGAACCCAATCGAAGGTGAAGGAGAACACAATCGAAGTTGGGGAAGCCCTGTTGCTTCAAGCTGGGGGAGAACACAGACGAAGGTGAAGGAGAACACGTTTGTCATATTTTTAATGTCTTGCATTTATATTACTATCATTTCTGTCATATTGTTATTCCTGGAATGTTCTGATATAAACAGTCGCACAAGTTTGATCGCTGTCCAATTTTTCTTTCGAACGCGTTGTCCCTTTAGTATTTTACGTTCGAACCCAACGCCGACGTTCGAACGGTTTAGGGGTATTGTGGGAATTTCACATAACATTCCCACTTAACCAACACTCAATTCTTCATACCAAGCATTTTATTTTCCCTCAACTTAACTTTCATTCCCTAATATACCAAACAGCTCACATTTTTAAGTTCTCTCCTAATCTTCCATTCCTTTCCTTTCACTTCCTTTCCTTTCATTCCTCAAATCTTTCGTATAATAAATAGGGCCTAAATTTAAGTAGGACCAATACAAATTTGGGAGAATGACGATTTACCAAATAAAATTCCAAAACCCCCAATTGTCTATTAAATTTTGTAAATGATACAAAAGTGACAGAGATTATATTGGGATCTTAAAATATTGATGAACTTACCATTTTACCCTCTCTTCCTCTTTCTCTCTCCTCTCCCTCTCTTCCGCCTTGGCAATGAGACACACACGCATACGCGCGCGCGCACACACACACACACTCTCTCTCTCTCTAATTTGTTCATCTAGCTTAATAGTGTGCAAAAAGGTGAGATTTTTCTTAAGGGATACTTGTTGATATGTTTTCATAACCCTTTTTCCAAAAAAAAAAAAAAAAAAAAAAAAAAAAAAAAAAAGTGTTTCATTTGGAGTGAGAGGTTTTGGGCGACAAGCTTGTAACTTGATTATGGATATGATAAAAGCACTCAAAAAACGTTCTCGATGAAAAAAAAAAAAAAAAACAAGTTCTCAATATGATAACTTGTTTTGACAGTGGGAGGCGAGGTACAAGATCAAGGTACATATATCTAGATTTTGAGGAAGAAGAATAAGAACAATAAATGTGAGATTTAACAAAAGTTGTAATGAAATTAAAAAGTTCAATAATGGGTTTAATAAATTCATTTGTCAAGTATAACTTATGTCAATATGAAAAAACCAAAATCTCACTCTGGACTTATTAAACACATTACTGAACTTGTTAATCACATTAAAGAACTTATTATTCTCATAACTAATTTTGTTAATGGTGTTCAGATTTTGGTTTTTCTAGAGTGACATAAGTTCTACATAACGAATGAACTTGTTAAACCTATTACTAAACTTGTTAATCCCATATAAGAACTTGTTATTCTCATTATAATTTTTGTTAAATCTCAAATTTAGTGTGTTGAAATTCTTCTTTTATTTATTTTATATAATTTATTTTCTTATAAAAAAAATATTAGTGTGTGAGGAGAAGATATGGAATGCATGTGTTGTCATGACAATGTGTGCGCGCGCTTTACCACCTTGGCTGCGCTCACATGTCTCATGTACGAATCTTTTTCCGCAAGTTAAAGACATTGAAAGAAAATAAATAAATAAATTACACATATATTTATTTTTTTGAAGTTATAACTTTATACTTTTTCAACATATGGACATTTTAGTTTAAAGAAATTCAAATTTTTTGGGGAAAAAACATATTTTGATTTTTTTTTAGAAAAAATACATTTAAAAGTGCACAGTAAATCATTTGACTTTATATTCAACGTTTCATTGGTTCTTTAATTTTAAGAAATATTTTTTCAATCTTCTAATCCTAATATATATTGTTTGTCTTAAATGATTATTTTTGTAACAACGGAAATTTTTATTTTAAAAATCAAATTTAAGATGCCAACATTTGAGAATATTTTATCAATATTTAAAACTTTAATAACAACATCTTTTGTTAACCACCTTAGCGATTAGGGTTAAACGAGTTAAAAGTCTTTGAGAGACCAAAATGAAATTTTATGAAAAATAAAGAATTAAAGGTACATTTTTTACCCATATATATATATATATATATATATATATATATATATATATATATATATATATCCTGTTTTAATTATAACTTGGAGAATGAATATGATTATTCGAATTAATGAAGTATGAGTGGAAGGTTTCAGGAGATCCCTGTTTTAGGCAAAAATGTAAAGATAGGCATGTGATTTTTCGTTGACATATACATTCCCTTCCTCCTTTGTTTATTATAGGTATGGGAATATACATATTTTATTTAGCCTTCAAAATTTTTTCATTGTTTGCTTTATCTATAAGCCTCTGAAATAATCATAATTCAGGTTGTATTTTTGACTATTTGATATGTTTATTTTATTTTTATCGGATGCATTGATCTTTGATTGAATTTTACAATGGAATCCAAAGATATATTAATTTAATCTTTACCATAGGGTGTAATTAAGGTATGATTCAAATAAAATAGTTTTTATATTTGTATTATCCTCTACATTATTGTCCAACTTGTGAGTTGACTTATTAAGTTCACTATTTTTTTTTCTTCATTTTTATCTTACAAAATCTTGTTAACCCAATCTTAAACTCATGTTTCTAACTTATAAAATCATGTTAAGTCACTTTTAAATTTGTGTAAATTTTAGAATTTAAATTGTTTATTATTCATATATCAATTCAAGATTTAATTTTATTTTTCTATTATAAATTTGTTTCAACTTTTTAATTATAATTATCTAACCTTAATTATTTATCAATGTCTACCACAAGATTTGAGTTTTATCTCATTTTTCAATGGAAAAATATAAGATTAAACAATGAAAAAAATTAAATTACTCCTTATTTGAATTGACGATTTAAGTTTGTATTTTTGTTACAAATTTTTTTCAACTCGTGGGATTGACAACCTTCACCGTCTACAACTTATCTCATTCTTTAATGGAAGAATATAAGATTAAACAATGGAAATACTGAATTACCCTTATTTTACGACAGAGAGATTTGGAAATATAAAGAATAAGGACTAGAAGTCCTTCATTGATTTTGTGCCGAAACAATAAATTTAGTAATATGTCATTGTACTAAATAAATAATACAACTTACAACTTGATGTTGGAGAAGTTTAAAATTAAGAAACATGAATATCAAATCACTAGAAATTTTCTCTATCATAAGTAGACAATCTAACATTCAAATTCTTGATGAGATTACAAATTAGAGATAATGAGCTATTGAAAGTCATCATATTTTTGACAAGTTGAATTGACCAATTTTATTCATAAACAGACAAATATAAGTTACAAATGAATGGTAATGAATGAGGTTGCAGATTAGGAGGACATGAGTTTTGTAACATCCAATTTTTACTTTCCTAGCATTGATTATATGCTATATTATGATTTGAGGATGTTTGGTGAAAATAATTGGATTAGAAATTATTATTAGGCTTATTAGAAGGTTTTTTTTTATATGGCTATTTGATTATGTTAGGTTCGACCATTATTAGACCTAATTGGCAATACCTCTCCCAAAGGCATTTTCTATATTCACTCAATGTCAAACTCAAGACATCATGTTTAAATGGCTAAAGTCCCTCTTATTAGGACCAACACTTGTTAGTATTAGGATTATTAGAGGTCTCGGAACACTTAAAACGGAAACCGACAAAAACACCTCTGCCGATTGGCTCGGTCGCAAATCAGTTTCAGGTCCAAATATGGGGTTTTGCTAATCTTCGTCATCATAAATATGGGTTTCGGGACACAGTGGGAGGGTCATCCCCAGGTTTAGTTTTTTTTTTTTTTTTTTTTTTTGGTATTTGGCATTATTAGTCATATTATCAGCCAAAAAAAAACAAAATATTCAAGTGACTTGTTGTATCCTGACAACTTCTCAAGTCAGTAGTGTTATTGCCAAGAAGTCTCAATTTTATTTTGAAAATGAACTAGCTTAGCAAAATATATACCAAATAAGTCTACGACTAAACTATATATACATATGATACTTGACCGGCATTATCTTCTGAAAATGGTGTTATGTTCGTTTAAAATAGTGATTGAAGCTTTGAAAAGTAACTTCTAAATCGTAAATATGTGATATGAGTTTTATCTCGATGTACGTGAATAAGTACTTGTAACCCCCAAAAATGATCCCATGAATAACTTGTTAAACCCATTACAAGTTTTTACCTAATAACAAACTTGTTGAACCCATTACAAGTTTTGCGAAAACCCTTGATGAACCTGTTAATCCTATTATGATTTTTGTTAAATCCCACATTTACTGTTCACCTTCTTCCACAAAACCCTGATATTGTACCTCACCTCCCACTGTAAAAACAAGTTCTCAGTAGGAACTTCTTCAACAGAATCAAAGACAAACAAAGAACCACGACTCTTGGTTCAAAATGATAAGAGAAGAGGGTTGAATCTTCAAGTCCAAAAGAAACAAGCTTCAATTAGCGACCATTGTCTGCTTCAATGAAGGTAGGACAAGAAGAGGAGGGATGTAGGAAAGACTGAAACTGAGACAATGATCGGTGCGAGGGAAAAATAGAAAATGGCGACCACAAGTAAGACTTTGAAAATGATAGAGACAGAGGTTGTGTCAGGAAGACGACGTCTGCAACATCCGTGGCAAGAGACGGCGGTGACTTGAGACCGTAGAGACAAGCCTGACGACAGTGGAGAATGACTAAACGAGAGATCGAAGAAAAGAGTATAGGGGTATTTAGTACAAATGTTTAAATTTTCATATCCCATATTACCTCTTATCCCTTCTCTGTCCTTTCAAAAGTTCAATAGACTTCTCCTGGATTTAAGAAATTTATATGGTTTTTAAATGTCATTTTCCTAAATTAAATTACAAATTAATAGTTACAAAGCAGCAAATAAAGGGACGTGAGCACCAAATCTTTGATTATCATGGCCAATTTGGCAGGTTACGATTCTCTCTTAAATTTCATTTGCAAATCAATTACTACCTTTGGTCCTTGATGAACGAGCTACTTGATGGTTAAATTTGTTTCAAATATAAGACCTCAATCCACTTCGTCTCCCACTTCATAATTTTCCCCACAAACTATCACTATTATTGCATACATTAAAGAGTTTTTATTCAAATGTGGTCATAATGAAAAATGATATTTTAGGGGGGAGCCTATATATATGTTAAAAATAACTAACATAACTAATTTTCAGTCAATTGATTGTTATATTAAAGACCGAAGGGGTATTATTATAGACTAGCGAATGAAGGTCCATGGGTATAAAACTGCTGGAACTCATAATCACATGGACAATGCCCAGTTGCAAGTCATGGCTTACATGGTTGCAAATCACGAAAATTATGTCCATTATAGAGTGAGTGCGCGCGCGTGAGAGAGAGAGGGTATTCATGAAATTCGACATTAAACAAACAGCCCTTCACTTTTTGGTAATGATAGGCAATCTATTAAAATCCAAGAGAAAGGAAAAGCAAGCTAATAACAAAACTTATTCAAAGCACAACAGAATAGAATCGCAAAGGTTGCTTGTTAACATCCATATCAGAATCAAGAGTGTGGGGTGTAGTTTCCGTCAGGGGCAGATCCAGAAATTTATGAAAGGAGACACTATTGGCAGAGGTTCGGGGGCAGCGCCCCCGAATTTTTTTTTTTCACTTGTCATCAAAAGCACAAAAAAATAATACATGATTCATAAGGTTTTCACTTGTTATCAGTTGTAAGTTTTATCATCATCAATAAGAAAAAGAGCAAGTGTTAGCCATAAAATGCCCATGGCAGAAAATTAGCAACCTACATCCTCCAAGTAATTTTTTATGCTGGGAATATCCATCTAAAATACAGAGAAAAAAGGCAACAAAATGCTAAGAAAGTATCTCAAAAAAGGAAGCAGATCTTCCCAGTTGAGGTTATAATGCTAAAATATGTCCGCAAGTGTTTTTATAGGGAAAGAAGAGAAAGGAGCAAAGTGAGCTGGTATTGAGGAAGACATAAAAGAGGGGAAAAAAATTAATTTTTTTAAAAAAATTACAATTAAAATAAATAAATTTAAATTTTTTTATTTTATTTTATTTTTAAAAAAAAGAAGAAAAAAAAAATCAAGGGGGGGGGGGGGGGCACGTGCCGCCCTTATAGTATACGTGGATCCGCCAATGGTTTCCGCAGCTTTGGAACTCAAAATTTCAGAAGGATTATAAATTTGTGAATGCTATGATTAGCAGTAGCTCGTCAAAGTATGACCCAATAAAGATAAACAAGATAAATATCAAATTGACTACTGGAACATGTTTTTTTTTTTCAGGATATGCCCTTGCCACTTACTCTGGTTACTCAGCCAAAAAATCACAATCTTGGTGCGTGTTTGCCCAGATATGGTCCAATCACAATCATCCAAGGCTGTTGATACTTATCCCATAACCAGAGAGTATTTGCCAAGCACAGAACCCAAGCAAAAGCTCTGTTCATTACCTGATTACAGTACACATTTGATTCCCATCCAAAGTACAAGTGATGCCCCACCGTTCACCTTTAAAATTGATGAAGGAAAATAATTAGGATACCTTAACAAGAGAACACTAAACAGACAAATTTTTAACAAGAGCAGGGAGTCTACTTGAAGGAATTGAAGAAGCTGACTGTGTCCTTGAGGGCATCAATGAAACTGTCAATATCTTCCTTTGTGTTGTAGAAGTATAGGCTAGCACGTGCACTCGCATTGACTCCGAGATAGCGATGGAGAGGCTGGGCACAATGGTGACCTGATCGAATAGCCACTCCATGCTAGATTGAAATATATGTCAGTTCAAGAAAGAGGATATTTTCCATATCTTATTTAAAA
Source organism: Acacia acuminata (assembly GCA_019022655.1). Classification (NCBI taxonomy): domain Eukaryota; kingdom Viridiplantae; phylum Streptophyta; class Magnoliopsida; order Fabales; family Fabaceae; genus Acacia; species Acacia acuminata. Next base: position 1,449,389 of record JAFJYI010000158.1, read on the forward strand.
ACTACAGTTTGTTCCTTCCCTTGACAAATCTTATTTAAAAACTTTATCCATCACATTCTGATCATGATAATTCAATACGAGGTTACACTTTGTTCCTTCCCTTGACAGATAAGTGAACATTGAACTACAGTTTTCACAAATGACTTCTTTCAATTTAGTTCTTCAATATTAAATTGCTTTCCAGATTCCCATCCATCAACGCCAAACCAAATAAGTTGCTGGGTTAGACATTTATGGTTGGTACCTGGTATTGTTAACTCACCAAAAATTGCTCACTCCAAGTCAATATTCCAAGGTTTGGTGTTATTTTATTTATTTATGCTTTTCATGTACATAGGAAAGATGGAAAACACAATAAGCATTCTAATAGTTGAGAGACTAAATTGAAAGAAATTACCTGAGGAGGACAAAAAAGGAATTCCCACTCTGTTATAAACTAAAAATGTTAAATAAATACTACATATAAATCAGGGAGTTAGTCATCAATCATTTACCTGTTGATCCAAAAATGTTGCAAGATCAGTAGGATGTATGTTCTCAACATTGAAAGAACAAAGGGCAGCTCTTTGGCATTTATCTGACGGTGCTGGTCCATAGATGCGAATATTTGGCACAGAAAGCAGGCTTTGGTACAGATATCTACCAAGCTCCATCTATGTAACCAAAGACTATAAACAAAATTTATTGATGTGCAAATTGAGGGGGGGAAAAAAATTCATCTTGTGCGTTTTGGCTATATTTTTTCATCAGAGTTTAAGCAATTTTCTCCATAATCAATACATTATGCAATTTTTCTTATTTCTCCTGTGTAATAAAATTGCATTACATATCAGATTGAACATTGGCTAACCTCGTAATCATGAATTGTTTGCATGCCAATCCTAGATAAGTAATCAATTGCTGCTCCAAATCCAATGGTTTCGCCAATTGCTGGTGTTCCAGCCTCAAATCTAACAATCAGAATGGCTAAACTAATGAGATATACAGATAACGATGCAACCATTATAAAGAAGAATCATCAAAACAGAGAAGGGGAAAAACCATTAGGCATGAGCAATATCCTAAAAATCAGGACAGTAATTAAACCAAACAATAATGCAGCTCAAAGTTCGGTGCTGGTAGGACTGTTGAACCAGATTCAAAAACAAAAACCTTTTAAGAATCAATAATTCCAAAAGAAGATTTGGCCAAGAGCATGAGGCTGGAATAAGTGGAGACGGCCCAGTTTCTAGCCTTATACTGTTTTGGTGCCTCCAGAGGCTCAGTATTCTAAACAGTGCCTCATGTGACTCCATACCCCTTTTGTTGCATACTAAGGTACTGTTACAAAATTAGCTGATGTGTGAAAGGAATTTGACATCTCATCTCACATGGCATCCACTGGAATTCAGTGCCTATGGAGGCAAGAGAGGAATTTTCTCAAAACTTTATTTTTAACTGTGTGCAATAATTTTACAATATGAATGTTTAAAATCTATTAGTATTGCTTTCTAAAAGTACATATTCTTATTATGGTCAGGTGCTACAACAAAAAACTAAGATGATTCTTTCACAACAGAAACTGACATGATTTCTCAAGCACAGATTAGAATTTCATACTTGAATCCTCACCCTTTTGAAGTTAAGACATACAGGTTTACCAAAAAAATGGGGTGATGCAGAGAACTTTACCATTGGCCAAATCATTGACTAATTATCTGATAATTAATTAATTCAAACACCTGCCAACCAGTTTTCAAACAGAACAAAGTCATCATCTGAACTATAAAAACAGGGAACTTCAATCAGTTTCAGAATCAATGGTAGCTGAACTGACCTGCCTATCCAGTGAAAGAATAATTGACTATGAAGGAAATACTCAACAAGAAGGAATGGTGATGCGATATTAATAAAGGGCTTTCTGTTGACTGATATGTACTTATTGACAATAACTAACTGTGTGAATTAAACACTTTTCAAATTACATATTATGGGTTTCAAAACATTTTGGAAAGCAAAGCAACTAATTTGCTGAGCATGCAATAGTGCCAAGCAAAAAAGCATAGCTTCCAGTTCTCTTCCTATCCATGATTTAAGCATAAGCATAAGATAAACTCTATCAATGGAAGAAAGAGTCCACAAACCTGGATGGAGGATCAGCATAAGTTGAATGATCAAGATATACATCAGAAATCATTTCCCCACCACCTAAATAAATGAAAGAAGTGAAAACTGTAAAATTACCTTCAAAAAGAAAAGTCCCACTGACCAGGTGACTAAAACAAAAATAATTCATTTTCTTACTATTTAGATTAGTTATTCCTTTCTGACAGAGAATATGTATGGAAATTACAGTGACTTACCCAAAAATGGCGGCATGGTAGACAAGATATCACTTTTACCATATAAGAATCCAATGCCTGTAGGCCCACACATCTGAAATATGTTTAAGCATCCAATAATTACACTCATCCTAATGTTCTTTTAATTTTTAAATATCTAAGCAATCATACCTTGTGTGAAGAAGCAACAAGAAAATCAACATTAAGGCTCTGAACATCAACCACCATGTGTGGAACACTTTGACAGGCATCTACTAGCACTTTGGCCCCAACATCATGTGCCCAATGTGCAATTTCTTCAATTGGAAGGACAGAAGCTACAGAGTAGGAGATAACAAACCAATAAATACTTGTCCGTATCAGCCTTCTTTGCAAGAATGAGCAACAGGCAGTAGTATTGTGCCAATTAAAATTGATGCAGACATCACAACTCACCAGCATCAAAGGAGAGCATATTTATGTGGAGGTTATGCTTAAATTTTAGTAATCATCAATTTCTGGAACTTATTAAAGCTTGTATTCCTAGAGTAATGATATCAAACTCTAGGTGCAAAGCTTTCATTCTAAAAACCACTCTTCCTTTAAACTTCCCAACATTTCATTCCATTCTATAAAGTGAACAAGCTTATAGAATCAAGGCTTTTAGCTCAGGAATTGTGAAACAAACAATCTATAATATTTGGTAAAGTAAAATTAACCTTACTTGCAAACTTTATTACTGGAATGGGGAAAATTTTCTTCTGGCTCTTCTAAAAGGGATATTTAATTATAAACAACAAATCGACATTTCAACAAGCAAAATAGTTAATAATAAAAGTTGAAAAGAAATTTTATGCATATCAGATACTAAGACTTTCAGCATAAATCAGCTTGCAAAAGTACTACTTCAACATGCCAAAATGTTCAATGCTCCAGTGTAGCAGGAGCATTCATTAGATACAGCACAAAAACTTAAGACAAAGCGGGCTTTAAAACTGGATACTTTTTGGGGGACATATTAAATAATTTAATTAATGAAACAGGGGAGTCAATAAACAGCAAAAATAAGTCCTATTAGAAGAAATATGTTTATACATAAAAAAAGATGAACATACTGTAGAATCAAAATGAAAAACGTACCAAGCACATTTGAAACATGATGGACAACTATTAGTTTCGTCTTCCTCGAGATCATTTCTTTTAACTTATCAATATCAGGAGTTTCGTCTTTGTTTAGATCAACATATTTCAAAACAGCCCCAACTCTTTGAGCTACAATTTGCCAAGGCACAATGGCACTATGATGTTCAGCAACTGTCATTATGATCTGTGAGAATGGCACACAAGATGTAAGATCAAGAATACATTACAAATAAAAGTAGATTTATGATTCATTTCGCAAGATGAACCATGAAAGTTAGATAAATGTATTTATACCTAAAACATAAGCTATTGCAAGGAGAATACTAAGAAATTTTTACACAAATAAAGAGGGAGTAAAATTGGGGGGGGGGGGGGGGGGGGGGAAGGGAATTCTGAATGAAACCACCACAAGAAAAAAATTGTAAAAAATTTAGTAGATATTTTCCAAGTTATAATTGAACAAAGAAATGAGTGGAGATTTTCAAAATAGTTGTCAAGCATGACATACCTCATCTTCTGGTTTTAAATTTGACAAGCCCCAGGTATATGACACTAGATTGATAGCTTCAGTAGCATTTCTAGTAAAAATAATCTCTCTTGAATCTGAAGCATTGACAAATGCTGCAACCTTCTTTCTAGCCAATTCATACTCATCTGTGGCCTTTGCACTATATCCAGGAGAAATGATAATGCATCATAAAGCAAGTGATCATAATATAATAATGATTCATAAAAGCAGATTTTGAAAGATACTACAAGTTTATTTTTCCACCATAAATTCTTGTCAGAAGGAAGAAAAGAACTAGATTTAAATGTTGCTTAGAAAGTACATAAATCTGTTTCTAACAGGAAAAACACCTTAAGGAATGAATGCCACGGTGAACATTTGAATTATAAGCTTCATAATAATTTTGCAAGGTCTTCAGCACATTGGTGGGCTTCTGAGAAGTTGCCGCATTATCCAAGTAAACAAGTTTTGAGCCATTCACTTCCTATATATTGAGTTAAAGTATTAGAACTACATAAGATATAGAAGAACAACACACTCAATGTTCTTCTCCATGAAAAGAAACATAAACAGTCAAAATACCACAACATGGAAAACAGTAATTAAGGCCAAAAAAATAATGTAACATAAAATAAAATAAAAATATATAGCAAGCCCATAAAAATATAAGGGACTTGCAAAGTTCTCAGCAATTTTACAGGCTGATTAAGCCTAAGTTAACACCATTATAGATTGATAATGAATTTTATCATTCAGGCATGTAACTTTGTTTATAGTGACTTATTAGAGAGAAAGAGAGTAATGAGATAAACTCATCATATTGATCATCAAACATTGTATCATCAGATACAGACTGCACTTAGGAAAAACAAAAAATTAATCATAAGAAATCACATACCTGGTGGAGGATTGGGAAGTCAGGTCTGGTTGAGTGACCCAGAGAAGAGCCAACAGCAGGTTTGGCCACTTCTTCATTGACTGTGGATGCACAAACAGAAGGAGAAGACAAGCGACGAAATCTAAATCCAATAAATGATGATCTCCGAGTATTAGAAGAGCAGCAGCAAATGGGGCTTGAAATTTTGAAGGATGGAAGCTTTGGAACTAAAACTTCCATTATTGAACACCAACCAAGAAAGTAAGCTATTTTGTCCAACTAATATTTATTGAGTCTGTGGGAGCCCATATACCGTTTTTATATCTGGGAAAAAGTAAAGTTTGCATTACAAAGGATTCAACAAGTATGTTCTTGGAAGATTAACCACATCTAAACATTTTAAATAGGCAGGCTTCACAGAGTGAGAGAAATAGAGGGAATTGGAAGCTGAAGCAACACAATGCTGGGACTAAACTGCCACCACATAACAGGAAGAAGATGCCAAAGTAGAGGGAGCTCATTAATCTGCTCCTATGGTCATTTTATACTCAATTTCTCTTTCACATGAGCTCAACACGCTAACAGCTTTAAAACAGATCTTGTAATAGATTTTCTCAATCTTACTGGATATCTTCCTTTGTCCGAGTTGTCCCACAGTTATGACCACACAATTTTCTTAGAGACCGAGTGTGTAAAGAACTACAAATATTTAAAATATACTAACGCCTAGACATGATAAAAAAGATAAAAAGTTTTAGGACCCCAAATACTTTGCCCCCACTCTTTTAATTGCTATCAGCCTACTAAGCATAGATACAAATCCAGTCAACCTAAGAAAATTTAAAGTGTTCATGTATAATTGAAGTCATCATGTCATGTCTGATAAAGAATGTCAAGCATGTGTTGGCCAGAAAAATTGATCATGCTTCATAGTTTTCAGCTTATATTTCCATGACTCGTACCATTTATCATATTTTGAAACCGTAAATCTTCGAAGAGGCAAAACCAAAACAACGATTCAGGAGGCAAAAGCAAACATTAGATAGCAGCAGCATCAGAAAGAAATTCTAAACCTGTTCGATTGGCAATACCAAGTCAACGAAAGCAACCTTCGGCGGAGCACGATCGACGGCGATTTCCTCCCTCCTTCTTTGTGACGTCGAAAGACACCTTAGCCACTCTCTTCGGGAGTCGAAGATTAGCCCCTTCGGTTGTGTCCTTTTATCATATCCCTCAACGAGTTTTTTTGGGTCAACCCCGCGAGGGGAACGAGTTTTGTTATAAATGAATACGAAAAATGAGCACTATAGAGAATCTTTTACTGGCTCAAATTGTTAAATCGATTTAGATGATTAATTTGAATAGGTTAAAAGAAAAAAATACATTACTTTTTTTTAACAAAAATACATTATTTATTATAAGATTTATATGAGATATTGTTTTAGTCCACTTTTAAGTTTATAAAACACACTTTAATTCTTTAAAAAACATCGATAATATTACAGACAGAAAATACTCTGCAAGTGAAGTTAAAATGAGACTGTGAAATGCTGGGAAAGAAATAACTAAATTTTTTAATCTTAAAAAATTGAGATTTTTACTAAATTAGTAATAACAGAAAAATAAAACTTAATTTTAAAAAGGATAAAGGTACAATTTTACCAATAATATTTAATGTCGGGGCTTCTAACACTATTGTCTATTGTTATCAAATTCGTGAGTTAACTTTGAATTTACTGTTTTTGCATTTTTACCTTACAAAATTGAGTCGGTCATTGTTAAACTTATGTCACCGCAAACTCGATTAAACTCACGAATTTACACACCAAACTCATCGTTTTTATGTTTTAGTTTATAAAATTGTGTTAATTTACTTTTAAACTTGTATTATCTTTTTCGATTTTGTCATCCTTAATAGCTTTATATATGAGTGTTATAGAAATTTCTTTGTTAAATATAATAAATTATAAATGTTGATATATTTAATTTCAATTGTTTAGATTTAAAATATATATATATATATAAATCAAATTGTTGTCATTTTTTATATTTTAATTATTTAATTATACACTCGTTAATATATATTTAATAATAAAAGTAAACTCATACGACCTTACAATTTATTTTAAGTTTGAAGTAATAACGAGGATACATGTTATAGTGTATTCCAAATTTACTATATAAGTTTGACAACCTTAACTAACACATACGATTTTAACAAAAATATTCAATATTCAATATCAGTGGCATCTCACACCATTAAGTTTTTTAAGGTGCTAAAATACATATAAACATTATAAATGGGGCTGTGGCCAATTGTGTCAAACCCATTAACTTATACTAAATTGGCGTTATTGAATCCACATGTTGATTTTTTAAAAGAAAATAGGAAAATGACATGAAAGTCAAAAATAAATCAGAAAAATCTCATAACTTATCAATCATTCACCCCTAATTTTATTTTTCTTAGATATTGATGCCATTTTTTTTAAAAAAAAAAAAAAAGAAAATGCTTATGGCTTCTCTTCTCCCCCTTCAGCAAACTTTTTTCACTATTTTCTAGAAAATTTCACTCCCTCCCTCCCTCCTTTGCAAACTTGCAAACTTTTTGATACCGAAGCCACCACAACCCATTTCTTAAAACCAGAATCAGGTGAAATTTTTTACTTTGGGGAGAGCAAGATGAACACTTAGGCTGGAATGGGAATGAAAGGATGCTCTGATTTTGACTGCTTCTGATCACTTGGATCTTGAAACATCAGAGCTAAGGCATTGATGCATTAATGGTTTGAAATCTAAGTATCTAAATTAAATTCGAACAGATCACTCACTTTTTCATATCAATAAGCTTTCAAAAAACCACATTTCATTTGCTTGCATATACATACTAGAGCTAATAACCAGAGATAATTCTGAATGAAAAGTAAATAGTGGTGGTGCTATATAATACACACACTTACACCTACCTTGTTTATCTTCTTCTATATATAATTTTTCTGGGGCATGAATAATTTGTGAAGAAGTAGTTGAAGTCATTTGGTTCAGACGGACTTGAAAATCGAAACACTAGAGATTTATGTTTAGTTGGTGTTGGATGCTTCTGGTGACGGCAGAGAGAAGAAGCAAAAAGCACTTTTTTTATGGGGAAAAAAATTACGATGTGCGACCCACTAATGTCTGTTTGGTTACTGACGGTTTTGTAAAATTGCGCTGATTTACCTGTATTTTACCACCATAAAAAATTGGGACAATCTACCTCAGAGCCCATAGTAAAAAATTGTCAAAAAATCCAAAAAAAAAGTTACATATGAAAAAAGGCCCCATGACCTTTTCTAGTATTATTTCATAAAACGTTAGTTGTAAACGGGTACTGATATAATTGTCAGGATATTGTTGTTAATAGCTACTGATTTAGTTGTTAATGTTCTACTGATATTGTTGTTAACGTTTACAAAATAATACTAAAAAAAGCCCTTTGATCTTTTTTAACATGTGACTTTTTTTGACAATTTTTTTGCTAATTTAGGTCCTAAGGGGGATTTTCCTAAAAAATTTAATGTTGCCAAATACCCCATTGATGTTAAAATTACACTAACATCCTTTATAAAAAAAAAAAAAAGAAAAAATTCCATTTGTCTCTGTTAACCGATGGTCATCCCATAATAAGGGTGATAGCAGTGATGATCTGTATTAAAAAAAAAAAAGAAAGGATGGCCAGGAAATTCTCATGCATGACTGAACTCTAAAGAAGATGATAATGTTAGATAGGGCAACCAAAATAGATGATAAAAATTTGTCAGATGGGCAATGTCGCCAAAGGGCAGCAGACGCGTAAAAGGGTTTTTGATGGGAATGCTGAAGCGCTGATGAGACAGAAAATTTTATTTAAATTAAATTTTATATTTCTGTTTAAATTATTTTCATTAAAATCTCTTTTTTTTTTTAAAAAAAAATAATAAGTTATTGTATTGTAAACTTTGCACAATGATCATTTACCTGTACTCAGTCAGCATTTTTTATTAGTAATATTAAGAATGCTAAATTGTAAGGACTAAAAACACACTTCATAAATTTAAGGAATTAAAACGATATCTCATGTAAACTTATAAGATCAATACAATACGGTTCATTGTTAGGTATTATTTAATATAAATAAAAATTGGATTTTGAAATATCATATATATGTATAGGGGGATAGAATCCTGAAAAAAAAAAAAAAAAAAATACATGATGGTTATTCATAATGAACATTTAAGTAATTTTTAATATAAATAAAAGTGAAATTTTGAAAGATATTAAATACAAGAAGGCGGGATATGGAAAAAATTATCTAATAATACAGTGTAGTTCTTCACTAAAAACCATTAAGTATCATTCAATATAAATAAAGGTGGGATTTTAAAAGATATCAAATATAAAAAAACAGAAATGGGAATGAAGGGATGTTCTCTTTCACTCCCAGTGTAATTTTGACTGCTTCTGATCGATCTTGAAGCATCGGAGCTAAGGCATTGAGGTATTAATGGTTTGAAATCTAAACATCTCAATTAAATTCGAACACATCACTCACTTCTTCATATCAATAAGCTTTCACAAAAACACATTTCATTTGCTTGCATATACGTACTAGAGCTGATAACCAGAGATAATTCTGAATGAAAAGTAAATAGTGGTGGTGCTATATAATACACACACTTACACCTACCTTATTTATCTTCTTCTATATATAATTTTTCTTGGGCATGAATAATTTGTGAAGAAGTAGTTGAAGTCATTTGGTTCAGGCGGACTTGAAAAATCGAAACACGAGGGATTCATGTTTAGTTGGTGTTGGTGGATGCTTCTGGTAATGGGACAGGGAAGGAGCAAAAAGCACTTTTTCCAACAACAAAAAAAAAAAAAAAAGCCTCTGAAGATGTGAACCTACTTGTTAAAAATTACACCAACTTCCGATGGTCATCCCATAAGGGTGATAGCAGTGATGATTCCAACAATATTGATGATGATCTGTGTTAACAAAAGATGACTGGGAAATTTTCATACATGACTGAACTCCAAAGAAGATGATATTGTTAGATAGGGCAACCTAAATAGATGGTAAAAATTTGTCAGATGGGCAATGTTTAATGCCAAAGGGCATCTGAGGCGTAAAAGGGTTTATGATGGGGATGCGGGAGGGCAGATGAGACAGAAACATTTATTTAAATTGAATTTTATTCTGTTTAAATTATTTTAATTAAAACTTGATTTTTTTAAAAAAAATAAGTTATTGCTTTGTCAACTTTTTTGCACAATCATCATTTAGCTTTACCTTGTCAACATTTTTATTAGTAATAGTAATAGACTAATAGTGTTAAAATGTAAGGACTAAAAACATAATTTACAAATTTAAGGCACTAAAACAATACCTCACGTAAACTTATAGGATCAATATGATACAGTTCTTCACAAAGAATCGTATGTTATAGTTCTTCACTTAGAACTATTAAGTATTCTTTAATTGAAAGGCGGAATTCTGAAAAATATAAAATAAGGAAGTGGGATTCTGAAAAAAAAAAAAAAAAAAAAAAAAAGAAATTGACCCAACTCTTTAAACTTCTATAATAGTACAAATAAATAATAAAAATAACTATATATAGAAAAAATAAAGTCAATACATTACGATTATTAACAAAGAACCCTTATATATTTCCTTAACATATTATGGTTCGAAACCGCTATTTATCTGTGCTGAGTTTTTATAGTGTCGGCATATATAACGATTTAGAACTATTATATATGGTAGATAATAAAATTCTACCATGAGTCTTCACTATACAACTTCTTCCCTTTGTGATTCTTCCTCATATAAGGTTTTTATGTTTTCATTAGCGTTTTTTGTTTCATTTTAATTTTTTATATAACAAGAGTTCACTAGTTGATGCTAAAGGTTGCGGCCTGTGGGTCGGGATTATGATATCTTATTTAATATAAATAAAAATTGGATTTGAAAGATATCATATATATATATATATATATGGAGATAAAATCCTAAATATTTATAATAAACATTTAAGTAATTTTTAATATAAATAAAGGTGAGATTTTGAAAGATATTAAATACAAGAATGTGGGATATGGAAAGATTATTTAACAATACAATATGGGTCTTCACTACAAACTATTAGATATCCTTTAATATAAACAAAGGCGGGAGTTTGAAAAATATCAAATATAAAAAGGTGGATTCTGAAAAAATATATATTTGACAATACGTTACGGTTTTTCAATAATAACCGTTGAGTATTCTTAAATAAAAAGGTGGAATTCCGAAAAATATCAAATATAAGGAAGTGAGATTTCGAACAAAAAAAGTTATTTGACGTAACTTTTTAAGCTTCTTTTGGAACTTTTTTTTAGCTTCCCTAACGAGTCTCATACCCTTTTTTACCTAAGTTTTTTTCCCCTCTAGCGGCAGGTCTAGTCCTCCACTACCAGCATGAGTCTTCACTATGCAACTTCTTCCTTGCTTAAGTTTCATTTTTTTTCATTAGTGTTTTTAGTGTCATTTTAATTTTTTAATATATAAGAGCTCACTAGTTAATGCTTAAGCTCACAGTTCGGGATTACAATATCTTATTTGATGAAGATGGTTGGTTTGAAGATTAAAAGAGGCTGTCGTGGCCACCACGTCTTTGCCGTTGCCATGTGTTTCGGTGGAAATAGTAAAATTGACGGTGTGGATGAAGATCCCTACTGTGGAATGGTGGAGGATGAGAATGAGGTTGCTGTAATGGGTTAACCAATGAATGCTTTTATGTCTAATAAATTCGAACAAATCACTCACTTCTTCCTATTAATAAGCTTTCATAAAAGCACATTTCATTTGCTTGCATATACATACCAGAGCTCATAACCAGAGATAATTCTGAATGAAAAGTAAATAGTGGTGGTGCTATATAATACACACACTTACACCTACCTTGTTTATCTTTTTCTATATATAATCTTTCTAGGGCATCAATAATTTGTGAAGAAGTAGTTGAAGAAGGGATTCATGTTTGGTTGGTGGTGGATGCTTCTGGTGATGGGGGAGGGAGAGAGAGCAAAAAGCACTTTTTTTTAAAAAATGAAAATCACGATGTCGACCCAACAAACGTCTGTTTGGTTTCAACGGACGGTTTAGTAAAATTTCACTATATGCGTATTTTAGCACCATAAGCAATTTAATGGTGTCAAATACCCTAATATTAAATATTATTGTTAGGGGTGGAAATAGGTCAGACCCCTATCAGGCGGCCTACAGCCTGGCCTGTTTAGGGTTTGGTCAGGCTTGGCCTGTTTGTTAAAAAGGTCAGGCCAAGGCCTATTTAAAGGCCTTTATGTGTAAATAGGTCAGGCCTATTTTGTTGAGGCCTGACCTGTAAGCCTTCAGGCCTGGCCTGTTTACATATAAAATATATATATATATATATATCATATAATAACAAAATATTTATTTTTTTCATTCTTATATTTATATAGATTTTAATAGGCTCAAAGTGCATGAAACCTACTTATGGCTTTCAAGGCCTATAATATGAGGCCTTTTTAAAAGCCTACATTGTAAATAGGCCTTTAAAAAGGCTTCAGGCTTGACCAGGCCTTATAAAGGCTTAGGCCTGAGCCTAAAAAAAGCCTGCATTCAGGCTTCGGCCGAGACTCAGGCCTTTTAACCCCATTACAGGCTCATGCCTTTTTAGCCAAAGCCTGGCCTGTCCTGCCCTATTTCCATCCCTAATTATTGTTAAAATTCCATCTTCACATTTTCAAAAAAATTTCCATTTAATGCGAAAGCGCATCTGAGGGGTAGAAGGGTTTATGATGGGAATGCGGAAGCGCAGGGGATAGTGACGGAGCTTGCCACGATATTTGGGCCCCACTTTTTTCCCACTTAGAAAAAGTATATCGTCTCTTTCCTTATCTTCCTGAATTTCTCCTTCTCTCTCACATATTTTGTAACTATTTGCAGCTTTCCTCATCTTCCTGAGCTTCTCCTTCTCTATTGAAACTCAGTATCTAAAGGCCCAACCTCCCCAAAATTCCCAATCCCAACTCTTGAAGCACCCTGTTCATCGTTCATACAAATTAAGGAATTTTGTAATGTCATTATCATCAATGCTGGTAAATTCAAGGATATATTATTCCACTGAAACCTAGTCTAGATTGTTAATTATGGGGAGATACTATCACTTGTTATCTATTGAGCTAACCATTTCGGCCTAAGGAAATTGTCGGAAAAAACAGAGCATTGTTCTGTTTGGTGTTGAATCAAATGAATACTCATAGGTCCTCCTTGCAACCAAAGAATGGTAGGCCATGGCTTGGAGGGATCTTCAACTCTATATGGACTTTTGTAAAGCCACCAGAACATGTGGGCTTCTGTAATATAAACATATTGAAGTTAAAAAGTGATGACATTTTTACACAAGCAAAAGATGCAAAATGACAAAAGTGAGTTGCGAGTGTAATGCAACTGAACAACGAACAGGATGCTTCCTCATCCGAATGACGAACGGGGTGCTTCATTTGCCGTGGCCATTGAAACCCGTGGAGCTCATCAAATCTCTCAAAGCCAAACGCGTCAAAATCTAAGATGCAAACAAATTCTCAAATATTTTTTAAATTTATGGCCCCCTTGTCTCCAAGAAGCTCCGTCGTGGGGGGAGACAGAAAATTTATTTATAGTTTATTTTATTTTTATTTTTAAATTATTTTAATTAAAATCTGATTTTTTTAAAAAAAAAACAAAAGAAGATCACGGAGTCGCTTTCAAGATCTCAAGTGACACAATTTTTTGACACTTCATTACCAAAACTCAAAGTTCATCAGACACTCGAGTTGAATTAAGAAAAACTCACTCAATCGAGTGATTTTGGAATCACACTCAAGCGCAAGTTTTTGCTTCAAATCACAATGTCTCCAAAATTCAAATATTGTGATTAACATTTGTTTATGTATAATTATTACTTATACTACTTCTCAATACTACTAATCTTGTTTATGTATGAGTTTCACATGTTTAAAATCATGGATTAACTCCAAAAGAATAAAAGTAATTTCCTGTGTCAGAACATTAAATGCATAGCAAGAAACAGAGCACACATAAGCAATCTTAGAGCTGATTAAAGGGATTTCATCTAAAGAAATTATTGCAGCGAAGACAAAAGCAACTAAACCTTGAATTCTTCCATCGACTCCAATCTGTTTCTAACGGGAAGTTTGAATGCTCACAATGGTCATTATTGTTGTTCATCTATAAATAGCCAAGCATTCAATACAGAATAACCAATTAAGCCAACTACAATCTTCTGATTCATTTATTGCTAAGTTCATTCTTTGTAATATCTTCAAATATTCACTTTGCTCATTAGTGATCATATATTTACTCTGTAAGAGAGTCTTCACAAATAGTTTTTGAACTTTGTAAAATCTCAAGGACGTGTCCTGGAGTGTGGTTGTAGGATTACAACTTGTAAAAGGGAGTGAGTCCTGTTGAGGATTTCTCTTTGTATTGTGGTGCCAAAAACCAGTGGAATCTTAGAAAAATAGTGAAAATCTCAAAGATGCTTTGGGGACTAGACGTAAGTCAGAAAGTTAAGGCCAAATCAGTTTAATCCGATGTACATACTTTGATGATAATCTTCTAACTTTTGTTCCTTGTTTTAATTATTGACTACATCCATTTTAAATTTTAATTTCCCTCAATTCATCCCTTCTTGGATTAAACATTGGCATTAACTAGGACGAGGTGGTGGTGGCGGAGGAGGAGGAGGCGGTGGTGGAAGAGGAGGGTGAGGGTGACAAGGAGGAGGAGAAGGAGGGCGAGCATAGGGATGATGAGGAAGGCAAATGGAAAGAGCTTTCTAGCTTCTAAAAATGATGAGGAAGAGAATGATGATGTTATAAAAATGTTGTTTTTTAGAAAAGTACTATGAACAAAATGAATACTTCATTCTAAAGTATTTAACCGTGTTAATGAGTTATGATAAGGTGGTTAGATTTGACTTATAAGAAATTCTAAAAGCATATAATGATTTTATGTTAAATTTCATTTATTTTCTACTATCTTTTTATTTATGATTTTTGTTATAAAGAAATTTTTTAAAACTAAGGTAATTATAAAACGTAAATAGCAGAAATAATATGATTGATATTGATTGTTGTTTTAAGCACATTCCACTTAAGGGAATTTGTATTGAGTGACATTTTGATATCTAGGGGTAAAAAATTATGTTGCTTTTAATTTTAAAGCCTACACAATTTTAAAGTATTAAATCTTTTAATAAAAACATTAAAAAAAAATGAAAACAACACCATTTTTTTCCTATAAAATATCAAATGTCACTTATTTTATGTAGAATCTAATTAATAATCAAAAGAAACATATACAAAATATTTGGAAATGGGGGATTTTTTTTTTTTAAAGGGGCAGCATGGGCAACACCCACCCCTGCCCCATTTGTTTTATGGGCACATGAATGGAATATAAACATTAAAATCTAAAAAATACTACTTTACATGGAAGGTGTTGTTGATATATAAGTATGCTTCGTTATTTTCTTAATTTTACTAGTTTAGAGATTTTCTGATCATGGAAACTTGCCTTGTCTAGCTCTGCTCAAAATTACTTAATACTTGTATAAGGAACGGCTGGACAGGGCTACAAAATGCAGCCCTTTTACCTTCAACTGCCGCCTATTATCAACGCTATTTGTAAGTTGTTATATTCTATCTCAATTTTGAATTAGACTACATAGTTTATTTTGTTTGAATTGATATGCTATTGTTGGAACACAAAATTTGATATCTTATTGTTTAATTTAGTATCTTTAATGGGATTTAAACTTCTCATGTTGCATGAGAAGAAGAAGATCTCTACACACACATGAAATGATGGGACCCACTTATATATATAATGCTAATTGTATATATATGTGGGTCCCATCGTAATACCCCAAAATTCCTATTTATCATAAATACTATATTTTGATAAACAATACATATTAATTAAAGGTGAATATTTGGTCTCAAGTTTTGTAACTTATTAATTATTATTTTAAGTAATTTTTCCTTGAAATTGAATAAACCAAAGGCTAAATTTAAGATCACATTTAAGGATCATAAAATACAAAGTATTTGTTGTGTTAAACCATGGTTCTTAAATAATCAAGAAGAGCAAGGAAATATTGTGGAAAATACTTAAACAAACTAAGGGAAATTAGTAAAGATTAATGGGCAATTAAGTTTTCACTAATTAAATAATTGTGTAAATCTTCATAATAAATCAAAGGGCTAATTAATGAAAAATTAAGCACTAATTTTCATGATTAGTTAACAAATCAATAGCAAATGCAATTAGGGGATTAATTAATCTTATAAATAAGTTTAATCCTCTTGTAAATTGATTAGCCAATGAGAAATCAAAGAAATGAGCTCAATCCTTGTGAAAATTTAATAGACCAATAGGAAAATTAAGCCATGGACTAAGGGTGAAGATTTATCTTAAGCAAACACAAAATCAAATCCAATGGTTATGGATCAAGGTGAGAGGATAATATAAAACTTTAGGATAATATTTAAGATATTATAATTACACTAGCACATGGGACAATTAATGAGATGGAAGAGGATAGGGAGAGAGGATTTATCATCCAAGTGGATCAAGGAAGGGATGAAATTAAATCATTATTTATTAGTGTGGAAAAGTCCATTAAGTGTAGCGCATGCATGGAGATTTTTGAATGAAATTCATTATTAAAATATCTGGTATATTAAATCAACATTGAATGATAATTAAAAAGAAAAAAGGATGATGTCGGCATGCACAATGAAGGAGTTTTGGATGATAGTTAAATAATAAATAATCATACAACATTTGGCAATTAAAAACGCATGAAGTGGTTAAAGTGAATGAGTCATGTCGGTACACACATATGGAAGGAAAGAGGATTTATTATATAATAAAGCTTAGAGTTGAAAAGTCAACTTCTCAACTAGCCAATGAGGAGATTGAACTATAAACCATTTTGTTAAATGAAAAAGCATATTAAATGGATAAAATAAAGAGGTATGTCGACAGCTCAAAGGAAGGGAAGAGATTGGGTTTGATAAAGTGACTTTAATCCAATGGTTTAAGAAGAAAGATGAGACTTTAGTTCTCTTGTTAATGACCATTTTAACCCTTGAGCTTTGCCTATAAATAGAGAGTTCCTCCCTTCATATTCTTCACACCAACATCACAAACACCTCTGATCCTTTGATTAAGAGAGTGAGAGTGAGAGTTTTCTTGAAGAAGGGAGAAGGAGTTCAAGATCCAAAGGTAAGTTCTTGAGTTTTAGTCTTTAGTTTTTAGTAAAATGTTAGTTTGATCTAGAAATTGGTAGAATAAATTCCCATGATTGTTTTTAGGCCTCATTGCATTGAAAGATGCCTGACAAGGTAAAAACATGTTGGGAAATAATTTTTTAGAATTAATAGATCATTGTGATAAAAGTTTGGAAAAACTGCTGGTGTAAATCCTTTGCTGGCAGCGAATATTGTGTCTATAATTTTATGTAGCAAATTAAGTCATTAAATCATGAAATTTTACATGAATAAATTAGACATGTAGGTCTTTCCAAATATATAAAATATGTAGCATTTTGAGTTCTACACAAGGATTAACATATTTTTAAAGTTAAGCTATTTTTCTGAATGAAAATATGGGCAGCGTTGAGGAAATATTAAACTAGGAATGATTCTTGATGTTCTAGGTTCTTGGAATATTTTTACTTGAAAATAGACATGTCAAGGGTCATGAGAAATTTTACGGAACCTCAAAATTATTTTTTAGAATTAATTATGATTTTTCAAAGATAGTGGAAAATCTGGCCAAAAAGCTGAAGTAGCGTTTTTCATAAAAATGTAAGGGCAAAATTGTAATAACAAATCCATCAAGGGTAGAAAGGTAAATTATACCTTTAGGATATTATTCTAAGCAATATGATATTTATCACAATATCATATAATAATCCGACGATAATGTATAGGATATCCGGGGAGTCCGAAATCGGGTTCAGTGGTCGGACATGTTGGTGACTACACTGTGAAAGGTACGTTCGCGTACTGTAACACTAACTCTGATGCTTATTGTATGCTTATATGTGATAGATTAATTCAAAAAGTCATGGACGGGACTTTGTCTTGGGTTATGCACCGTGTCTAAGACTCGTCTTAGTTCACTCGTTTATACATTCAGCTTTATTTATACTGTTATGATCTTGGTAATGCCGTTGAGTTTTCCTAGCGCCGAGGACACGAGGAGCTGTCGTGGCACCGGTTAATGCAAACATGGTTGATCGTGCATGTCTCAGGCGCTATGTATTGTTGTTGTGATTGACATTACATCTCGTTGTGTGCTTATGTATTGTTGTAACCTTACATCCGCCGTGTGCTATGTATTGGTTAATGCTATAATGTTATGAATATCTGTCATACATATTTTGTCACACATAAGCATGAGGTTAACCGTTACCTAAGGTTCAATGGGCATTGAACCTCAGCTCTTAACATAGCGTCAGGGTCAGGAGGACCGAGGATCGAGGAGAAAGGCAAGCGCACGCATAGGGACTCACCGAAGACTTTCTTTTTGTTATTTACTTTGAAAACACTCGGTATAACGTACCGCTACCGTAATCAGCCGACTTACGGTATTTTGAATATAAATATCGTTACTCAATCGCTCCGATGCTCTACTCTGATGGAAAAAAAAATATACTGCTTTTGAAAATGGGATGTTACACCCACCATTTCAAGTGTGTATTAGATGAGAAAACACTTCTCCTACAACATGAGAAATGTTTTTCCCATCTTTAATTTGGTCAAATGTATAGTATTTTCAAAGCTTATAACGCTAATTTCTTCGTTTACTAATTTTTTTTTACAGAATTTATGAAATTTTATTTATAAAAGCACACAAGTGTTTTAAAAGTGTGTAAAATAAAGAGAGAAATTTTGTAAAGTTGATAAAATATTAAAATTATAAAAATTAAAATTAATATTTTATTATAAAAAAATTATATTACTTCAGCAAAAGTGATTACAAAGTATCAAAGTAAATGCTACAGACAAATTGATAAAAATAAGTAAAATAAACAAACTCGAAATAAAATAACATGAATAGGCTGCATATTAAAATTTCGGAGTCCACATATGGTGTTTATAGTTTATGTGCTTATTACATGCTTATACCTCAATTTGAGGTATAAGTATGTAATTATTTATTTATTATTATTTTTTATATTGTATTTATTCATATTTAAATTATGTGTCGCTTTCTGGAATTTTTTTGCACCTAGTCTCTCAAATTAATTAGTTTCAAGATCGCATTCAAAAATATTTGTCTCCGTAATACCAAGATTATCATAAAAACTAATTAATTTGAGATACTGGGTGCAAAAAAAAATTCCAGAAAACAGCACATAATTTAAATATCAATAAATACAATATATAAAAAAATAAAAAAAAATAAAAAAATTTACATGCTTATACCTCAAATTGAGGTATAAGCATGTAATAAACACATAAGCTATAAGCACCCATATGTGGACTCAATTCCCTGGGAGTGCTAATATTTCATACCATGTGATGAAATTAAGAATTTGTGCAATTAAAAATATTTTTTAAAAACAAGCTTTAAACCTTCAACTGGCCGTTTCCCTCTTCCCTAGTTCTGTTTGCAGACAGTAGTGGCGTGGCCAATTCTTTACACTTACTCAGATATGACTTCATGTTTGAGATTGTTTAATTATCATCTCGTGAACATCAGAATACTCTCGATTTCTTAATTCCATCAAGTATGATTTGAGATTGATTATATAACTTGGGAAGCTTTACCATGTTAATCTCTAGTTCTTTTCAATTTTCATGTTTAATAATTCATTGCTTAGATTCTAGATGTGCAGTCTAATTTGATGAACAGTTATCTTCAACTTTTCTGAGTTTTTTTGAAAATTTTCACATGGGAACACGGTGGAACAGGTATGCGGCGATTTTGATGGGTTAAAATGAGTTTGTTGCATGTCTTGAGCGTTACTTCACCAACGCCTGAGATGAATTCTGGAGATGTAGACCCTGCATATCTTCCTCGATTTGCAGAGGATTTGAATTCAGATAAGATCATATATTAAAGATGAGATGGAGTAATTGATATTAATGACTGAACCCGGAACTTGCCGGGGCAAATCCTTGACAAACCACCCAAAATCCGACCGTCTCAAATCCTATAGGTTCGCATGATAAAGAAGATTTGTAACTAAAATTAAAGTCAATTCCAAGAATTTAATTTTTTTGGTTACCCTCAAATCTCTGATTGCGGCAACCATCATTTGCTGTGTTAGCAAGCTATCACCACACATTGCCCCACATTTGATCAATACTTTATGAAATTCAGAGGAGAAAAAAGCTTCACTGCTTCACCACTGTTTACACCTACAAAAAGGTTGAACTCTCTTGTTAACAGACAGAAAATCCAACAAAAAGGAAGGACTTATGAAAAATGGTTTTTTAAATAGACAAAATTACTGGAAGACAAAGTAATTTCATCCTAATTGTAAGCATCATCTTAATTTTTGGTTGAACATTTCACTTCACCAATGCTTGTTGCTATATGCATGTCTAGCTTCCTAGAGTATTATGTTATGCATTACTCGACTTCTGCATATCAAGAAACATATTAGGGAAGTTGTTTGAGAAAAGATACATACTCATTGTAAGAAGCCATGAGATTGAAATAAAAACTTTGGAGCTAATTGGATTCAAACGTACTAATAATATATTACAAAGGAACCCAGTTTAATTAAAAGCGTCCTAGGGTAGCTATGGTGTTCCAAAATCAAACATATATTTTTAAAAAAGAGAGATGCATACCGATCAAGTAATGGATTATACGTAATTTAATCATGATGAATGTGATTTTTTGTAGGTTCCAATTTCAATTCAAACAGCATAAGTTGCAACTCATTGACATCATGAGATGTCTTGGAACAAGAAATTAGGGGAATAGATTGAATGATTGAAGACTCCTTTAATTTCTTTGTTGAAGGGAGTTGGTGTTGGTCATCATCAATATTCTGGTGCCTCTTTTTTGGTATACTTAACTTCAATTTGTTTTGTTGAAGGAAGTTTGTGTAATCTGAATCATATATTGGGCGAACTCCACATTCTTTGATTAAGCAATTATCAGTCTCAAAAATATATATAATGACTTCTACAACCATATATTCTTAAAAAACATTCTTTAAGGCATAAATGTTTGATATAAATGAAAGGAAGGCCAGGAAAATGAAACGGTAGAATATGCTTTCAAAGAATACCCGTTCTCTCACATGTTTAACAGAAAGGGACACTTACCATTGGTTGATTAGGGGGCAAGTGCGTGTTACTCCTGGTCCTAATTATGTTAATACATTTTGGAGTTGGTTTTGGTCCTAATTATAAGAATAAATTTTAACTTTTGTCAATTTTTCCCTATAATACCCCTATTTATACTTTTTCAATAATAATTTAATAATATACCTATATATTTTATAAAGTAAATAATGTTTGCAACTCATTAATGTTATATACAACTCAATAATACTTTTTTTTAAATAGAATAATTGAGCAATTTTTGTCAATTTTTCCCCATATCACCCCTACTAATACTTCTTCCACAATAATTAATTTAACAACACACTTATATTCTATCAAGTGAGAGATTCTACTTTATTTTTTATTTTTGAATAAAATAATTTTAATATTCCTTTAAAAATACTTGTGATAAAAAAAATAAACTTGCATTTATATTATGCCCAATTAAATAAATACTCTCTTGATAGAAAAAAATTTGCTTTGAATATGACTACCGATTGCACAGTACGAACTCTTATTATCCATCAGCTTTTCTTGCATTTGTACCAATTGGGTGGGGCTATAGATTTAGCTAATTTTGCCTTGATGTAATTTTTCATTTTAAGTAGGGGTATTTTTGGAAAATAATTATAATTAACTAATTTAACTTCTCTCCTTAATCTCTCCAAATTCTGATAAATAGTTCCTATAATTAGGACCGGAGGGAGTATAATCTAGTGAATCAAGACACCAAATTTATAGTGTGTTTGATTTCAATACTTCTTAATTTTTGAATCATCACAACCATTTCATTTATTTACGTAGCACATATTCCAAACCCAATAAAAAAAAAAAAAATTGCGCCTTTCAGCCCCCTTTTTCTAACCAAAAACTAAGAAATCAAACCCTCGCAATTAGATACTACGATCCCTCTGATCCTTATTATAAGATATATTTATAAAATTGATATTATATGAGTATATGATATAGTTTTCATCTTTATCAATCTTTTCCTAATTTACGCACTCTCTCTACAATAATCAAAGAGGAGAGGGAATAAATGGATTAAAGAAGATAACTAAAGTGATTTTAAAATATATGTTATATTAATTAATTAAACTAACTTTTTAAAATCAAATTAAATAAATATGTTTTATATTAAGGATCGGAGGATGAAAATAATTAGAGCTGCATTGTGCTATCCATGGCTATTGCTAAAAAAAAAATATATATATAAAGTGTTGGATGCTTCCGGTGATGGGAGAGAGAAGAAGCAAAAAGCACTTTTTGGGATCGCGATGTGGGACCCACTAACGTCTGTTTGGTTTCTGACGGTTTTATAAAATTGCGTTTATTTACCTGTATTTTAGCACTATAAAAAATTGAGAAAATTTACCTCAGGGCCCAAATTAGTAAAAAATTGTCAAAAAAATCTAAGAAAAAGACATATATGAAAAAAGGCCCATAGGACCTTTTCTGGTATTATTTCATAAAACGTTAATTGTTAACGGGTACTGATATAGTTGTTAACAGGTATTGATTTAGCTGTTAGGATATTGGTGTTAACGGCTACTGATTTAGTTGTTAATGTTCTATTGATATTGTTGTTAACGTTTATGAAATAATACCAGAAAAGGCCCTTAAACCTTTTTAGATATGTGACTTTTTTTTGGACATTTTTAAGAATTTTTTGCTAATTTAGGCCCTAAGGAGGATTTTCCCTAAAAAATTTAATGTTGTCAAATACCCCATTGTTGTAAAAATTACACTAACATCCTTTTTAAAAAAATTCAATTTGCTCTGTTAACCGATGGTCATCCCATAAGGGTGATAGCAGTGATGATCTGTATTAAACAAAAAAAAAAAAAAAAAAAGGATGACCACGAAATTCTCATGGATGACTAAACTCCAAAGAAGATGATATTGTTAGATGGGGCAACCAAAATAGATGATAAAAATTTGTCAGAGCAATGTCTAATGCGAAAGGGCATCTGAGGCGTAAAGGGGTTTATGATGGGAATGCGGGAGCGCAGAGGACACAGAAGAATTTATTTAAATTGAATTTTATTTTTCTGTTTAAATTATTTTAATTAAAATCTAACTTTTTTTTTTTTAAAAAAATAGAAGATCACTCGAGTCAGCTTTCAAGATCTTGAGTGACACAATCTTTTGATACTTTATTACCACAACTCAAAGTTCATCAGATACTCAAGTTGAATTAAGAAAAACTTAAGTGATGAGTACTCAATGAGTGATTTCAGAATTACACTCGGATGCAAGTTTTTGCTTCAAATCACAACGTCTCCGAAAATTCAAATATTGTGATTAACATTTGTTTATGTATGATTATTATTTATACTACTCCTCAATACTACTAATCTTGTTTATGTATAAGTTTCACATGTTTAAAATCCTGAATTAACTCCAAAAGAATGCAAGCAATTTCCTGTATCGGAACATTAAATGCATAGCAAGAAAGATAGCACATATAAGCAATCTCAGAGCAGATTAAAGGGATTTCATCTAAAGAAATTATTGCAGCGAAGACGAAAACAACTGAACATTGAATTCTTCCACCGACTCCAATCTATTTCTAATGGGAAGTTTGAATGCTCACAATAGTCATTATTGTTGTTCGCCTATAAATAGCCAAGCATTCAATACTAAATAACCAATTAAACCAACAACAATCTTCTGATTCATTTATTGCTCAGTTCATTCTTTGTAATATCTTCAAATATTCACTTTGCTCATTAGTGATCATATATTTACTCTGTAAGAGAGTCTTCACAAATAGTTTTTGAACTCCGTAAAATCTCAAGGACATGAGTCCTAGAGTGTGATTGTAGGATTACAACTTGTAAATGGGAGTGAGTCCTGTTGAGGATTTCTCTTTGTATTGTGGTGCCAAGAACCCGTGGAATCTTAGAAAAGTAGTGAAAATCTCAGAGACGCTTTGGGGACTGGACATAAGTCAGAAAATTAAGGCCGAACCAGTTTAATATGATGTACATACTTTGGCGATAATCTTCTAACTCTTGTTCCTTGTTCTAATTATTGACAATTTTAGTTTCACACAATTCACCCCTTCTTGGATTAAACATTGGCACTCACTAGGAGGAGGAGGCGGTGGTGGAGGAGGAGGGTGAGGATGATGAGGTGGAGGAGGAGGAGGAGCATAGGGATGAGGAGGAAGGCGAATGAAAAGAGCTCTCTCGGCTTCTAAAAATGATGAGGAAGAGAATGACGATGTTGTGAAAATGTTGTTTTAGAAAAGTACTATGAACAAAATGAATACTTCATTCTAAAGTATTTAACCGTGTTAATGAATTATGATAAGGTAGTTAGATTTGACTTATAAGAAATTCTAAAAGCGTATAATGATTTTATGTTAAATTTCATTTATTTTCTACTATCTTTTTATTTATGATTTTTGTTATAAAGAAAATTTTCAAAACTAAGGTAATTATAAAACGTAAATAGCAGAAATAATATGATTGATATTGATTGTTGTTTTAAGCACATTCCACTTAAAGGGAACTTGCATTGATTAATATTGAGTCACATTTTGATATTTAGGGGTAAAAAATGGTGTTGCTTTTAATTTTAAAGCCTACACAATTTTAAAGTATTAAATATTTTAATAAAAACATTAAAAAAAATGAAAACAACACCTTTTTTTGCCTATAAAATATCAAATGTTACTTATTTTATGTTGAATCTAATGATCAAAAGAAACACATACAAAATATTTGGGAATGAAGGATTTTTTAGGGGCAGCAAGGGCAACATCCACCCCGCCCCATTTGTTTTATAGGCACATGGATGGAATATAAACATTAAAATCTAAAAAATATTACTCCCTCTAGGCCCTAATTATAGGAAAACATTTTGGAGTTGGTTTTGGTCCTAATTATAAGAGAAAATTTTAACTTTTGTCAATTTTTTCCTATAATACCCCTATTTATACTTTCTCAATAATAATTTAATAATACAATTATATATTTTATAAAGTAAATAATGTTTACAACTCATTAATGTTATACAAACCTTAATTATATATACTTTTTCAACTTAAATATAAATTCTGCACATGATTTGAGCCAAAAATCCCAGAATTTACAGTGTTCTACATTATTATTATACTCCATCATTGGGAACTTCAATTTGTAAGCTTGACAGAGGATTATGATTAGCTGCTTACAAAGATCGCAAAACAGATCGGCACAGCTAAAGAAGTTGTATGCAGTGACCGTCAAATATGAAGCCCAAAAACAAGGCATAACAAAAACAAAAATAAGATCAGATCAAGGAGCAAACAAACTGAAAAATGAACTAAAACAATAGCAGATCTGACTGTCCATGCATTTTTAAAAAGAACGAAGACCCAAATTTTAAGGAAAAAGCCAAAAATGCGAAGCAGGATAGAATTAGTAATGAATCTTACGTCTTCTCGAGACTCCGTGCTTCTTCCTCGGTGACTCCGGCCTCCATGAAGCACCTTCTTGATTTTATCACCTACTGTGAATTCGATGAGGGAAGTTAAAAAAAGAGTTAATATATGCATGAGACTGAACCCAAATCAAAGAACCATAAGTACGGAGATAAGAGTAACCTGACGAGAGCGCTTGCCAGAGCCAGTGACGGAGGTAGGGGAATCGGTCGGAGGAGTTTCTGACCAAGTGAGAAGATCTGAGGTGGAGCTATTTGGCTTCCTCACCGGCGTGGTTCTCTGCATTTTATTCTTCTGTTGGAGTAAATCTCGTGGCCGTGAGATATTTCTGGGAACTGTGAAGTGATGGAGTGAGCTTGGGGTAGGGGTAGGGGTAGATGTAATTTTTAATTTTAAGTGGGGGTGTTTTTAGAAAATAATTATAATTAACTAATTTAACTTCTCTTTTTAATCTCTTCGAAAAATAGTTTTTATAATTAGAACCGGAGGGAGTACTTTACCTACAAGGTATTGTTAATATATAAGTATGCTTCATTATTTTCTCAATTTTACTAGTTTTAGAGATTTTCTGATTATGGAAACTCGCCTATCTAGCTCAGCTCAAAATTACTTACTTAATACTTGCATAAGGAAGGGTTGGACAGAGGGCTACAAAATGCAGCCCTTTTACCTTCAGCCCTGCCTATTAACAGCGCTATTTGTAAGTTGTTATATTCTATCTCAATTTTGAATTAGGCTACATAGTTTATTTTGTTTGAATTGATATGCTATTGTTGGAACACAAAATTTGATATCTTATTGTTTAATTTACTATTTTTAATTTGGTCAAATGTATAGTATTTTCGAAGCTTATAACGCTAATTTCTTCATTTACTAATTTTATTTTACAGAATCTATGAAATTTTATTTATAAAAGCACACGTGTTTTAAAAGTGTGTAAAATAAAGAGAAAGAAATTTTGTAAAAGTTGATAAAATATTAAAATTAATTTCTTATTATTAAAAAAATTATATTACTTCAGCAAAAGTGATTACAAAGTATCAAAGTAAATGCTATGGACAAATTGATAAAAATAAGTAAAATAAACAAACTCTGAAATAAAATAACATGAATAGGCTGCATATTAAAATTCCTTGTGAGTGCTAATATTTCATACCATGTGATGAACTTAAGAATTTGTGCAATTAAAAATACTACCTCCGGTCTTAATTATATGACATAGTTGACTTTTTTAGGAAATAAAAAAAATAAATAAGTTACTTAATCATTTTATATGTTGTGTACCGTTAGACTATAATTAGTTTATTAATCAAACTAATTAATTTAAAAAAATAAAATTAAAATACTCTAAAATAATTTAATTAGTTTTTTTAATATCTCTAAAAAAGTCAACTAGATCTTATAAAACGATTATTTTTTAAAAGCAAGTTTTAAACCTTCAACGGCCGTTTCCCTCTTCCCTAGTTACGTTCGTGACGTAGTGGCGTGGCCAATTCTTTACACTTACTCGGTATGACTTCAGGTTTGAGATTTTTTAATTCTCATCTCGTGAACATTAGAATACTCTTGATTTCTTAATTCCATCAAGTATGATTTGAGATTGATTATATAACTTGGGAAGCTTGACTATGTTAATCTCTAGTCCCGAGACGAAGTCCGGAGATGTAGACCCCGCACATCTTCCTCGATTTGCGAGAGGATTTGAATTCGATCAGATCATATATTAAAGATGAGATGGAGTAATTGATATTAATGACTGAATATAGGTTCTCATGATAAAGAAGATTTGTAACTAAAATTAAAGTCAATTCCAAGAATTTAATTTTCTTGGTTAACCTCAAATCTCTGATTGTAGCAACCATCATTTGCTGTGTTAGCAAGCTATCACCACACATTGCCCCACATTTGATCAATACTTTATGAAATTCAGAGGAGAAAAAAGCTTCACTGTTTACACCTACCAAAAGGTTGAACTCTTTTGTTAACAGACAGAAAATCTGATAAGTGTATATTTTATGATTAAATAGGTGTATATTTTATGAGAATTAATTGAAATTATTGATATTACATACCTATTTAATTATCTTTTATTGATTTTTCCATCATTGAATCAAACTTAGGACAAAGAATAAATCGACATAAAATCTATTCATATCCTATTTTTAATGTGCATGAAATATTAGCTGATTTGGAAAGAAGTAGAAAAAACAATTAAGAGGATATGCAATCAGCTAAATTTGATGATCCCACGCAAGAAAAATAGAAACAAAATCAATTGCGTGATCTGGTGGAGTAAATTACAAGATATAAGATATCTTTGTAATAAGAAAAGGATAATCAATGACCCAAGACCTAAATTATAAATAAGGAGGCAGAGACAAGAAAGAAAAGAGATCGGAGAGGCGCAGAATGAGAAGGAACAAAGAAGCAAAGGAGTAGCGGCTGAGCGTTTTGGTTCTCTTCATCATCTCCATCATCTCCACTAAGGACGGAGAAGCTTTCTTTCTGCTTTCTCTTTATTCTTTGAATCTGGATTTTATTTCTTTGTTATTGGTTTTATTAGAGCCATGTGTGGCTAGTTGGTTTTGCAACTTAGAGAATCTATGAACTTGTTTGGGTTTTAGAAATTATTCCCACTTGTTAGTTTTGCTTAATTTTATTTCAGTTTATTTAATCCTGTGTTCATTGCTATTGCTTATTGATTGATCACCATTAAGCATGTTTTGGGGATTTAGGGTTGGACTTGGAAGAGGGAATCCTAAATTGACTTTGAGATTAAATAATGTGGAATTAGGTTTAAATTTAACGTGAAGTTAGGTTTTAATCTAATTTGCCTCTAGGATAGGAATATACCTAGAAGCTCCGTATAGTCAAATTAGAGTGAGCCCGGTTTAAAACACATCTTATTTAGTTATGTGAGACATCACATAATTAATTAAGGTAGGTATATAGGTGGACCGGAAGACATTTATAAACATTAATACTCTAGATTAGCTGATCAAGTTAAGTCAAAGTTAATTTAGTGGGGATAAAATCTAAGAATCAAATAAGGGATTAGTGACTCTAGGTTGCTCGTTCATTTGTGTGGTAGTTTGTTTGTTTTAATTTTAGTTTTAATTTCTTTTCTCTTAATTAAATTTAATTTGGTTTTCTCAACTTAAACAAAATTATGAAATTAATTCTCAACTGAAGTTTGTGGTACTAAGTCCTCGTAGGAACGATACTTTTCTTATCACTTTATTACTTGATACACTGTGCACTTGCGGAGTTTATAGGCTATAAAATTTTGCCCTATCAAAATCCAACAAAAAGGAAGGACTTATGAAAAATAGTTTTTTAAATACACAAAATTACTAGAAGACAGTAATTTCATCCTAATTCTAATCATCTTTGTTTTTGGTTGAACATTTCACTTCACCAATGCTTATTGCTATATACATGTCTAGCTTCCTAGAGTATTATGTTATGCATTACTCGACTTCTGCATATCAAGAAACATATCAGGGGAGTTGTTTGAGAAAAGCTATGTAACATCCTAATTTTTTAATTTTAGGATTTAGGTATAATTATGAAATTAATTATCGGAATTTAGGGCATATTTTTTCCCATAAATCAAGGACAAATAATTAGGGCATAATTTTTTGGCATTAATATTTTAGAGATAATATTTTAAAGGCCAAAAGAAATTTAATTGAGAAAAAAAAATCCTTATATTAAATTAAGGATTAAATTTTAATAATTATCCAATATACTCATTAGGCCTATTTCTTTATTTTAACACCTTCACTTCATTAATCTTAGTTCTTAGCCCAACAGCAAATAAAAGCCCAACACCTCTTTCCTTCAGCCCAATGAATGCATCAGATGGGAAAGGCAATAAATAAATTAAAAAAAAAAAGAAAAAAAGAAACAGCAAACACGCAAAAGAGAACGCAGAGATGAGAAAGAAAGATCACAGTGTTGATTACGGAAAGAATCAGACGACGCCATACTCCCTCTCGTCAGCGTATATTGCCCATCGCTCTCAATTGCACACGCAAACCAGCAACTCCTTGCCTCTTATATCAGCAAACCCGGACCTCCCATACCCCTCGAGCTCCACGCCGTGAACCGATGGTCCCTCCTCATCTCAGACTGGACCCTTAACCTGCTATATAATTTCAGCTTCTCTGATCTCCTTTCATTCACGTTAGTTCCATAGGGAAAAAAAAAGAGAAGCTGAGTCTGAGAGTGAGAGTGAGAGAAAGATTGAGAGGAAACGAAGGAAAGGAGAGAGAGAGTGTGTGAATGAGAGTTTAAGCGCTTGCTGCTCTGTTTTGAAGCCAAAGGAGCAGAGTGAGTCCGATGGGAGGTGGCGGCTGGAAGTAAGAGAGAGAAACATCCAAAGTTAAATTAAGCCGAGCAACGTAAGTCTCTGTTTACTGTATAGTGTGTGTATATATATATATATATCTGAATGCTATATATTTAAAGGAGGGGAAACATTGTGCATATACTAAAGTTGAAGGTGGGGCGTGTGTGTGTATATATATAACTAAATAAATAGGAAAACTTGTGGAATGGTATATGACGGGTACACATGAAAATAGGAGAAAACTTCATGGTGCTTTGTAGTTAATATATATAAGTCATGATTGCATATGGGAAACACTTTTCTGACCGCAAGTATAAATATATATATGTATGACGCTAGTGGTCCTGGTTGTGGTTAAATACATTAAAAATATTATTGCATTTGAGAATAAAAGAAAAGAAAAGAAGATTTATATATATATGTATATAATGAACTTGGCACCTGATAAGTGTGTGTATATACATAGCCTATATATATATATTTTTTTCTATTGCTATTATATAGGAGGTTTGTGTTATGCGTGCGTAATCGTAGAACAAGAAAGGAATGAGATGATATCATTGTGTGTGTATATGATTTATATATATAAATATATCTCATTGTGCTTAGAGATTTATAGGGAAAACAGGTTTGGATATTGTTGTGAGTATGACACTGTGTATATATATATATATATGGAAAAAAAAAATATCTTGTAGATACATATATTATATATTTTTAAACGTAGATATTGTTTCACACACAGATATATATATACTAGATCTTATGCATTTGAAATAATAAGATACTATATTTTTTTTAATATCCAAAGAGTATAAATGATTTTATTAATATCTAAAGAGAAAAATTTATGTAATGATTGATATTTATAAAATTCTAAATTAGATTGTTAGGATTGCCTGTGAAAGTTTAAATTAATTGTAGAGAAATAATAATAATAATTATAATAACAAATAAATAAATAGTGATAAATATTATTATTATTATAATTTGTTTTTGTTATTGGAAATTATAAGTTGTAATTGTGATAATGTAGAGCCTTCTTGTGATCGGTGATTGTGCGGGTTGTGTTCCTCGAGCTAAGGTTAAACTTGGATTTGAGGTAATCGGGGTTAATTTATTTTATATGCTTATTTTAGACTGTGAGGTATTTTTCTAAGCTTAATTTTCATATATATGCTACTTGTATGTGTTTTGAAAAATTATGTGTATGTATGAAATTATTTCAGTGAAGCAGTGCATTTTCTAACCTGTGTATTTAAATGAATATTTTTATGGGGTTGTTATTGTTGTGATGGCTTTGAATGTTTGTTGTGAGATGGTGTATATGAAATAGTAATTTAAATAAGTGTTGTTGAAAATTTTAGCATTATTTTATTTCTTCTGTTATGGAATATATTGGGTTGTGTGGAAGAGATTGAGGGTGAAATTGTGCTCATCGGCTCTCTCATTCCTGGCCCGGAATTTGAGTTGAGTGTTTTGAGCGGACACCTCCCTGTTACGGTATATTGGGTGGGTTTGTGGGAAAAATTTTGTACCCTGGACCCCCGGGTGGTAGCATGGGAGGGGACAAGTATTCTTGAAGTGACTAGCTAACCTTGGCCTTGGGGTATACTAGCACCGATAGGTCGTACCACGTCCAGAAGATATAAGGAGGAGTAGGATGGATGAGTGGGGATGGTTTTAAATATTGTTAATTATTACATATTATTTAATTATTATTGATATTTTAATTTCGATAATAAACCTGCTTCTCTGACTTGCAATCCTTTCCTGCATATTTAATAAATTAATTTCGGTTACGGGGACTTCATGTCTCACCCCGTTATTATCAAAATTTTTCAGGCGAGACCTCTAACCTTACTAGAGGACAAGGGAAGCAGCCAGAGGCATAGACGTCGTGAAACTTGTAGGCCTCTTTTTGGTATTAGTGTTGTATTGATTTATATATTGCCATCATAGGGCCCTCATATTTTTGAACTACTACATTAACAACTTTTGGATGACTGTTGATTTTCCGAAGGCCTTATTTTATACACTATCATATCATCGTGGATCCACCATTATATCTTTGTGACCCTTGTCTTGTGTAGACCCTTTGTTGTGGGTTAGTGTTATATGACTTGTGGGCTATAAAACCTCCTGTTCGATAAGTGTGCCCTGAGTTATGGATTTTATGTTGTGGGTTTGTGGGCGAAATTTGTGCCTTGGACCCCGAGGTGTGTGTAATTGAAAAGGAAGGTTTCCATAATTACCTACTAATCCGGTTTTATGAAAACTTTATGGTTAATTGTTATCTTGTGAGAAAGGGTCTTTTCAAGCTACATACTCATTGTAAGAAGCCATGAAATTGAAATAATAACTTTGGAGATAACTGGATTCAAACGTACCAATAATATATTACAAAGGAACACATTTTAAGTAAAAGCGTCCTAGGGTAGTTATGGTGTCCCAAAAATCAAACATATATTTTAAAAAAGAGAGATGCATACCGATCAAGTAATGGATTATACGTAATTTAATCCCGACGGACGTGATTCTTTCTAGGTTCCAATTTCAATTCAGACATCATAAGTTGCAACTCATTGACATCCTGAGATGTGTCGGACCAAGAAATTAGGGGAATAGATTGAATGATTGAAGACTCCTTTGATCTCTTTGTTGAAGGGAGTTGGTGTTGGTCATCATCAATACTCCGGTGCCTCTTTGTTGGTATAATTACCTTCAATTTATTTTGTTGAAGCAAGTCTGTGTATTCTGAGTCATATACTGGGCGAACTCCACATTCTTTGATCAAGCAATTATCATATCAGCCCTAAATCGCCATTCATCGATTAAGCCATGACCACACTTAAATCGAAAATGAAGCTCTGCATCATCACGTAATACCCTCTCTCGGAGTTTTTGCAGTATGCGTTCACAATAGAGGGGGTCGTACCATAGAAAAACATTATCTGAATTCAATTTTACCATTGAATAGTGCCATCCTGTTGGACCTTCCAAAAAAGAGAAAAGGTCTGCCCCCCGCAAAGAATCATTCCTTTCATATAAAAAGCATTCACATGTCGAGTGACATTGATCCCTTTCTTTCGAGGAGAAATGAGGTATGACAAAGCAAAACATGAAACCCTTTAAGTTGTCAAAATTTGGAGCAAGCCGAACACTCACTTGCAATTTTGCATAATTTATCGTCAAACTTCTGTAAGTAAACCACTCTGGAATGGTACTGCCTTCAAAATTGACCCATTTTCCTCGCTTCAACGAGACACTGACATTTTTTAGTATTCCATGAAAGGAATTCTCATCAACATTTTGACAAGTCTCTTTTTGGCCACCCAAGTTTGAGTCCAATAATTCCATTTGTTGAATAAAGTTGTTATATTCCGAGGCATATATTGGACAGACTCCACATGCTTCAATCACACCGTCAACAAACTTCTCTATATGTTTAGCAACAAAGAATTCAAATGTTACCTTTGGCCTGTAATTCATGTTGTGATCGTCCGTTGCTTTGTGAAAGTTTATGAATGTGTTAGGATCACACCATAGAAAAACATTATGTGAATCCAAATTCATCATCATCTTATAAAATAGTGAGCATTTACGTTGCTTACCATCACAATAAAGTTGGCATTGCAAGTCACCAGGGGGGTGACGAGAAAGAACAGAGCAGAAAATGAAGCCAACTAGGTTGTTTGTGGTTGCAGGAAGCTCAATAGTTATATAGTTGGAAGCCTCTATTCCCTGATTAAAACTAAACCACTTTGGAACATTTCTTCCAGGGAAGCAAACAGCACCTCTTCGTTTTGTGTACACCGATCGCTTCAATGAGAAATAAGCACTTTCCACAACACAAGAGCTGTTTTCCAATTTCAAGCAACCGTTCAGATATAGGAACCTCAGTTCTAGAGCAGAAGTTATTGAAGTTGATACAATCTCCAGTGATATGCAACCATTAGCATCAACATGTTCGATGAATGGCGGCAGTTCTGGCAGAGAACGAAGTCTTCTACAATTGCTCAAGTTAATGTATTTTAACTTTGAAAGATGCTTGAGGCTACAAGGCAAGTTTTCTAAATTACTTCCATCCAACTCCAATGAAGATAGCGAAGATAAGGAGTCGACGAATTCAGGGAGTTCATCCAGTTGTTTGCGCCGACGATCTATGAGATAATTAACTGGAGAGCTTAGTGTTGAACCCAACTTTATTTCATCTGGCATCAATGAAGATTCAATATGAGAAGTGAGTTGTAGTGTCTTCAATGATGAACATTTGAAGGCTTGTAATTTTTCAATGGATGGAGGAAGCTCTGGTATCGATTGAAGGCTCTTACAAATGCCTACACAAAGATATCGTAGCCTTGAGAGATGCTTGACATTGTTTGGAAGTTCAGTTAATTTGCATGCTCCCATCACAGAAACTGATGTTAGAGATGGCAAAGCATCAAATAAGGTATAGAGATTTGATTTATCAATTATTCCTCCGCAATAATCAAGATTAAGGTCGTGAAGAGATCTCATGCAACAAATCCCGTTAATTGAAAGAATCTTCAGTGGGGCGCTGTGGAGATGAAGACTTTTGAGGTTCTCCATATGGCCAATTGAAAAGTCCAATATCTCAACACCTGTATAGTCTATGTCTAAACGAGTTATTCTGTCAGAAGAGAATGACAATTCCGTAAGACTAGAGCAACCAGAGATATTTAGGTATGAGATAGATTTTGACTGATTTTCCATTTTCAAACTCTCTAGTTTTTTGCAATAACCAAGTTCCAGATCATACAATCTCGGGAGAGATAAAATAGATGGATCTATATGGCATAAACTTTCACACGCAAGAAGATCAATCCGTTCAAGATTTTGAGCCGTACAAAAATCTGGCAACTCTAACAATTGTTTAGATTCTCTTAGGTTTATCTTCCTTAAATTCACCAAGTTCTGCAACAATAAAATAAAGAAGAGGAAGATTACATAGGAAACAATAGCCTTAAATTTCAAATAATGATAAAAAGGAATCAAAACTCATATTTATATGTTATACCTGCACGCCATCCCATAATTTTTTAAGGTGGCTATTAGGCATGTGAAGTTCAACTAACTTCTCAGTACAAAATGGCAATGGTAGAGTATTTGAAGGAAAATTGTCCCACCGAAGATAACGTAATGAATTGGAAAATGATTGAAGCCCTGAAGGAAGATTCACAACACCTGATCTATTATGCCAGGATGAATAGAATATCAAAATCCTTAATTTAGTCATCTTTCTAAAGGCATCAACACTCAATTGTAAATCTCCAATTCTAGACAAATCTAAACATATGCCTTCAATTGCATTAGTTCCCTGAACAATACAAAAATCCAAAAGAAAATAAATAAATTACTCAATATTAACAATTTTTTCACCATATGACAAATGTCTAACTGAAAAGGTAAATATTTTTCTTACCAAATTTCTTTTGAGCACATCATAGATCTCATCGGGATTACAAAGTCGACTACGTCCTTCGGGATTCTTACACTTGTTCACGGACAATTTTAAAAGCCATTGATTGAATTAAATCATGCATCTGTACCTTATGACGATCAATACTTATCAGAGCCTTATCCACAAGGTTTCTCAAACCAATGCTTGTGTGAAAGCCACAGCCATCTAACACTGCTATAATAGATTCTCTAGATTCACCTTTAAAAAAAGAAGCAATATCTAGAAATATCTCTTTCTCCTCATCGTCAAGCCCATCATAGCTCACTTTTAACACAGGATAAATATCTTGATGGCTTGACATTTCTACTTTTCTCAATGCACTTTCCCATTCCTTTACAGTTTTGGAATGAAGAAATGAACCCAAAATGGTTAATACCAATGGAACGCCTTGGGCATAAGCAATTGCTCTCCCAACTAGTTCTTTATATTCACTTTTATAACCATTTTCACGGAAGGCTTTGAGGTTGAAAAGCTTAAGTGAATCGTGGTAGCTCAATACCTTGGCCTTGTGTATTTTGTCAACTCTCCCATCAAGTACATGCTTATTTATACTTGTTATGATGACTTTACTACCAGGTCCCAAAAGGGGAGCTTCACGTTCCAAATAAT
Source organism: Acacia acuminata (assembly GCA_019022655.1). NCBI lineage: Eukaryota > Viridiplantae > Streptophyta > Magnoliopsida > Fabales > Fabaceae > Acacia > Acacia acuminata. Next base: position 1,485,507 of record JAFJYI010000158.1, read on the forward strand.
CTAACTGACTTGTGTTGCTAACATCATCCAGTACAATAAAAACTTTTTTGCGACTGAGTCTTTCAAGGGAAGCATCTTTTGAAAGTTCATTAAGAAGTTGATCACGTATATATTCTAGCCCATGCTTTACTTCCTTTTCTCTTAAATTTTCTAGAAAGCAGCAACTGTCAAATTGAGAGCATAATTTGTTATACACAACCCTAGCCATAGTTGTTTTGCCTATCCCGCTCATACCCCAAATTCCAATTGTTGAGTATCCTTCTAACAACAATTCAATATGATCTAAATTCTCCTCAATTCCAACAATATCTGCTAATACACTTCTTGAACGCCCGTGGTTTAGTTTTTTTATGATGTCACTGACAATATTCTGAATGAGTTGTGCATCATCCCTAATATAAGAAAATGAATTTGAAAAAGTATCAAGGTATGAAATGAGAATTCTTTAGGAATTAATTCATTAAGTAGATTAACAACTAATTGATGAAAGTATTTAAATTTTTTTTTTGGGTGAACATGATAAGATTATTATTCAATAAAATGACAAATTTCTTTAGATCGTTTTATCAAAATTGTGTGGATATTAATTTCATCCATTTTCAAAATTATTCAAAATATACATATAAATTAAAATAGGATGTTTGTATGAATTAAAAAAAGAAGGCAATTTTTATGATCACGAAGGAATAAATAAAAGTGTGAAGCTGTGGTTCAAAGGATTTAGAATTAGAGAACGAAGAGTGACCTGTAGTTGCTTGAGTGCCATCCAGCTAACTTTCCAGTTTCAAGGAGGGCTCGCCTCCACTCATCCACCTTGTCTGGGTTTTTCTTCAAATGTTCTTCAAATGCTTTCTCATAAGTTCCCCTTTGATGGCGTACATGAGATGGGTCCACGTTGTAGAATATAGGAATAACATGCTGTTTCTGGTGTTGTTTACAGTGAAGGATCTCAATGAGCTCATTCAAACACCATTTTGAAGTTGCATATCTTTCAGAGAAGACAACCACAGATATGCTTGAATTCTGAATTGCTTCTTGGAGTGACTGGGAGATGCCACCGCCTTTTGGGAGCTCATAATCAATGAAAGTCTCAATACCTCTGAGGCATAAGGCTGTATGGAGATGGCTGGTGAAGGTTTTGCGAGTGTCGTCTCCTCTGAAACTGATAAACACATCATATTTCTTGGAAGAAGAAGACGAAGAAGCTGCAGCACCCATGTTACTCAAAGTGCACACCAACAGATCTCTGTGTGTGTGTGTGAGAAATGGCAATAGTGATGATGGAGAATGGCAGTGAATAGACTTGACTCACTTTTTAAGTCTTCATAGCCCTATTAACAGCGGCTGATATTGTAAAACATTTCATTCCCATTCTAACCCCGACCTTTATTTCATTTGTTTGCATTGCAAAAATTTGGGTACACTTTAACTATGATTTAATTTAAAGGATGTCGCTGAAATCCAATTTATAAGCTATAACACACATTAACTAAATTAAATTTGAAGCTTCCAGGAAGGAACGGTTTTGCTTCTAACCATTGATGAGAGCAAGTGGGTGTTATTATTTAGTGCACCACAGCTGTAAATTAGAGCAAGTGGGTATTAAAAAAATATATAATGACTTCTACAACCATATATTCTTAAAAAACATCCTTAAAGGCATAAATGTTTGATATAAATGAAAGGAAGGCCAGGAAAATGAAACGGTAGAATATGCTTTCAAAGAATACCCGTTCTCTCACATGTTTCTTTTTCTTCTTTTCGTGCTTGTATGCTTTTTTGTTAACCAAATGGGTAACATATAAAATTAATGGTATTTTCCTTGTGGAAAGGGTTGGCAGCTTCCAGGAAGGAATGGTTTTACACAACCATTGGGTGTTATAATTTAGTGAATCAGGACATCAGATTTGCCGTGTTTGATTTAAATACTTCTTAACTTTTGAATCATCACAACAATTTCATTTATTTACGGAGCACATATTACAAACCGAATAAAAAATCTGCGCCTTTCAGCCCCTTTTTTCTGACCAAAAACTAGGAAATCAAACCCTGCAATTAGATGCTATGCTCCCTCCAATCCTTATTATAAGATATATTTATGAAATTAATGTTGGTCTTAAATATATGAGTATATGACATAGTTGTCATCTTTATCAATGTTTTCCTAATTTACACACTCTCTCTACAATAATCAAGGAGGAGAGGGAATAAAAGAATTAAAGAAGATAACTAAAGTGATTTAAAAAATATGTGTCACATTAACTAATTAAACTAACTTCCTTTATTTAATCAAATTAGATAAATATATCTCAAGTGTTGGATGCTTCTGGTGATCGGAGAGAGAAGAAGCAAAAAAACTTTTGGGATCACGATGTGGGACCCACCTACGTCTGTTTGGTTACTAAAGGTTTTGTAAAATTGCGTTTATTTACCTGTATTTTAGCACAATAAAATATTGAGAAAATTTACCTCAGGGCCCAAATTAGTAAAAAATTGTCAAAAAATCCAACAAAAAGTCATATATGAAAAAAGGCCCCCTAAAACCTTTTCTGATATTATTTTATAAAACGATAGTTGTTAACAGTGACTTGATTTAGTTGTTAATATGTATTGATTTAGTTGTTAGGATATTGTTGTTAATAACTCTTTTCGATTTAATTGTTAATGTTCTACGATATTGTTGTTGACGTTTATGAAATAATACCGAGAAAAGGCCATTAGACCTTTTTTGACAATTTTGTGCTAATTTAGGCCCTAAGGAGGATTTTCCCTAAAAAATTTAATGTTGTCTGATACCCCATTGTTGTTAAAATTACACTAACATCCTTTTTAAAAAAAAAAAAAAAAAATTCAATTTGCTCTGTTAACCATTGGTCATCCCATAAGGGTGATAGCAGTGATGATCTGCATTTTTTTTTTTTTAAAAAAGGATGACCACGAAATTCTCATGCATGACTGAACTCCAAAGAAGATGATATTGTTAGATAGGGCAACCAAAATAGATGATAAAAATTTGTCAGATGGGCAATGTCTAATGCGAAAGGGCAGCTGACGCGTAAAAGGGTTTTTGATGGGAATGCGGGAGCGCAGATGAGACAGAAAATTGTATTTAAATTAAATTTTATGTTTCTGTTTAAATTATTTTCATTAAAATCTCTTTTTTTTTTTTTTTTTTTAAAAGTTATTGTATTGTAAACTTTGCACAATGACCATTTACCTTTACCTAGTCATCGTTTTTTATTAGTAATATTAACAATACTAAATTGTAAGGACTAAAAGCACACTTCATAAATTTAAGGAACTAAAACGATATCTCATGTAAACTTATAAGATCAATATAATACGGTTCATTGTTAGGTATTATTTAATATAAATAAAAATTGGATTTTGAAATATCATATATATGTATAGGGGATAGAATCCTGAAAAAAGAAACAATACAGGATGGTTATTCATAATGAACATTTAAGTAATTTTTAATATAAATAAAAGTGAAATTCTAAAAGATATTAAATACAAGAAGGCGGGATATGGAAAAAAATTATCTAATAATACAGTGTGGTTCTTCACTAAAAAAGTATCCTTTAATATAAATAAAGGTGAGATTTTAAAAGATATCAAATATAAAAAAGCAGAAATGGGAATGAAGGGATGTTCTCTTTCACTCCCAGTGTAATTTTGACTGCTTCTGATCAATCTTGAAGCATCGGAGCTAAGGCATTGAGGTATTAATGGCTTGAAATCTAAACATCTCAATTAAATTCGAACACATCACTCACTTTTTCATATCAATAAGCTTTCACAAAAACACATTTCATTTGCTTGCATATACATACTAGAGCTAATAACCAGAGATAATTCTAAATCAAAAGTAAATAGTGGTGGTGCTATATAATACACACACTTACACCTACCTTGTTTATCGTCTTCTATATATAATTTTTCTGGAGCATGAATAATTTGTGAAGAAGTAGTTGAAGTCATTTGGTTCAGACGGACTTGAAAATCGAAACACGAGGGATTCATGTTTAGTTGGTGTTGGATGCTTCGGTGGTGATGGGGGAGAGAAGGAGCAAAAAGCACTTTTTTTTGGGAAACAAAAAAAAAACACGATGTGGGACCCACTAACGTCTATTTGGTTACCGACGGTTTTTGTAAAATTGCGCTTACTATTAGCATAAAAAAAAAAAAAAAAAAAAAAAAAAAAAAAAAAATTGTGCTTATTCACATGTATTTTAGCACCATAAAAAATTTATGGAAAAATTATAAAGAATAATAATATTTATTAAGAATGACTATAAAAATGGTAATTATTTTAAAGGATCAGAAATTAAAACTTTAAAATAGAAAGACTAAATTGCCCTTACCTAGATTTTCTATATTCTCTAACTAAATCAGAATATGGAGTCATTGATAGATAATGACAATCATCATCAATATATCCTTCTAAACCTCTAACTCCTTCATTCATTGGTCCACATGTTACACTATGATTAGTGCCACGTCCACACACTTTTTTGATCTCTCAATCATCTTCTCTCCCCCATTGTAGTGTGTCCAAAGTAGTAGGTATAGGTCTCTAATATTTTTATTTCCAACGTTATTGGATTCTAAATAATTTCCTATTATGTCTAGGTCCTATAAAACATATTTTGGAGTTGGTTTGGATAAGTTTTAAGTTTTGTCAATTTTTTTCTTCCTATAATACACCTTTTTATACTTTCTCAATAATAATTAAAGACAAAAATAATTTAATAATACACCTATTAATTCTATATAGTAAATAATATTTGCAACTCATTGTATCATATACACCTCAACTATACATTTTTTTATTAAATAATGTTGATCACCCTCAAATTATATGCAATGATATGAGCAATTGAATTTTATAATATAGCATTTTAAGACCATTTAACTTTTTCTGACGGACAACCCATTCTCCAATTACCAAATTCGAGAGATTGGAATATTAGGCACGACTACATCTCAATATAAAATAAAATATTACTACTTTGATAAAATTTTTAACTAATACATTCAATTAAGTACATATTACGAGATATTAACATCAGTTCAACCTATATCTATATGTTATTCATTATGCCTCAAACTCATCCCTAATTTTTTGCTCATAAGGAAATCAACCCTAATTTTTTGTGGGTCAAGATGAACTATTTTAAGTTTGAAATTTCATTTCCAATTAACTTTTGAAGCGCATCACCAATAGCATTAATCACTCATTTTCATATACACGATCTTGAATCTATTTATCATATATGATTCCTAAACGAGTAATTGGCCAGGGTCATTTACAAACGTAAGTCAATATAGTTTTTTTTCCATAAGAAACCAACATTTTTCCTAAACAGTAAAATTTTTTTGAATTCAAATTAGAAAGTTTCCTTTATAAAATGTCCTCAATCCACGGTAATACTTGCTCATACCTCATCAATCTAAATTGATTTGATAGTGATGATATTGTCAATTTTACCTCAATCCACGGATTTAAATTTTTCTTTATAAAATCATTCCCTCACTCCATTTTTTTGAATTCCAATTACAAAATTTCCTTTATAAAATGCCTAATGGATCAGCTCAAGACCTATTTATCATATATGATTCCTAAACAATAATTGGCCATGGTCATTTACAAACGTAAGTCAATGCAATTTTTTTCCATAAGAAGCCAACATTTTTCCTAAACAGTAAAATTTTTTTGAATTCAAATTATAAAATTTCCTTCATAAAATACCTAATGGATCAGCTCAAGTCCTATTTATCATATATGATTCCTAAACAGTAATTGGCCAGGGTCATTTACAAACGTAAGTCAATACAGTTTTTTTTTCCCATAAGAAGCCAATATTTTTCCTAAACAGTAAAATTTTTTGAATTCAAATTATAAAATTTCATTTATAAAATACCTAATGGATCAGCTCAAGTCCTATTTATCATATATGATTCCTAAACATAATTGACCAGGGTTATTTACAAAGCGTAAGTCAATACAGTTTTTTTTTCCATAAGAAGCCAACATTTTTCCTAAACAGTAAAATTTTTTTGAATTCAAATTATAAAATTTCCTTCATAAAATACCTAATGGATCAGCTCAAGTCCTATTTATCATATATGATTCCTAAAGATAATTGGCCAGGGTCATTTACAAACGTAAGTCAATACAGTTTTTTCCATAAGAAGCCAACATTTTTCCTAAACAAGTAAAATTTTTTTTGAATTCAAATTATAAAATTTCCTTCATAAAATACCTAATGGATCAGCTCAAGTCCTATTTATCATATATGATTCCTAAACGGTAATTGGCCGGGGTCATTTACAAACGTAAGTCAATACAGCTTTTTTTTCCCATAAGAAGCCAACATTTTTCCTAAACAAGTAAATTTTTTTGAATTCAAATTATAAAATTTCATTTATAAAATACCTAATGGATTAGCTCAAGTCCTATTTATCATATATGATTCCTAAACGATAATTGCCCAGGGTCATTTACAAACGTAAGTCAATACGGTTTTTTTTTCCATAAGAAGCCAACATTTTTCCTAAACAAGTAAAATTTTATTGAATTCAAATTATAAAATTTCCTTTATAAAATTTCCTCAATCCATGGTAATACTTGCTCATGACTCATCAATCTAAATTGATTTGATAGTGATGATATTGTCAATTTTACCGTCATATCGTTTGGAATGAAGTGGTTTTCTTTAGGCTTTGGAAATTTTTTTCCAAGTTTTAGGGTTCGTTCCAAAAAAATTATATATAGATTAATTATTTTTTAGACTCTTATTAATGCCCTATTTATTATTACCCGAGTTTTTTTTTTTAAAACAATATTACCCGAGTTTTAATCTTTCAAAATTGAAATTGAGAAAAATCTACTGAGATATGCATATCACCGTGTACAGTACATATGTTAATATCGGTTCAAACAATATATACTATCCATTACGCCTAACCTTTGACTTTCAGGTTTTGTCTATATTTACACATACTTGTGCCTTTTCCATCTTGCTTTTCAACAAAGAGTTAGATCTCCTACTAACTATTCATTATCATGCTTACTTTCCTGTCAGCATTATCGTCACCTTGAGTTAGCTGCATGAGCTCGAGATTCTAACACTTCTATTTAACAGCTTTGAGGAAGTGCCAAGGATGTAAATGGATGAGAAAACTCCGGTATGTTTTAAATTCATCCTCAAATTGTTTTCCCTTTTTTAGTTGTTTGTTTTTCTATTTCTTTAAACATTCATATTTCTGACTATGAACAAACATAACAAACTCTTAGTTTTATGTTCATTGTTCTTCTTCAAAATGTTTTCCCTTTCTGTGTTTATTGTATTAATATAACAAGAGAGTCACCCTTCTCGAAGACACTGCTGCCTAAGCATGCGTAATCAGGGAGTTCCATTTTCACAAGAAAACTTGACATATCCATCATTTCGCAAATAAAATGACAGATTTCATTGCGAAACGGCCATAAAGATAAGTTGCATTAGGGTTCGTCTAGGTTGCATTAGGGTGAGGCGTCAAACATTAACACATGATCAAAAAGCACGCACGATTCTCGGGCTAAACATGGATTAGGTTACGACTCTACTCAATAAAAGATAAATCTAGACGTTATTTGCTCGCCTATAAATCGAAGATAAAACAACCTCAAATTTGACCGATGCCTATGTCCATATTCACCTAATTTTTTTTACTATCTTAACATAATGATGGCAGCTCTCAACAACGCACTTAATCTGAGGAAACCATTGTTCATATTGAGGAATGATCGACATGCCAACGAAGAAAAGACAACACTTCAGTAATTCAACAAAAAATGACTACAAGGAAGAAGCCAAGAGGAGTGTCTTTGAGGAAATTACAAATGTTGTCGGTCGTGACCAATCACCGTTTCAAGCATACAAAAGTCCTGGCATGAAACCTTTTCCATTGTACAATAAGTCAGCTTAAAAATTGTTAATAAATTTTAGATTCCAATTTTAATGGATTCATGCATATGAGCTTGATTTCATAATGTAGGCAAACGACCATGTTCAACAAATTCCAATTCAAGCGAACTCGCGCGATGAATCTGAGTTTGCTTATACAAGAGAATGACATGCAATCTCCGCAATCTACGATTCACATTTAATCCATCAACGAGATAATCAAAATATATCTGTTTTGTTTAATATTACTAACAAACAAGGATACTCTAATTCGAACCATACCCATTCTATTGGGTTGACGGATATCGATAGTATATCGAGGTTCCTCCTGTTAACCTCACTTCATTATCAGTTACCCAACAGAAGCTTAAAAAGAGATCATCGAATAAAATATGTCAAGTCGCATCTAATTTAGCCCATAGACTTGAACAACCAAACAATGCATGTAAGTTTTTTTCGATGTTGATTTTATCGATGCACGTTGTCATGTATTGTGAGTAATGAATTTTCCTTCCAATTTGATGCGGTCAATTTGGAAGTCAACCATGATGTAAGTGATAATGGATATGTTCTTTGACAAGATCGACAATTTTCAAACGTTCATTCCAGTCCAACTATTTAGATGATGGTGATGCTAGCCACGAATGTCATTCATGTGGTGCACAAATGTGGTTAGCAAAAAGTATTAAAAGTGTCAAAAAAAAAAAAACACCCAGCAGTTTGGATTGTGTTGTTGTAATGGGAAGATAATTGTGCCTCTACTAAAGAGAGCCCCTGAAGAACTTGAGGACTTATTTGTCAACAAGCATTCATCATATTCAAAAAAATTTAAAAAAAAATCCACTCATACAATAATATGTTTTGCTTTACATCGATGGGTGGTAAAATTGACCATTCTATAAACTCTAGAGGAGGAGGCCCTTATTCTTTTGTCCTTTTTGGCCAAAACCACCATCTTATTGGAAGCTTATTGCCCCCTCCAGGAAATCCTCCGGTGTACGTGGAGCTGTATATTTATGATACTGACAATGAAGTTTCAAACAGAATTTCATTAGTGAGGTTTGTTTTAGTTATATTTTTTTACATACTTCCAAATGGTTTATACATTATAACACCACATGATAAACCTTTATTTGTTAACTTTAAAGCCGTCATGTTAATGCTTTGAGATTTTAGACCCTACAATTGTTCAAATGTTGAAGGATTGCCTTGATAAGCACAATTCTATAGTGAAAAAAATACGGAAAAGCTGAGACATTACCAAGGAAAATGTTGTCCCTGATATTAGCATAAGGCTAATTAGAAATGGAAATTCAAGCGAGCTATCTAGACAATATAATATGCCAACAACTTCTGAACTTGCTGCACTAATTGTTGGTGATTTTGACAAGTCATACACCAAAAGAGACATCATTGTCAAACGTCATAATGGACATTTACAATGAATTGATGAGCTACACATTCATATCTACCACTTCAATATCCTTTGTTATTTCCTTATGGTGACAACGGATACGACTCAACAAATGAACATGCAATTGAATCATTGTCAATGACAAAGAAGAAGAAAACAAAGAAGAAGAAAAAACTAACACCTAGGGAGTACTTGGCGTTCCGTCTTATGAGGAGGACTTTAGAGCATTCTCTTATTTTGCAAGGCCAAAAATTACTTCAACAGTTTGTTGTTGACGGATATTCCATGGTAGAAAGTGATAGGTTCAGCTACATCAAAAAACATCAAAAGGAATTAAGAGTTGACCTTTATAGTGGACTTTCGACATTTGTTACAAGAGGAGAGACAGATCCTTCATCAACGGGACGACGTGTTATTCTACCTTCTTCTTTCACTAGGGGCGCACGATACATGATTGAATTATCGGATGCTATGGCCTTTTGTTCCTGGGCTGGTTATCCCGACATTTTTATAACATTTACATGCAACCCTATGTGGCCCGAGATTACTCGCCATTGTAACAAAGATGGTTTGAAACCATGTGACAGCCGAGAAATATTGAGCGAGTATTCCACATAAAGCTACGGAAGTTGATGCGAACTTTGAAGGACGATAAGATCTTTGGTTCGATAAAAGCGGTATGTTTTACTAGAAGATATAACATAACCTTTGCTTCTTTCAAATTATTTAATGTTGTCATTCTTTGCTACATTTGTTTCTATATTAATGTTTAATAAGAATGATTTATAAAAAACCAATGTGGAAGAATGATTATTTAGTCTGACAAACATAGTTAGAAAGGATTACTTGTATCCATTTAAAATTTATTCATAATTTGGAGGGAGTTGCCAAATTGGTTTTACGGATCTCTTGAAAAAACATATAAATATTAACAACTTAATTATAGTTCAAAATATTATTATTAAATTATTTCGAAAATGTATAATTTTGATATTTGTGTATTTGCAGATGTTTACACTATCGAGTTCCAAAAAAGAGGCCTACCACACGCGCACATCATATTATGGTTGTCGATTCGGACAAAATAAAAACATTATTTGAGGTTGATAGCTTAATATCCGCAGAGATATGCGACAAAGATTTAGACCATGAATTATATGAATTAGTTGGCGTTATATGGTTCATGGTCCATGCGGTCGATCGTCAAACAATGCACCTTGCATGAAGGATGGTAAATGTTCCAAGTACTTTCCTAAAAGGTATAACACAAGTACTACGTTGGATGAAAATGGATATCCAACATATCGAAGGAGAAATGATGGGCGCACGGTGTCTAGGAAGGGTGTTCATCTAGATAACGATTCGTAGTCCCTTACAATGGTAGGTTACTAAAGCTTTTTTCTGCTCATTTGAACATTGAGAAGACAAATCAAACACGAGCTGTTAAATACCTATTCAAATATATAAGCAAAGGGAATGACCGCGTAATCGCAGGCATATATAGCAACAACGAAAGTCTAGGGTCTCAACAAACATTTGATGAGATTGCTCACTATCTCAATTGTAGGTATGTGTCTTCATGTGAGGCATCGTGGAGAATTTTTGCCTTTAATATCCACCATAGACAACCACCTTTTGAGAGATTAAGTTTCCATCTTCATGAACAACAAGCAGTTTATTACTCTCAAACTCAGGCAATGTCATCCCTTGTCAACAATCCTAGAGTTAAAGAATTAATGTTCCTTGCTTGGTTTGAAAAGAATAAGGATGACCCTTTTGCAAGAACACTAACTTATTCTCAATTCCCTAACTACTTTACATTTGTTAGGGAAAGAAGAATTTGGAAGCATCGCGAACATGGTTTCTCTATTGGAAGGCTTAGTCATTGTACCCCTGCTCGAGGGAGTTATATTATCTTCGTTTGCTTTTAACAAAAATTCGAGGTCCAACGAATTATGAAGATATTAGGACATTAATAATGTTGTCTACCCGACATTCGGGGAAGCATGTTACGAACTTGGATTGTTAGATGGTGACAATGAGTATATCGATGCAATTAAAGAAGCATCATTGTGGGCATCGGGCAACTACCTTCGTCGCTTTTTCACCGAGTATGTTGTTAAGTCATTCCTTGTCACAACCTGGTATTGTTTGGGAAAGGACTAAAGATATCATATGTGAAGATTTGTTATATATGACACGAGGCAATCAGCTCTTTACAAGTACGTTTCTTTATTAATACTTTATTTTTGCACGAAGTATTCATTATTTTAACAAAAAACAAACAAGCGGATAATGAAATAATTAATAAGTTTTCTTTCATGTTCTAGAATTGCAGTTCTCAAGTACCAATAAAGAAGCTGCAGGACTATTTGAGATTGAACAAATTTTGCTACGGAACGGTAAAAGCCTCAATGACTATCCATGCTTGCCCAAGCCAAACGAACAAAACATGATCGACATGTCTAATCAACTAATACTTCAGAGTTGAACTACAACAAAGAAACGAGAGCGATGAAGTCATTAGGCTGCAAAATCAATTGACCGATGAGCAAAAGAGAGTATTCCATAAAATACTTTCCACTGTTTCTTCACAAGAAGGTGGATTCTTTTTTTTGCATGGATTTGGTGGTACTGGGAAAACCTTCATTTGGAACGCATTGACAGCTTCCATACGATCTAAAGGGAGTATCATATTGAACGTAGCATCTAGTGGAATTGCAGCTACTTTACTAACATCAGGCAGAACTGCACATTCAAGATTTTTAATTCCTATAGACATCAATGAAGATTCTATTTGTTCTATTACTCAAAATTCACCAAGCGCCAACTTGATCAAGGCTAATCTAATCATTTGGGATGAAGCTCCAATGGTGAAGAGACATTGCATTGAGGCTTTTGACCGAACTTTAAGGGACCTATTGAAGACCAATAGAATATTTGGAGGGAAATGTCGTCATGGGAGGTGATTTCGGACAAATTCTACCAGTTATTCCTAAAAGTGGACAGTTTGAGATTGTAGATGCATCTATTAATGCTTCTCCTCTTTGGAATGGATGTTAGTTATTGTAATTAACCAAAAATATGAGACTCAAGTCTTCCACAGATCCAGTTGAGCAAGAGAAAATCAAAGCATTTTCTGAATGGCTACTGCTTATAGGAGAGGGTGTTATTGGTTTGCCACACGATGGTATTGCAAACATATAAATACCCTCTGATTTGTTACTCCATGATGATGATAATCCAATAAGGTGTATCATTGAATCTACTCACCCAAATTTCTTTGAGCGTTTATTCGAGGAAGATTACCTAAATAACAGATCAATACTGACAACAACTACGGAACATGTTGACTCCTTGAATGAATACATCTATTCTTTCTTGTCGGGAGATGAAGCGAGAATACTTGATCGACTCAATAAATCGTTTAGATCGTGTAAATGATAGTATTGATGATCTGTATGATACTGAGTTCCTCAATTCAATTAAATGTTCGGGATTCCTCATCATAAATTGGTTTTGAAGGTCGGCGCACTCGTTATGTTAATAAGGAACATTGATCAAGCATCAGGATTGTGCAATGGTAGGAGGCTTCAAATTACAAAACTAGGGAAGAACGTCATTAAGGCGAAAGCGTTGAATGGCAAAAGCGCAGGGCAAGATATTTTGATACATAGGATGGACATGAATCCATGTGAATCTAAACTTCCTTTCAAGATGACTAGAAGACAATTTCCAATCATCATTTCATTCGCCATGACAATTAATAAAAGTCAAGGACAATCAATGTCAAATGTAGGTCTTTACCTACCAAGACCAGTTTTCTCACATGGATAACTTTATGTTGCTTTATCTAGGGTAAAGAGTTCCAAGGGTCTAAAAATACTGATTTTGGATGAGTTTAATAAGTGTATCGATAACATAATTAATGTGGTATACAAAGTGTAACATCCCATTTTTTTTAAATACCTTTAGGATATGATTTATTTATTTTAAGGTTTAGATGAGACTTATAGGTATAAAACTGAGAGTTTTTGCCAAATTATAAGATAAATAAATAGTAATATATAAACATTATTATTTAATTATTATCATATATATATATATATATAATATAAGACGAAGGATGAAACGGCGGAAAAATCAATACACATACATGTTGTTATAATAATATTATAATATTTTAATATATTATAATAAGACAAAGAGGTGGTGGACTTGGATGAAGGAAGAAGACACGAATATCATTGAAATTGGAATAAGCAAAGTGCTATAGTCTTTGGATTAGATAGATCGGCGCCTTCCTTTTTGAAAATAATAAGCTTTCGGTGATTTTGTAGAATAAAAAAATGGGGCGCCGTTCCCGCCTAAGGATCCAATGAGGGGGAGAATTTTAGTATAAATACCCCCCACCACCTACACGGACACACACACCACAAATCACCTATCACCAGAAGAGAGTGTGAGAGGGAAGAGAGAGAGAAGGAGAGTAAGGTGGTAATTATTTAGGAGGCTTATAATAGCATTTTGGTGTTTATTTGGGAGCTAAAGGTTAACAGGTAACTCTGGATATTCTTCCTTATACTTGTGAATTATGTATGATTATACATGTTTACTTATTTATTTATTTATTATTATTTTCAGACTAAAATATAGGTATAATATTTTATGGTTTATAAGGTTTTAATATATGAGTTTTAAATTTGTGATAGTGTATATTATGGATTACTATTCACGTATGCATATAGTATTTCACTATTCACGTATGTATGTTGTATTTTACTATTCACCTATACTTGTACCATATTTTCCGATTTACTATTCACGTATACATACCGTATTTTCCTATCTACTATTCACATATACTAAACGTATTTTACTATTCATACATATAGATTGTATTTCATTATTTACTATTCACATATATATACCGTATTTTACTATTCATGTATACGCATAGTACTTACTATTCACGAATACGCATTTTATCGCTGTTTGTTATTTATGTATTTCTATGACTATGTTTGATAAGATTGAAAGGGTAACGCATTATTTTTTTTATGAATTCATTTATCATGGTGGATGAAATGTAAAGGGTTGGAGTTTGGAGGAATTGGTATGAATTTATGCCACCACTCGGTGCACAGAGGATGGTACTTTCAGGGCCCCTTCTTCTATGTTTTCCTTTGGCCGGGATTGCATTGGAGTTGTGGGACACGTGACACCTCCTTTTGTGTATTCTTATAAGGAGGGGAGCCATAGTCCATACTTAAGCTATGTACCTTTGGCCGGGTATATCTTAAGTTTTGGTGAGCTTGGAACAGTTCAGTCACATGAATATGTTTCTGTTGGACTATATGTTAGCCTATGGCTCCAGTCAGCGGTATAAGGATGGAAGAGGATATAAGGGCGGATGCATACTGCATGATATTATTGTATATTTTAAAGATTGATAAAAATGATAAATATTTTCGTAAGAACTTAATTATTATTATCATTATTATTTTTCTTTAATGAATATTTTTTTTGGGAAATATAAATATATAAATATAAATACAAATAATTATATTTTAATAATTTAATATTTTTATCATATGTGGTTTACTTGTGTACGGTAGAAATATTCAGTAGTTACTGAGACGTGGTAACTCACCCCCATGATAACATTTTTCAGGTGAATATCCTAGTGGCGAACAGGAGGAGGCACCTATGGAGTGAGCTATGAAGGCTCATTTATACTCCCATAGATTATGCTATGTTATTTTATTTGCCATGACTCAGAGACTTTCGCTTTGTATTTCATAAAATATTTTGAGATCTATTTTGACTCTAGAATGGATTTATTTTATTCAGCTATGTATTTTTAAATGTTTTTTTTTTGAATGTTGAACACCTTTATTGGGAGTATTTCAAGTATTTTGGTCAAATATTTTGGTGTTGAAATTGAGGTGTTACATTTTTGGTATCAGAGCTAAAGGTTCCTATTTCGTTGATTTCAAAAAAAAAAAAAAAAAGTATATTTATATATATATATTTTCTTTTAAAATATTATGAGGTCGTGGCAAATTAAATGTCATGACATGTGCACTTCCTTTTCGTTTAGATTTAGATTTTGTTTAGCTACTGGTTTTCTTATTTAGTGTCTTATTAGTGATAATTATAGGAGGAGAAAATGGGGAGGACTCGAAGGACTAATTCAACCCCCGCTCCGCAACAAAATGGTTCCCCTCTTCAGGATAACAATGTCCTTTTAGCAGAGTTACGAGATGTAATCTTGGAGATGAGAGAGAAATTGAATAGGCACGAGGAAGAATTAGCCAAGAAAAGAGGTCAGGGTAGTAATCAAGGAAAGGAGAAGGAACCAATTAGGGAAAACATACCTTCTAATCATCATTCTATGAGTGGCAGCCGTACTTGCACAGAATCAAGAGGTGGTGATAGTTCCCATTCTCGCATCACCCTCCACCTATTCGAGGTTTGGGAAAGGTTTCGGAAGTTTTCTCCTCCGATGTTCGAGGGGAAACTAGACCCAATTGGAGCACTAGAATGGCTGAAGCGTCTAGAAAAGATTTTTAAAGTTATTGAGATCAGCCCACAACAAAAAGTGCTAGTTGCTGAGCAACTGATGGAGAAAGCAGCTCAAGAATGGTGGGAAAGCACCATAATAAACGATAATCTTTGAAATGACTTGGGAAGAGTTCAAAGAAAAGTTCGAGAATTATTACTTTCCTCCTTCGATCAGAATAGAAAAAGAGACTGAATTCCTGACTTTCAAGCAAGAGGACCTACATGAAGATGAATTTATTACTCGCTTTTTGGAGTTGTCTAAATTTTGCAAGTACTCGCAAAACAACTCCAAGTGGATGTGTACTCGCTTAGTAGAAAAAGTTAGGCCCGATTTAAAAACAGCTTTGTCACCATTCCTTGACGAAACAAAGGATTTTGAAGAGATATGTGACAAATTACGCACGATAGCTAGAAACAAGCGAGAAGAAGAAGCTGAAAAGATGAAGGGATTTCAAGCCAGATCTGCACCTTCCATGAGACCTACGGGGGGAATCACTAAGAAGCATAGTCACAACTCCAGCGGTGTGAATACACGATTTAGTCAACCATCAAGAAATCATTCTGGTGGACCATCAAGAGGCCGTTTCAATGGACCCCAGGGAAGTCATTTCAGTGGACCTCAAAGGAGTCAATTTAGTGGAGGACAGAACTCTTATAGGGGATCCACAGCACCTGTCGCTAGCACCGCTAACAGTCAGAAGTGTGCCAAGTGTGGAAAAGCACATCCAGGACATTGTGTGACATGTTTCAAGTGTGGAAAGCCCGGACACATCTCCAGGTTCTGTAAGGAGGAGTCTCAAGGAGCCAATGATGCTAGAGTCATAGCCGGTTCCAGGCAAAGTGTTTGCACTGTCACACCAGGAGGCTAGTACTTCACCAGACTTGATTAAAGGTATCCTCAAACTCCAAGGCCTTGAAGTTGAAGCTTTATTTGATTCAGGTGCTACGCACTCTTTTATATCATATGCTTGTGTGCCTCGATTGAATTTAAGCATAAATGAGTTGCCTTTCGATACGATTATTTCTACACCGGCGGGAGCTTCGGTGAGAACTTCTAAGGCTTGCTTAAATTGTATAGTTGAGTTTGATAGTAGAACCTCAAATATAGATCTTGTTTGTCTACCCATGAAGGGTATTGATGTAATAATAGGAATGGATTGGTTGTCAACAAATGATGTCATCCTTGACTGCAAGAGAAAGACTATCTCTCTTGCGAATGACTCTAAGAATCATAGTAGACCACAATCATCGTCTGTAGTACAAGTTGAGAAGCCTATTTGCAAGTACTGTCCCGCGTACATAGTACTTTTCTCCATTCAAGCAGAAGTGGAGGAAGGGATAGAAGGCATCGAAGTGGTGAACGAATTTCCAGAAGTATTTCCAAAAGAGATGACAGGTTTACCCCCAGAGAGAGAAGTAGAATTTTCTATTGATCTCGCACCTGGGACGGAACCTATCTCTAAAGCTCCTTACCGAATGTCTCCATCAGAACTAGCAGAATTGAAGAAGCAGATCGAAGAATTAATGGAAAAGGGTTTCATCAGACCCAGTGTATCTCCTTGGGGATCGCCCGTGCTCTTTGTGAAGAAGAAAGATGGGAGCCTGAGACTATGCATCGATTATCGCCAGTTAAATAAGATGACTATAAAGAATAAATACCCTTTACCCAGAATCGATGATCTACTAGATCGGTTGAATGGGGCATCCATATTCTCCAAGATCGACCTCGAGATCGAGGCTACCACCGTTAAGAGTCAAAGCGGAAGATATTCCAGCGCATTCGAACTAGATATGGCCATTATGAATTTCTTGTTATGCCATTTGGGCTGACAAACGCTCCAGCTGTATTCATGGATTACATGAATAGAATTTTCAGGCCATATTTAGATAAATTTGTAGTGGTTTTCATTGATGACATCCTTATCTACTCTAAGGATGAAGAAGAGCATAAAGAGCATCTTAGAATTGTGTTACAAGTGTTGAAAGAACACAAGCTCTATGCGAAATTGTCTAAATGCGAATTTTGGTTAAGGGAAGTAAAATTCCTTAGCCATGTTGTATCAGCTGAAGGTGTTGCAGTGGACCCAACCAAAGTTGATGCAGTTCTCCAATGGGAATAGCCAAAGTCTACGACAGAGATTAGGAGTTTTCTAGGATTAGCTGGCTATTATAGGAGATTTATCAAGGGTTTCTCCCAAATAGCTATGCCTTTAACAAAGTTGACTAGAAAGGGGCAACCGTATGTATGGGACGAGAAGTGTGAAGCAGCTTTTCAAAATTTGAAGACTAAGTTGGCTACGGCACCGGTACTTATAATCCTAGATCCTACCCAAACCTTTACCTTGTATACTGATGCTTCCAAGAAAGGTCTTGGGTGTGTGCTAATGCAAAATGGTAGGGTAGTGGCCTATGCATCTCGACGGTTGAGGCCACAAGAAGAGAACTATCCTACTCATGACTTGGAATTGGCAGCAGTGGTGTTTGCACTGAAGATTTGGAGGCACCATCTCTATGGTTCACGATTCGAGGTTTTTAGTGACCATAAGAGTCTGAAATACTTGTTTGACCAAAAGGAGCTCAACATGCGGCAGAGGAGATGGATGGAATTTCTGAAGGATTACGACTATGAATTGAAGTATCATCCAGGAAAGGCAAATGTTGTAGCAGACGCCTTAAGTAGAAAGTCAATTCATGTGGCCTAGTTAATGATTAGGGAGTATAAATTGCTTGAGGATGTACAGAGTACATCTATCGACGTGATATATGGGCTGGTTGCTACCATGGAGGCTTTGACTATTGAAAGTACGACGTGGAAAGAAATTAAAATCGCTCAGCTAGAGGATGAGAATCTATTGAGTATCATGGAAGATATTGAAGAAGGAAAGGAGTCAAAATTCGAAGTTAGTAAAGATGAGATGTTAAGGTACAAAGGAAGAGTGTGTTTGCCGAACGATGAAGAATTAAGGAAACTCATACTAGAGGAAGCCCATAAGAGCAAATATACTATTCACCCTGGAGCAACCAAGATGTATCATGATCTTAAGCGGAATTGGTGGTGGCGAGGTATGAAGAAAGACGTGACTGACTTTGTTGCTCGTTGTTTAACTTGTAAAGAGTTAAAATTGAACATCAGAAACCTCCTGGACTATTACGGAATTTGGAAATCCCAGAATGGAAATGGGATAGCATCTCTATGGATTTCATTATGGGACTTCCTCTAACTACGTCTAGGCATAATGCCATTTGGGTAATTGTTGATAGATTGACTAAGTCAGCCCATTTTCTAGCTATCGCAGCAGAATACTCCCTTGAGAAACTAGCAAAAATTTATATGAAAGAAATTGTCAGATTGCATGGAATACCAAACAGCATCGTATCTGACCGTGATCCGCGATTTACTTCAAGATTTTGGGAAGCATTGCAGGATGCTATGGGGACTCGGCTGAGGTATAGTACCGCTTACCATCCTCAAATAGATGGACAAACGGAGAGGACCATACAGACTCTAGAAGACATGTTGCGGGCTTGTGCAGTCGAGTTGGCAGGAAGTTGGGACAACCATCTTCTCCTGGCAGAGTTTGCATATAACAATAGTTATCACTCGAGCATTGGGATGGCACCATTCGAGGCTTTGTATGGAAGGAAATGTAGATCTCCTATTTCTTTGGATGAGAATTGAATGAGCGAAGTTTACTAGGTCCGGAATTGGTGGACGAAACAACTGAGAAGATTAAGGTGATTCAGCAGAAACTCCTCACTGCCCAAAGCCGCCAGAAGAGTTATGCTGACAAGAGAAGGTGACCGTTAGAGTTCATGGTGGGCGAACATGTGTTTCTAAGAGTTACACCGATGACAGGCATTGGTAGGGCAATTCGAGCAAAGAAGCTTTCACCTCGCTTTATAGGTCCTTATGAGATTTTGGAAAAAATAGGACCGGTAGCTTACAAAATCGCATTACCTCCACAGCTTGCGAATCTCCACGACGTCTTTCATGTATCACAGCTAAAGAAATACCAACCAGACTCCTCCCATATTATAGAAGTAGAAGAAATAGAACTCAAAGATAATATGACGTATAAAGCTGAGCCAGAGCGGATTGCTGGAGCAAGGGATAAGAAATTAAGAAACAAGACTATTAGACTTGTAAAGGTTGTGTGGAAAGGAATGGCACCCGGGGATGCTACTTGGGAAACAGAAGAGAGTATGCGACAATCCTATCCTCACTTATTTAATTAGGTAAGTAAAGTCCTTACGTATAATAAAATTTTGAGGACAAAATTTCTTATTAGGAGGGGAGAAATGTAACATCCCATTTTTTTTAAATACCTTTAGGATATGATTTATTTATTTTAAGGTTTAGATGAGACTTATAGGTATAAAACTGAGAGTTTTTGCCAAATTATAAGATAAATAAATAGTAATATATAAATATTATTATTTAATTATTATCATATATATATATATAAGACGAAGGATGAAACGGCGGAAAATCAATACACATACATGTTGTTATAATATTATAATATTATAATATTTTAATATATTATAATAAGACAAAGAGGTGGTGGACTTGGATGAAGGAAGAAGACACGAATATCATTGAAACAGGAATAAGCAGTGCTATAGTCTTTGGATTAGGTAGATCGGCGCCTTCCTTTTTGAAAATAATAAGCTTTCGGTGATTTTGTAGAATAAAAAAATGGGGCGCCGTTCCCCCTTTAAGGATCCAATGAGGGGAGAATTTTAGTATAAATACCCCCACCACCTACACGGACACACAAACCACAAATCACCTATCACCGGAAGAGTGTGAGAGGGAAGAGAGAGAGAAGGAGAGTAAGGTGGTAATTATTTAGGAGGCTTATAATAGCATTTTGGTGTTTATTTGGGAGCTAAAGGTTAACGGGTAACTCTGGATATTCTTCCTTATACTTGTGAATTATGTATGATTATACATGTTTACTTATTTATTTATTTATTATTATTTTCGAGACTAAAATATAGGTATAATATTTTATGGTTTATAAGGTTTTAATATATGAGTTTTAAATTTGTGATAGTGTATATTATGGATTACTATTCACGTATGCATATAGTATTTCACTATTCACGTATGTATGTTGTATTTTACTATTCACCTATACTTGTACTGATTTACTATTCACGTATACATACCGTATTTTCCTATCTACTATTCACATATACTAAACGTATTTTACTATTCATACATACATGTAGATTGTATTTCATTATTTACTATTCACATATATATACCGTATTTTACTATTCATGTATACGCATAGTACTTACTATTCACGAATACGCATTTTATCGCATTTTTGTTTGTTATTTATGTATTTCTATGACTATGTTTGATAAGATTGAAAGGGTAACGCATTATTTTTTTTATGAATTCATTTATCATGGTGGATGAAATGTAAAGGGTTGGAGTTTGGAGGAATTGGTATGAATTTATGCCACCACTCGGTGCACAGAGGATGGTACTTTCAGGGCCCCTTCTTCTATGTTTTCCTTTGGCCGGGATTGCATTGGAGTTGTGGGACACGTGACACCTCCTTTTGTGTATTCTTATAAGGAGGGGAGCCATAGTCCATACTTAAGCTATGTACCTTTGGTAGGGTATATCTTAAGTTTTGGTGAGCTTGGAACGGTTCGGTCACATGAATATGTTTGTTGGACTATATGTTAGCCTATGGCTCCGGTCGGTCCGGTATAAGGATGGAAGAGGATATAAGGGCGGATGCATACCGCATGATATTATTGTATATTTTAAAGATTGATAAAAATGATAAATATTTTCGTAAGAACTTAATTATTATTATCATTATTATTTTTCTTTAATGAATATTTTTTTTGGGAAATATAAATATATAAATATAAATACAAATAATTATATTTTAATAATTTAATATTTTTATCATATGTGGTTTACTTGTGTACGGTAGAAATATTCGTAGTTCTTGAGACGTGGTAACTCACCCCCATGATAACATTTTTCGGTGAATATCCTAGTGGCGAACGGGAGGAGGCACCTATGGAGTGAGCTATGAAGGCTCATTTATACTCCCATAGATTATGTTATGTTATTTTATTTGCCATGACTCAGAGACTTTCGCTTTGTATTTCATAAAATATTTTGAGATCTATTTTGACTCTAGAATGGATTTATTTTATTCAGCTATGTATTTTTAAATGTTTTTTTTTTAATGTTGAACACCTTTATTGGGAGTATTTCAAGTATTTTGGTCAAGTATTTTGGTGTTGAAATTGAGGTGTTACACAAAGAGGTTTTCCAAAACATTTTACCACATTAATAGTTGTCAAGCGAAAATTTCTTCCAATTTGTTATTGTTGTGCTTTCAATGTAATGGTTATATGAATTCAGCTTTTCGTACTTTCATTTGAGTTTATTGTTACGTCTACAATTAATCTATTTACTAATAAAACTACATTGTTATTACATTAATACTTTAGTTGTCTGTTTTAAATACCGAATAAAACAACACACTCCGTGCAATGCACGGGTCTAAGGTCTTGTTAGAGACCAAATCGAATCAATCAAGTTAGCATCTCTACGCATCCAAATCTCCTCCCAATTACGATCAAGGTGACTTCCTTTTTCGTGTCTCCTTTAAATTCATATTATTGCAAAACAAAGGCACACCTTTTTTTTTTTTTTTTTTTTGCAAATTGAAGATAGTCCCCTCAATTTGCAGATTGAACCGTCGCTATCCTAAGATGAAACGCTCTAGCAATTACACTTCAATGGCTATATGTAATATAAAAGCCAAAGGAAACTGTTTCCTTCCTTCTCCAATCTAAGTTATATATTTCATATTATAAACAAAAAACTTATAAATGTCCAGGCATAAGTATACTTAGTTCTTGATCATAAATTTTTTCAGTTTTTCCATCATCTCTCTCCATGGTTTTCTCAAAATGAAGAAGAGTTGGAGGATAATGAGTAATCACTCCAAATTCTAATTTAATTAGAAAGAATATAAGAAATCTGGCTAAGGGCAATTTAGTCTTTCTATTTTAATGTTTTGATTTATGGTCCTTCAAAATAATTATCATTTTTATGGTCCTACCTAATAAATATTATTTTTTTTAGGTTCTTTATTATAATTTTCCCAAAATTTAATGTTGTCAAATACCCCCCGATATTAAACATTGTTGTTAAAATTACACTAACATCCTTTTTTTAAAAAAAAAAAAATCCATTTGCTCTGTGAACCGATGGTCATCCCGTAAGGGTGATAGCAGGGATGATCTGTATAAAAAAAAGGGTGACTGGGAAATTCTCATGCATGACTGAACTCTAAAGAAGATGATCTTGTTAGATAGGGCAACCAAAATAGATGATAAAAACTTGTCAGATGGGTAATGTCTAATGCGAAAGTGCATCTGAGGGATAAAAGGGTATATGATGGGAATGCGGGAGCGCAGAAGGGACAGAAAAATTTATTTTATGTTTTTGTTTAAATTATTTTAATTAAAATCTCAATTGTTTTTTTCTTAAAAAAAATAAGTTATTGCTTTGTCAACTTTGCACGATCATCATTTAGCTTTACTTAGTCAGCATTTTTATTAGTAATTAACGGGGTTAAATTGTAACAATTAAAAGCGTACTTTAAAAATATAAGGGACTAAGACAATATCTACAATAGGGTTATTCACAAAGAACCGTTAAGTATTCCTTAATATAAATAAAAATTAAATTTTGAAAGATATCATATATAAGGAGATAAAATCCTAAAAAATCAACAATACATCACAGTTATTCATAATGAACATTTAAGTAATTTTTTTAATAAATAAAGGTGAGATTCTAAAAGATATTAAATACAAGAAGCCGGGATATGAAAAAAATTATTTAACGATACAATACAGGTCTTCACGAAGAATCATTCAAAGGTGAGATTTTGATAAATATCAAATATAAAAAGACGGGATTCTGAAAAAATATATATTTGACAATACGTTACGGTTAATTCTGAAAAATATCAAATATAAGGAAGGGAGATTCTGGAAAAAAATTATTTAACGCAACTTTTTAAACTTCTTTTGGAATGTTTTTTGAGCTTCCCTAATGAGTCCCACCCTCTTTTTTTATGTAAGTGTTTTTTAGTGGCAAGTCTTGTCCTCCACCACTACTATGACTTTTCACCGTGCAACACTTTCCTCATATAAGCTTTCATTTTTTTCATTAGTGTTTTTAGTTTTATTTTAATTTTTTATATAATGAGAGCTCACTAATTGATGTTTAAGGTTGCAGGTCGTGATTACAATATCTTATATCTTATCTGCTGATGGTAATTGGTTTGAAGATTAAAAAAGGCTGCCATGGCCACGTCTTTGCCGTCGCCATGTGTTTTGGTGGAAATAGTGAAATTGACGGTGTAGATGAAGATCTCTGCTGTGGAATGGAGGAGGATGAGAATGAGGTTGCTATAATGGGTTAACCAATGAATGTTTTTTTGTCTAATAAATTCGAACAAATCACTTACTTCTTCATTCTTCATATTAATAAGCTTTCACAAAAGCACGCTTAATTTACTTGCATATACATACCAGAGCTTATAATCAGAGATAATTGTGAATCAAAAGTAAATAGTGGTGGTGCTATATAATACACAATTACACCTACCTTGTTTATCTTCTTTTATATATAATTTTTATAGGGCATGAATAATTTGTGAAGAAGTAGTTGAAGAAGGGATTCATGTTTGGTTGGTGGTGGATGCTTCTGGGGATGGGAAAGGGAAAAAGAGCAAAAAAAAAAAAAAAACACTTTTTCAAAAAAATGAAAATCACGATGTGAACCCAACAAACGTCTGTTTGGTTCAAACGGACGGTTTCACTATATGCGTATTTCAGCACCATAAGCAATTTAATGGTGTCAAATACCCTGATATTAAATATTATTGTTAAAATTCCATCTTTATATTTCAAAAAGTTTTCAATTTAATGTTTAATGCGAAAGCGCATATGAGGGGTAGAAGGGTTTATGATGGGAATGCGGGAGCGCAGAGGAGACAGAAAAATTTATTTACATTGAATTTTATTTTTCTGTTCAAATTATTTTAATCAAAATCTGATTTTTTTTTTTTTTTTTTTTTTTTTTTTTTTAAAACAAACAGAAGATCACTTTTTAAAAAAAAAACAAAAAACAAACAGAAGATCACTCAAGTCAGCTTTTAAGATCTCGAGGGACACGATCTCTTTTTTTTAAAAAAAAAATGGAAGGATTATATATTTATATTAATAACCGAAAAGATATACAAGAAGAGACAGAGGAGAATTACAAGAAGTTTAAACTTAGAAAAGCACTGTTGTGAATGAACAACAATAGCCTTTATCTGAGATAAAATTCCATCAATAGTAAAAACTCCATCAGCAAAAATCGTTTTGTTGAGAATCTCCCAGAGTTTCCAGCAAGTGATACACACCCCAATCTTCCAAGAAATGTCCAAGGATGGAGAACAGATGATACAAGTTAGCCAACTCTGAATGCTTAAGCTGAAGAAATCATGATTCATATCATAGGGGAGGATTTTCCTCCAAACCGAGGAAGCAAAGCTGCACTCTTTGAAGACATGGTCCAGGTTCTCACTGTTATGGAGGCAGATAGAACAAGATTGGTCCGAAGTCATGCCTCTTCTAAAACGCTCATCATTTGTCAATAATTTCCTTTAAGAAGGAGCCAAGTGAAGATTCTGACCCTCTGAGCCATTGGCAATTTCCATAGCTGTCCCCAAATGGAATCATGCTCATTCCAATTTATAGATTCAATGGCTTGATAAGCAGACTTGGTTGAAAATTGCCCATGGTTGTCTAAATTCCAGTAGCAAGTAGACGACAGGGGCCATCTATGCGTCACTATGGGAGTAAATTCCTTCAACAATTCAGAGGGAATGAGATGTTGAAATAAACCCCAATTCCAAGAACCATCTTCATTTACAAAGTCTGAAATAGGCCTTGAGAGCTCTTGGGAGGAAATGGGCGAGAAAGAAAGGTTTTTTAAAGGCCCATGATCGCCTATCCAAAAATCATCCCAAAATTTGATCTTACCATCTTTACCGGGACTCCACTTGATGTGAAGAGAAGTTTCCTCCCAAGACTAAATCAAATTCCTCCAGAAGTGGGACATGCGCGTCCGATGAGGAATTTGCTTGAGATTCATAACACCATATTTTTGCTTCAAAACTCTAACCCAAAGGGACTCAGGTTGAGAATGAATTTTGAAGATCAATTTCATCATAAGCACCTTGTTTTGAGATTCGAGTTTGAGAAGACCACATCCCCCAAGCTCAGTAGGTTGGCATAAGTCCTTCCATTTTACCAAGTGAACTCCACGGTGAGCATCAGTATAGCCCCAAATGAATTTCCGGATTAACTTCTCAATTTTCTCGCAACATGATACCGGAAGAGATGAGCTTTGCATAGTGTAGAGGGGGAGGGCTGACAATACTGATTTGGCAAGTGTAATACGACCGGCTAGGGAAAGAGATTTTTGCTTTTCCAGCCAGCTAACTTGGAGTGAAGGCAGTCTAAAATATACTGATAGGTAGAAGATGAGACTCTACCATTTAACAGAGGAACTCCCAAGTACTTTCCTAAGGAATCAGATTTCTGAAATCCAAGTTCATCACAAATTCTCTTATAGGTCTGGGAGTCAACATTTTTGGAGAAAAAAACTTTGGACTTGGGTTGGCTCACCAGGTGCCCAGAGGATTGGCAAAAGTCATGTAGAATTTCTTTGATTAATCTAAGCTGATGGGATGTAGCCCTGCTAAAGAGAATCAGGTCATCAGTGAAAAAAAGATGGGATAAAGAAACCTCTTGCTAGCCTAATCTGATGGTTTGCCAATCGCCAGAGTTAACCTTGGCCTCAATTAATTGGGAAAGCCGCTCCATACACAAAACAAATAGGTAGGGGGAGAGGGGGTCTCCTTGTCTCAAGCCACGCTCTGAAGAGAAGGGGCTGGAGAGTTTCCCATTCCAAAGAACTTGCATTGAGGAATAGGAAATACTGTTCATGATATTGTCAATGATTACAAAGGATGCCAGCATCCTTGATAGTGTCGACAATAAAGTCCCAACGAACCTGTCAAAAGCTTTCTGTAAGTCAATTTTGATGGCCATCCAACCAGATTTTCCTTTTTTCCCTCCTATAGAATGGACCACTTCCTGGGCAATAATGATATTGTCAATGATAATTCTGTCATGAACAAAACTAGACTGGTATTGACCTATTAAATCAGGCATCATAGATTTCAAGCGATTGGCAACCGTCTTGGAGAAAATTTTGTATAACACAGAACAGAGGCTAATTGGCCTGAACTCACTGATGAGTGTAGGTTGATTAACCTTAGAGATTAAGGCCAGCAAAGTGTGATTTAAATGTGGCTCAAGGGAATTGCTAGACCAAAGCTTGTGCACAAAATCAAAGATGCTTTGGCCAACCAAGGACCACTGAGATTGGTAGAAAAGAGCATGAATACCATCCTTACCTAGCGATTTAAGAAGTTTCATTTCAAAAAGAGATTGCCTCACCTCCTCAATTGTCAGTAGCCTCTCCACGAATAAAAGTTGGTGGGGATCTAGCTTCGGGAAGGCTCCACAGAGAGGAAATTGAATGATAGAAGGATCCTCAAGGGAGAAGAGATCCTGGAAAAATTGACGGGCATAAGAAGATAATTGATCACTATCCATCAGCCACGTCCCATCCAAAATTTTGAGCTGGGACACATAATTTCGTTTCCTTCGCATCAGAGATTTCAAGTGGTAGTAGCTTGTGTTCCTATCCCCTAAGCACACCCACTCAGAGGAGGATTTTTGGAGCCACAATAATTCCTCCTAGAAACAAACTTCTTCAAGATCTTCTCTAAGAGACACTTCAAGGTCCATGAGGAAATTAGAGGAGGTGTCAGGATGATGCTCAAGTCTGGTTTGAATACCATTAAGCCGATGTAATAATTTCCTCTTCCGCTGCCCAATTCCTCTAAAAGTAGTAGAATTCCAATTTTGAATTTCAACCTTGAAATCGTCAATAAAGGTTAGGAGATCATTACCAGAATCCCAGATGCGTTGAATGATTCCCTGGAATTCGGGATGGGTGATCCACGGCGCCAAGAACCTGAAGTGAGAAGACAGGTTGACGCGATGGGAAGGGTTTGACGCAAATGACAACGGGGCAATGATTTGACAAAACCTTGGGAAGATGATTAACCAGACCAGCAGGAAAGCGATGAAGCCACGATGGGTTACACAAGGCTTGATCCAGACACAGAAATAGAGACCCCCTTCTCCAAGTAAATTTTGGGCCTTGAGAGCCAAAATCAAGAAGGCCATTTGAGTGAACAAAGTTATTGAAGAGGCCACATCCCTGGGCTCTGCTAACCGAGCCACCTTGTCTCCCATTACTATTCAGAATAGCGTTAAAGTCTCCATCCAATATCCAAGGAGAAGAGATGTTTTCGGCAAGAGAAGTCAGATCCTACCAGAGATACTTTTGAAATTTTTTCTGAGGGCTTCCATAAACTGCAGTGTAAGGAAAATTAATATCTTGACTAGCAAAAGAAACCTCCATATGAACAAATTGAACATGATTAATCATGATATCAATGTCCACATTAGAGGACCACAATATCCAAATGCCTCGAGAAACCGAAGCTTCAACCCTATGAGAATTATGGAACCCAAGCTTCTTAATAACTGAATTAGCCTTGGCACCAGAAATCCTAGGCTCTAATAACACAAAATATCAGCTTTGTAATTAACAACTAACAGATTTAAAAATGGAAGGGAACTTTTTGTCAAAAGCTCCACGGCAATTCCAGGTTATTATTGACATAAATAATAATTAGAGGGGTAAATTAGGGAAAGGGTCAACTCCCTTAATCTGCAAAGCATCGACAATGGTTGCTATTTCCCCCTGGATGCCCCGAGCAAGATCCTTCATAATTCTGATAGAAGGCCCAGCTCCTTCAAAGTTGGGCTTGGATCCCATCTTATGGATATTGACACCCGAGGATAGTTTAATCCTACGAGTTCTTGAAGGGGGATCGATTTCTTTAGTGGGCTGATGGGGACCAGGCCCAGCCTTCTTCCCTTTGATGGATTGGATTGATCGAGGCATTCTTTGGTCCTCAATTTGAATAACCAAATTGGTACTCTGATCCAGGGACGTGTCAGAGCGTCTTACAATATATTGCTACGAGTTGAGGATGCTATCGTGGGTTTTGTTCTGGAGGGTTGTCCAATGAAGCTTTGTCCCTGAGACAGCCTTTTCAGCCCCTCTTGTCTCTTTCACTTTTTTCCTGCCGTTACCAGTTTCATCGTTAAGGTAATGGTTACCTTTTCCAGGATCGTGCCTATTTTGTCTTTCCTCGTCTAAGGCTTCACCAAGGACCTCAAACCTGGAGCCGTTAACTACATTCTTGCTGCTTGATGCCATATTCGCTTTGCTGCCTCTAACAACATTATGTTGTCGCCTTTGTACTTGCATCCAAGCCCTAAATTGGGCTGTCTCACACGCCTCTGCATCAGGAAGCATAGTAGGTTCAGAAAAGGGTGGCGAAACCGTCGGAACCCTAGCATCGGCCACCATTTTGGCCAGACAAGAATCCTGTAGATGGCCATATTTCCTACAATCGAAACAAATAGAAGGTAATCCCTCATATTCTACATATAAGAGATCACCGTTGACTTGGATTTTGGATATTAGAGGTTTTTTAAGATCAATCACTATAGCGATTCTTACGAATTTCCCATGATCACCGAAGTCTGTATTGTAGTCCACTTTGATGACTTCACCAATCTTAACTCGCTTAGAGGATTGGTCTTCCCCTGGATGGGGAGCGGGGTCATTCTTAAGGTTTCCTTAAAAAGGAATAAGGTGGAGCATGACTAAAGGAAGAAAATCTAGAGAGAAGAAGGAGCTTCTCTCACTAACCCATTTTTTTCTTTTCTTTTATTATTATTATCATTATTTTTTGAGTGACACAATCTTTTAACACTTCATTACAAGAACTCAAAGTTCATCGACACTCAAGTTGAATTAAGAAAAACTCAAGTGATGAGTACTCAATCGAGTGATTTGAGAATCACACTCGAGTGCAAGTTTTTGCTTCAAATCACAACATCTCCGAAAATTCAAATATTGTGATTAACATTTGTTTATGTATGATTATTACTTATACTACTTCTAAATACTACTAATCTTCTTCGTGTATGAGTTTCACATGTTTAAAATCATGGATTAACTCCAAAAGAATGAAAGCAATTTCCTATGTCAGAAGATTAAATGCATACCAAGAAACAGAGCACACATAAGCAATCTCAGAGCAGATTAAAGGGATTTCATCTGAAGAAATTATTGCCGCGAAGACGAAAGCGACTGAACCTTGAATTCTTCCACCGACTCCAATATGTCTGTAACGGGAAGTTTGAATGCTCACAATGGTCATTATTGTTGTTCGTCTATAAATAGCCAAGCATGCAATACAGAATAACCAATTAAGCTAACAACAATCTTCTGATTCATTTATTGCTCAGTTCATTCTTTGTAATATCTTCAAATATTCACTTTGCTCATTAGTGATCATATATTTACTCTGTAAGAGAGTCTTCACAAATAGTTTTCGAACTCTGTAAAATCTCAAGGACGTGAGTCATGGAGTGTGGTTGTAAGATTACAACTTGTAAAGCGGAGTGAGTCCTGTTGAGGATTTCTCTTTGTATTATGGTGCCAAAAACCCATGGAATCTTAGAAAAGTAGTGAACATCTTAGAGACGCTTTGGGGACTGGACGTAAGTCATAAAGTTAAGGCCAAACCAGTTTAATCCGATGTACATACTTTGGTGATAATCTTCTAACTCTTGTTCCTTGTTTTAATTATTGACTACTTTTATTTTAAATTTTAATTTCACCCAATTCACCCCTTCTTGGATTAAACATTGGCACTAACTAGGAGGAGGTGGTAGTGGTGGAGGAGGAGGGTGAGGATGACGAGGACGAGGAGGAGGAGGAGGAGGAGGGCAAGCATAGGGATGAGGAGGAAGGTGAATGGAAAGAGCTCTCTGCTTCTAAAAATGATGAGGAAGAGAATGATGATATTATGAAAATGTTGTTTTTAGAAAAGTACTATGAACAAAATGAATACTTCATTCTAAAGTATTTAATCGTGTTAATGAATTATGATAAGGTAATTAGATTTGACTTATAAGAAATTCTAAGAAGCGTATAATGATTTTATGTTAAATTTCATTTATTTTCTACTATCTTTTTATTTAAGATTTTTGTTATAATTTTTTTTTAAAAAAATTAAGGTAATTATAAAACGTAAATAGCAAAAATAATATGATTGATATTGATTGTTGTTTTAAGCACATTCCACTTGAGGGAACTTGCATTGATTAATATTGAGTGACACTTTGATATCTACGGGTAAAAAATGGTGTTGCTTTTAATTTTAAAGCCTACACAATTTTGAAGTATTAAATCTTTTAATAAAAACATTATAAAAAAAATGAAAACAACACCATTTTTTTGCCTATAAAATATCAAATGTCACTTATTTTATTTAGAATCTAATGATCAAAAGAAACACATACAAAATATGTAGGAATCGGGGATTTTTTTAGGGGCAGCAAGAGCAACACCCACCCCCGCCCCATTTGTTTTATGGGCACATGAATGGAATATAAACATTAAAATCGAAAAATACTACTTTACATAGAAGGTGTTGTTGATATATAAGTATGCTTATTTTCTTAATTTTACTAGTTTAGAGATTTTACGATCATGGAAACCCGCCTGTCTAGCTCGCTCAAAATTACTTAATACTTGCATAAGGAAGGGCCGGACAAAGGGCTACAAAATGCAGCCCTTTTACCTTCAGCTCTGCCGGTTAACAACGCTATTTGTAAGTTGTTATATTCTGTCTCAATTTTGAATTAGGCATCCGAGGAGGAGATTCGATTTTGGAGTTAGTCAAGACGTTGGGGGAGACATCTTAACTCCTAGGTGTCTAGGTTAACGACTGAGGGTAATAGACGGTTCGCCCTGCCCAACATCGGTATCACCTAGGAAGAAGGGAGATTTTCGCCCTACCCTTGGATCGTGAGTAGGGGTGGAAACAGGCCAGGCCTCACCCTTAACAGGCTAGGCCTTTTATGCAAGGAAGTGGCCTGAGCCTGTCCTGTGGCCTGTTAAGAGGCCTGTATTTTTTACAGGCCGAAAACAGGCCAAATGTAAACAGGCTGGAAACAGGCCTACAGTATACAGGCCGGCAACAGGCCTAACGTAAACAAGCCAAAAACAGGCTTAACGTAAACAGGCCGAAAACAGGCCTAACGTAAACAGGCCAAAAACAGGCCTGAGTGAGGGAAATTGATTTAGGGACTTAGTGTTTTTAGTTTGAAAGGGCGAATGAGAGGCTTTGAGTGAGGGAGAGGCGGAGGGATATTAATTAATATTTTTCTAAAAAATAAAATAAAATAAAATATTCTTAACAGGCCGGCCTGTCAGGCCTAACAGGCCTATTTGGAGGCTTAGGCTTGGCCTGTTAAGACAAACAGGCCTTAAAATAGGCCTTGGCCTGGCCTTTTAGCCTGACATGCTAGGCCTGACCAAGCTTTTAACAGGCTAGGCCACAGCCCCGGCCCGTTTCCACCCCTAATCGTGAGTGAACCCAACTCCTTTCCTAAAATTTTATTATCAAAAGAAAAAAAAAATGAATTAGGCTACATAGTTTATTTTGTTTGAATTGATATGCTATTGTTGGAACACAAAATTTGATATCTTATTGTTTAATTTACTATTTTTAATTTGGTCAAATGTATAGTATTTTCAAAGCTTATAACGTTAATTTCTTCATTTACTAATTTTAATTTACGTAATCTATGAAATTTTATTTATAAAAGCTCACAAGTGTTTTAAAAGTGTGTAAAATAAAGAGAAAGAAATTTTGTAAAGTTGATAAAATTTTAAAATTATAAAATTTAAAATTATTTTTTATTATAAAAAAATTATATTACTTCAAAGACAAAAGTGATTACAAAGTATCAAAGTAAATGCTACGAGACAAATTGATAAAAATAAGTAAAATAAACAAACTCGAAATAAAATAACATGAATAGGCCGCATATTAAAATTCATTGTGAGTGCTAATATTTCATACCATGTGATGAAATTAAGAATTTGTGCAATTAAAAATATTTTTTAAAAACAAGCTTTAAACCTTCAACGGCCGTTTCCCTCTTGCCTAGTTCTCGTTTGACAAAGTAGTGGCGTGGCCAATTCTTTACACTTACTCGATATGACTTCGGGTTTGAGATTGTTTAATTATCATCTCGTGAACATCAATACTCTTGATTTCTTAATTCCATCAAGTATGCTTTGAGATTGATTATATAACTTGGGAAGCTTTACCATGTTAATCTCTAGTTCTTTTCAATTTTCATGTTTAATGATTCATTGCTTAGATTCTAGATGTGCAGTGTAGTTTGATGAACAGATATCTTCAACTCTTCGATTTTTTCGAAAATTTTCGCATGGGAACACAAAGTGGAACAACGGTATGCGGCGATTTTGATGGGTTAAAATGAGTTCGTTACATGTCTTGAGCGTTAATTCACCAACGCCTGAGACGAAGTCTCGGAGATGTAGACCGCACATCTTCCTCGATTTGCAGAGGATTTGAATTCAGATCAGATCATATATTAAAGATGAGATGGAGTAATTGATATTAATGACCGAATATAGGTTCGCATGATAAAGAAGATTTGTAACTAAAATTAAAGTCAATTCCAATAATTTAATTTTCTTGGTTACCCTCAAATCTCCGATTGCCGCAACCATCATTTGCCGTGTTAGCAAGCTATCACCACACATTGCCCCACATTTGATCAATACTTTATGAAATTCAGCGGAGAAAAAAGCTTTCTTTCGCTTCACCTTTGTTACACCTACAAAAAGGTTGAACTCTTTTGTTAACAGACAGAAAATCCAACAAAAAGGAAGGACTTTTTTTTTTTTTTTTTTTGGCCAAAACAATCAAATTTTATTACTATCAAAATAAGATCTACAAACACCAATAGCCGAAGCCAAACAAACACTCCACAAAAACCTATCATTACAACCTAACCCACATCTTACCAAAGAAAAATCAACAAAGAAAGTATCCTACTATTACAACTAATCGACATCTTACCAAAAAAATTCAATAAAGCAAGTAAAGTAAAGTCAACAAAGCAAGTAAAGCAACTACCTAACCATTGAAATTACCCCACACCAGTCTTTTCCTTTACCTCAAGCAGGATCACTCATATCATCCCTTGCGTGCCTAGAGTCATGAAGGATAATATTGCTTAAAGGAAATGGAACTTGGTTCAACCATAGTGGCTGAAGCATCTCCCTCTGCAACTCCAGCAAACTCAGGACTTCTATCAGCAAATCCTTACTTCTCCATTCACAGCCCTTTATTGTCTTTCCCTTGAGGAACCTGTACAACAATTCACAATCGGTCTCTATAACCAGTGGTATATTCTGAAATTTGCAACTATACATCAACATCTTTTTCACAGCTAAACATTCTGTCATGAACGGAGACCATGATTTCATAGTTTCACCCAAGCCTCCTACAAATTCTCCCATCCCATTTCTACATACAATCCCTATGCCCACCCTGCCACTAGCCTCATTGTAGGACCCATCCACGTTAGCTTTAATAGTTCCCTCTGGAGGTGCTACCCAAGACTTATGCCTCACTACATTTTCCATGAACACCCGCTTAGGAGCACCTTCCTTTCACACACGTGAGTGCCAAAATTCATCCACTTGGGCATTCACCAACTGTACTGTCTTTCTTGCATCTGGAAGCTCACCCCTAAACACCCAGTTGCATCTCCTCTTCCATATCCACTAGCACATAGTGGCGAACCATGACTTCCCATACTCATCTAGCGCCCTTTCACCATACAACATTTCACATAACACAGTCTCACTTCTAGTCATGTTCCACTTGCTAAATTTCAAACCTACCGGGCTACCAAACCAGCAGTAGCACGTCCATTGGCATAAGAACAACATGTGCTCCACTGTTTCTTTCTCCTTCAAGCATAATGCATAAGGAATCGCAGCACATTTACGCCTATAAAGGGCCTCTCTTGTAGCAAGGGCTCTTGCACCAACTCTCCACAAAAAATGCTGGATCTTAAGGGGAACAATGACTTTCCATATTCATTTCCAGAGAGCTTTAGGGGTAGTGAAAGGAGTACCTGGGTCTCTTGGCTTTATCTCATCCAAGCATCCTTTTGCCACCGAATAGCTAGATCTTACCGAGTACATGCCATCCCTATTTGCTACCCAAACAGCACAATCATTCCTATCAGAAATAGGAATTGGCATATTCAGAATCATACTTCTTTCCTTACTACTAATCCTTGCCTGGATTGCACTTAGATTCCAGACTCCATTAGATACAAGTTCTTCCACCTTTAATTTCTTGTCTTCCTCTGAAAGTTCCCCACCAGACAAC
This sequence comes from Acacia acuminata, assembly GCA_019022655.1. Taxonomy (NCBI): domain Eukaryota; kingdom Viridiplantae; phylum Streptophyta; class Magnoliopsida; order Fabales; family Fabaceae; genus Acacia; species Acacia acuminata. Next base: position 1,521,011 of record JAFJYI010000158.1, read on the forward strand.
TTGTATCCTTTTAAACCCTGGATCCATTGATCTTCCCATACACTGATTTGCTTCCCATTTCCCACCTTCCAGCACAGCTCCTTAAGCAAAAGATCACGCCCTTCTAAGATGCTGGTCCATCCCCAAGACGCACGGCTTCCTTTAGTTGCAGACAAAAAGTTTCCTTTAGGATAATAAATGCCTTTTATCACTTTGCACCATAGATCCTTTGGTTGTACTAGGAGCCTCCACGCCGTCTTTGCTAACAAGGCTTTGTTAAAACAAAGCAAATCTCGAAACCCCAATCCACCATCATACTTCCCATCAGTCAACTTTCTCCAACTCTTCCAATGGATCGCCCCTGAATTTTCCTTCTGTCCCCACCAGAACTGAGATATGAGCTGATCAATTTCCATACATGCCTTCTTTGGAAATAGAAAGCAAGTCATGGGGTATGTAGGAATGGCATTTGCTACAGCCTTTATCAATGTTTCCCGACCCGCAAAAGAAAGAAGCTTCTGTTTCTAGCCTTGTAGTTTCAAACCAATTTTATCTCTTACACACGCTAACGCTGCCACTTTTGATCGCCCCCACAACACCGGCAAACCCAGATATTTCCCTGCTTGCTCAAAGTGCTTGATCCTTAGACAATCCGAGATCTCATTTCTGACACTCAAAGGTGTGTTTGTTGAGAAAAAAACACTTGACTTTTCAAGATTTACCAGCTGACCTGAGGCTTCATAATAGACATCCAAAATGCATCTAATGACTTTACAATTTATCGCATCAGCCCTTAGGAAGACAATAGCGTCGTCAACAAAGAAGCAATGAGAGAGTATTGGTGCCTTACTAGCTAGTTTGATCCCCTGCAAATCTTTCCTTCTGATGTGTGACTGAATCATCAGTGATAATACCTCCGACACCAATATAAACATATATGGTGAAAGCGGGTCCCCTTGATGCACTCCTCTCTCTGGTATAAACTCATTCACCTTCTGCCCATCTACCTTCAGAATATACCTTGCTGATGAGATGCACCTCATTATCCTTCTAACCCATCCAGAACAGAAGCCCATTTTTAACATAACAGCTTCCAGGAAATTCCATTCAATTCTATCATAAGCCTTGTTCACGTCAATTTTTAAGACGCACTCCCATTTCCTACTATTCTTCTTATTCTTCAGATAATGGAAAGCCTCGTGAGTTACCATTATATTATCCTGAATCATTCTCCCCACTATGAATGCACGCTCGATTTGGGGATATAAGCCTATCCATCATCTCCTTCATCCTATTTGTCATTACTTTAGCAATGATCTTATAAGAAACATTGCAAAGTCCTATCGGCCGAATTGATTCACCCCTTCGGCTTATCTACCTTCGGTATTAACACAATATTGGTGTCATTTATCACCGCAACTCGTCTCGTCATTAAAGAAGCTCGAACCGCACTACAAACCTCCATGTTCACTTTACTCCAAGCCGCCCGATAGAACAAAGCTGGAAAGCCATCTGGACCAGGAGCTTTAGTAGCCCCAAGTTGAAAGACAGCAGCCTCAATCTCCTGTTGTGTTAGATGGCAATTGTCAGCTTCCGTTACAACCTCTTTTACATACGATGGAGCCTGCTCCAGTCCCCTTATCCCACCAGCTGTGAATAGCTTCACATAGAGATCACTAAACGCTCTATTAATATCCATGTGTTCCTCCATCCACACCCCATCCTCATTCTTAAGCCTTAGAATTTTATTTCTGAGTCTCCTTTGTATGACCATGTTGTGGAAAAATTTAGTGTTCTTATCCCCACAACAAAGCCATGATACTCTAGATCTTTGCACCAATAGGACTCTTCTTTCCTTCATGTTTCCTCTATCTGTCTTACCAGCTCCTCTGCTGCCAGCACAGTCTCTTCAGTCATTCTCCCCTTATAACATTCATCCAGTTTGTGTCTCAGTTGGGAGATAACTCTCCTAAAATGAGGAAATTCCTGTTTACTCCATTCTACTAATTTCCCCTGGCATGACTTCAGCCTTCGGGATAAGTCTGCCACCTTGTCCTCTTCCCCTCCTTCCACAGCCCTCATCCCTCCTTAACTACCAGCAGGAAGTTTTCATGTTCTGCCCATACAGCCTCAAATTTAAAAGACTTGTCTCCTTTCACCTCATAATAACAGCAATCCACTACTAAGGCATGATGATCAGATCCTATTGGCTCAACATGAAATGCCAATGCTCGATCAAACTCCTCTCTAAACTTTACATTACCGAGGGCCCTATCCAAACGTTCCTTCACCATACCTTCAGGTCTTTTATTACTCCATGTAAATTTAGATCCCTTAAATTCCAAATCTAATAAATTGCAATCATATAATAGAGTTTGGAAGTTCATGATCTTACGTAAGGATCTCGGATTACCTCCCTCCTTTTCCACTTGTGACAGTAAATCGTTGAAATCTCCCACCGCTAGCCAAGACACATCTACATTTCTTACCAACTTCCTCAATACATCCCAGATAACCCGACGTTCACCTTCCTTCGGGGGGGCCATAAATGAAGGAGACCAGTTGGGGAGCACTAAGACTATTAGATTCCACCACTACATGAATGATGTTATTGGATTTATACTGGATAGAAATAGTAATTGAGTCTTTCCACCACAAAGCCAGGCCTCCAGCTAAGCCTCTAGGTTCTACCAATATCTCTTCTTCAAAACCACACTTCCTCCTAATTCTCTTCAAATTTCTTCTCATTCTTCATTTTTGTTTCCATAAGGAAGATAATTGAGGGATTAAACTTTGATACCATTTCCCTCAAATTCTTGACTGTCGGTGGCTCTTCCCAAACCGACAGTTCCATGATAGAGCTTCATGTTGCCTTGGTGGCTGATAATGGCCAGCCACCAGAGCCTTTAGCTACACACCTTCTCCTTCTGTTTTCTCCTGCTTCGAATACAAAGCCCACTGTCTCCTTGACTACCTCCGCAGCTCCCAGTCTCATCTCTTCCAACTCCATGTCCTCCCCTTCAACATTTTCCTTCAACTCCTTTCCCTTGCGCTTGGCACTCCTTCGAACTTTAGCTGTAGTTTTCCTCAGATTTTCTGCATAAATCGAAATTGCAGGCTTTTCTGCTACCTCCACCATCCCAGTCTTCCGCGTTTTGGTTTCGGGATTTCCCAATCCTCCTCAGCCCTTTTGTTCAAATTTCGCTTCTCCAGTAGTTGGTTGTAGCCTTTCCTTCCTTGAGCCTTATCAATTTCTACAGCTTTGCTAGAAGGTGGTCCTCACCTCTCCTCCTCCTCGCATACCTCCTTTGTCTTTTCCCTTCCATCTTCAACCTTATCAATTTGCTTACTCGTACTTGACAGACCATTAGGTCCCACACCACCTTTAGCTTTCCACTTACTATTATTGTTGGCCCCCGCATCCCTTCTTTGTGTAGAATTTTTATTTTCTCCAAGATTCTTGTGTATTCGAATGATAAACAGCTCCTCCTCCTGCCAATTAGGATTCACTGATGACTTCTGGCTTTCTTCCTCTTTTTTACGCCTTAACGCCTCCTCCTTTTTCTTTTGCACATGTCTCGATTCAGGCCACTCGCTTTGGATTATCTCCACTATTTCATCACGATTGCGACTCATAGTGGTAGTAAGCCATGCTCCATAGTGAGGCATACACGGATCAAAGGTAGACAATAATTGCTCAGACTTACAGCTTCGATTATCATGTCCTATTCTACCACAATTGTAGCAGAAATCCTGTAATTTTTCATACCTGATCGGAATCCACGCTTTCTCACCTTCCAGCCTATCCATCCAAAACCCATAAGCCAGAGGTTTTTTTTAAATCTAACAACACTCTAGCTCTCATAAATCCGCGAGCATACTTGCCATTATAGATTGGATCCTCAGCCATTATGACCTCTCCCACATATCCTCAATCGTCACTGCATTTTCCAAACACAACGCCTCCATCGGAGCATTATGCATCTGTATCCACACTGGTCCATGACTAAAATCAAACTCCTCACATGTCTTAAATTTTGATCTCTCCATTAAATTCAACAGAAATCCATTAACAGACCATGGCCGACCTCTCAGTACTCTGTTATATTCCTCTTCATCTACAAAATTGAACATAAATGCATTACCATTTATTTCAATAACATCAAAGCCCTCCAAGTAGATTCCACGCTTTCCTCAGGATCGACTCCTTCGCCGCTCTCGTATATGTCTTCTTTGTTAAGACCTTCTCGATGAGCATCCTTTTTACATCCGATTCATGCCATACTAGCGGATCTGAAATTTTGTTCACCTCCACTTGAGAATGAACACCTTGGCGCCTAATCGCAGGCACCTGATATCCTCTTCGTTCCTCCTAGATCCTTCACTTACTACTCCCAGTCTATAGTATCTCACTCCGGCCACCTGCCGCTCCCTCAACCTTACCACTCTCACGTCTGACGGAGAGAACTATGCTCCCACACGAGTGCGTGGGGAGAATGAGCGTGACGTTAAAAAGGAAGGACTTATGAAAAATACTTTTTTAAATAGACAAAATTACTAGAAGACAAAGTAATTTCATCCGAATTGTAATCATCTTAATTTTTGGTTGAACATTTCACTTCACCAATGCTTATTGCTACATGCATGTCTACCTTCCTAGAGTATTGTGTTATGCATTACTCGACTTCTGCGTATCAAGAAACATATCAGGGAAGTTGTATGAGAAAAGATACATACTCATTGTAAGAAGCCATGAAATTGAAATAATATATAACTTTGGAGCTAATTGGATTCAAACGTACCAATAATATATTACAAAGGAACACATTTTCATTAAAAGCGTCCTAGGGTAGCTATGGTGTCCCAAAATCAAACATATATTTTAAAAAAGAGAGATGCATACCGATCAAGTAATGGATTATACGTTATTTAATCCTGATGAATGTGATTCTTTGTAGGTTCCAATTTCAATTCAGACAGCATAAGTTGCAACTCATTGACATCCTGAAATGTGTCGGACCAAGAAATTAGGGGAATAGATTGAATGATTGAAGACTCCTTTGATTTCTTTGTTGAAGGGAGTTGGTGTTGGTCATCATCAATATTTCGGTGCCTCTTTTTTGGTATACTTAACTTCAATTTGTTTTGTTGAAGGAAGTTTGTGTAATCTGAGTCATATATTGGGCGAACTCCACATTCTTTGATTAAGCAATTATCAGCCATAAATCCATCGATCAAGCCATGACTGAACTTAAATCCGCAGTCACCCATCAAACCATGACCAAACTTAAATCCAAATTGGAGCTCTGCATCATCACGTAATACCCTCTTTCGGAGATTTTCCAGTATGCTTTCACAATAGAGGGGGTCGTACCATAGAAAAACATTATCTGAATTCAATTTTACCATTGAATAGTGCCATCCTGACAAGGGCCATCCTATTGGACCTTCGAAAGGAAAGAGAATGTCTGCCCCCTGCAAAGAATCATTCCTATGATAGAAAATGCATTCACATGTCGAGTGACATTGATCCCTTTCTTTCGAGGAGAAATGAGGTATGACAAAGCAAAACATGAAACCCTTTAAGTTGTCAAAATTTGGAGCAAGCCGAACACTCACTTGCAATTCTGCATAATTTATCATCGAACTTCTGTAAGTAAACCACTCTGGAATGATACTGCCTTCAAAATTGCCCCATTTTCCTCGCTTCAACGAGACACTGACATTTTTTAGTATTATTCCATGAAAGGAATTCTCATCAACATTTTGACAAGTCTCTTTTTGGCCACCCAAGTTTGAATCCAATAATTCCATTTGTTGAATAAAGTTGTTATATTCCGAGGCATATATTGGACAGACTCCACATGCTTCAATCACACCGTCAACAAACTTCTCTCCATGTTTAGCAACAAAGAATTCAAATGATACCTTTGGCCTGTAATTCATGCTGTGACCGTCCGTTGCTTTGTGAAAGTTTATGAATGTGTCAGGATCACACCATAGAAAAACATTATGTGAATCCAAATTATTCATCATCATATGAAATTCTGAGCATGTGCGTGCCTTACCATCATAATAAAGTTGGCATTGTAAGTCACCAGGGGGGTGATGAGATAGAACAGAGCAGAAAATGAAGCCAACTAGGTTGTTTGTGGTTGCGGGAAGCTCAATAGTTATATAGTTGGAAGCCTCTATTCCCCGATTAAAACTAAACCACTTTGGAACATTTCTTCCAGGGAAACAAACAGCACCTCTTTGTTTTCTGTACACCGATCGCTTCAATGAGAAATAAGCACTTTCCATAACACAAGATAGTGAGCTGTTTTCCAATTTCAAGCAATCGTTCAGAAATAGGAACCTCAGTTTTGGAGCAGAAGTTATTGAAGGGGATACAATCTCCAGTGATATGCAACCATTAGCATCGACATATCTGATGAATGGCGGCAGTTCTGGCAGAGAACGAAGTCTTCTACAATTGCTCAAGTCAATGTATTTTAACTTTAAAAGATGCTTGACGCTACAAGGCAAGATTTCTACATTACTTCCATTCAAGTTCAATGAAGATAGCGAAGATAAGGAGTCGACGAGTTCAGGGAGTTCATACAGTTGTTTGCAACCACCAAGAACAAGCTGTCGACGATTTATGAGATAATTAACTGGAGAGCTTAGTGTTGAACCCAACTTTATTTCATCCGGCAACAATGAAGATTCAATATGAGAAGTGAGTTGTAGTGTCTTTAATGATGAACATTTGAAAGCATCTAATGTTTCAATGGATGGAGGAAGCTCTGGTATCGATTGAAGGCTCTTACAAGTGCTTACCCAAAGATATCGTAGCCTTGAGAGATGTTTGACATTGTTTGGAAGTTCAGTTAATTTGCATGCTTCCCTCACAGAAATTAATGTTAGAGATGACAAAGCATCAAATAAGGTATAGAGCTTTGATTTGTCAATTATTCCTCCGCAATGATCAAGAGTAAGCTGGTGAAGAGATCTCATGCAACAAATCTCGCTAATTGGAAGAATCTTCAGTGGGGCGCTCTTGAGATGAAGATTTTTGAGGTTCTCCATATGGCCAATTGAAAAGTCCAATATCTCAACACCTGTATATTCTATGCGTAAATAAGTTATTCTGTCAGAAGAGAATGAAAATTCCTTAAGACTAGAGCAACCAGAGATATCTAGGTGTGAGATAGATTTTGACTGATTTTCCATTTTCAAACTCTTTAGCTTTTTGCAATAACGAAGTACCAGATAATACAATCTCGGGAGAGATAAAATAGATGGATCAATATGGCATAAACTTTCACACGCATAAAGATTAATCCGTCCAAGATTTTGAGCCGTACAAAAATCTGGCAACTCTATCAATTGTTTGGATTCTGCAAGGTCTAACTCCCTTAAATTCACCAAGTTCTGCAACAATTAAAAAAAACAGAGAGGAAGATTACATAGGAATCAATAGCCTTAAATTTCAAATAAAAAAAAAAAAACAAAAAAACAAGGGATCAAAACTTATATTTGTATGTTATACCTGCACACCATCCCATAACTTTTTAAGGTGGCTATTAGGCATGCAAAGTTTAACTAACTTCTCAGCACAAAATGGCAATGGTAGAGTATTTGAAGGAAAATTGTCCCACCGAAGATAACTTAATGAATTGGAAAAGGACTCAAGCCCTGAAGGAAGATTCACAACACCCGATCTTTTATGCCAGGGTGAATAGAATTTCAAAATCCTTAATTTACTCATCTTTCTAAAGGTATCAACACTCAATTGTAAATCTCCAATTCGAGACAAATCTAAACATATGCCTTCAATTGCATTAGTTCCCCGAACAACACAAAAATCCAAAAGAAAATAAATAAATTACTTAATATAACAATTTTTTCACCATATGACAAATGTCTATCCAAAAAGGTAAATATTTTTCTTACCAAATTTCTTTTGAGCACATCATAGATCTCATCATGATTCCAAAGTCGACTACGTCCTTCAGGATTCTTACACTGTTGACGGACAATTTTAAAAGCCATTGATTGAATTAAATCATGCATCTGTACACTACAATGATCAATACTTATCAGAGCCTTATCCACAAGGTTTCTCAAACCAATGCTTGTGTGAAAGCCACAGCCATCTAACACTGCTATAACAAATTCTCTAGATTTGCCTTTAAAGAAAGAAGCAATATCTAGAAATATCTCTTTCTCCTCGTCATCAAGCCCATCATAGCTCACTTTTAACACAGGATGAATATCTTGATGGCTTGACATTTCTACTTTTCTCAATGTACTTTCCCATTCCTTTACAGTTTTGGAATGAAGAAATGAACCCAAAATGGTTAATACCAATGGAATGCCTTGGGCATAAGCAACTGCTCTCTCAACTAGTTCTTTATATTCACTTTTATAACCGTTTTTGCGGAAGGCTTTGAGGTTGAAAAGCTTAAGTGAATCGTGGTAGCTCAATGCCATGGCCTTGTGTATTTTGTCAGCTCTCCCATCAAGTACATGCTTATTTATACTTGTTATGATGACTTTACTACCAGGTCCCAAAGGAGGAGCTTCACGTTTCAAATAATCTAACTGACTTGTGTTGCTAACATCATCCAGTACAATAAAAACTTTTTTGCGACTGAGTCTTTTAAGGGAAGTATCTCTGGAAAGCTCATTAAAAAGTTGATCACGTATATATTCTAGCCCATGCTTTACTTCCTTTTCTCTTAAATTTTCTAGAAAACAGCAACCGTCAAATTGAGAGCATAATTTGTTATACACAACCCTAGCCATAGTTGTTTTGCCTATCCCGCTCATACCCCAAATTCCAATTCTTGAGAATCTTTCTAACAACGATTCAATATGATTTAAATTCTCCTCGATTCCAACAATATCTGATAATACACTTCTTGAACGCCCATGGTTTAGTTTTTTGATGATGTCATTGACAATATTTTTAATGAGTTCTGCATCATCCCTAATATAAGAAAATGAATTTGAAAAAGTATCAAGGTATGAAATGAGAATTCTTTAGGAATTAATTCATTAAGTAGATTAACAACTAATTGATGAAAGTTTTTTTTGGGTGAACATGATAAGATTATTATTCAATAAAATGAAAAATTTCTTTAGATCGTTTTATCAAAATTGTGTGGATATTAATTTCATCCATTTTCAAAATTATTCAAAATATACATATAAATTAAAATAGGATGTTTGTATGAATTCAAAAAAGAAGAAAAAAAGAAGGCAATTTTTATGATCACGAAGGAATAAATAAAAGTGTGAAGCTGTGGTTCAAAAGGATTTAGAATTAGAGAACGAAGAGTGACCTGTAGTTGCTTGAGTGCCATCCAGCTAACTTTCCAGTTTCAAGGAGGGCTCGCCTCCACTCATCCACCTTGTCTGGGTTTTTCTTCAAATGTTCTTCAAATGCTTTCTCATAAGTTCCCCTTTGATGGCGTACATGAGATGGGTCCACGTTGTAGAATATAGGAATAACATGCTGTTTCTGGTGTTGTTTACAGTGAAGGATCTCAATGAGCTCATTCAAACACCATTTTGAAGTTGCATATCTTTCAGAGAAGACAACCACAGATATGCTTGAATTCTCAATTGCTTCTTCGAGTGACTGGGAGATGCCACCGCCTTTTGGGAGCTCATAATCAATGAAAGTCTCAATATCTCTGAGGCATAAGGCTGTATGGAGATGGCTGGTGAAGGTTTTGCGAGTGTCGTCTCCTCTGAAACTGATAAACACGTCATATTTCTTGGAAGAAGAAGACGAAGAAGCTGCAGCACCCATGTTACTCAAAGTGCACACCAACAGAACCTTAATGAACCATTGATGAGAGCAAGAAGTGGGTGTTATGTAAAACCATTCCTTCCTGGAAGCTGCCAACCCTTTCCATAAGGAAAATACCATTAAGTTATATGTATGTTACCCATTTGGTCATACAAGCACGAAAAGAAGAAAAAGACTGTAAGGGTCCCTTCTGTTAAACATGTGAGAGAACGGGTATTCTTTGAAAGCATAATTCTACCGTTTCATTTTCCTGGCCTCCCTTTCATTTATATCAAACATTTATGCCTTTAAGAATGTTTTTTTAAGAATATATGGTTGTAGAAGTCATTATATATATTTTTAATCTAAAATCAAGATATCAATCTCAATACAAAATATAAATTAAATTTATATATAATAAATTATAATATATCTGAAAACACATAAAAAGGTGTTTGATTTTCAACTAAGTGTAATAGTTTTCTCTAACCACTATTTTACACATCTTGTATGCCTTTAGTAAATACGTGCTGATCCGATATTAAATTCTTGGAATTAACATTTAGTTATTTATATCCTTTCTGATGCAAACCCTGCATTTAGTCATACCTAGTATTTAAGAAGAATAAATCATATTGAAAAATATTTACACTAGTCTAGTGTTATAATAGGAGTAAAAACTTAATGTCAGTTCTTACTTCCTAGTGTACTTTGAAAATAGGATATTGTCCAAATTCTTTTATTTACTTCGCACGACAAATTAAATTTGATTCTATTTAGCTTTTCTTTTTATTGCAGGGCGCTTTCTTGTTCTTTGAAGTGATGGAACTAAAATGGAAAATTACAAGAACTATATATGTACGTGACTTAGTTGCTCAGGCGAATAATATAAAAAGAAGAACAATTTGTTACTTGTTGTAGAGTCAAATATAATCATTCAGACAATAACAAATGAAAGAGGCTTCCATCAACTTGTTTCAGCTGTTGAGAACGCTTTATATTTTGTTTTCTGCTATTGTCTCTACACAAGTGGCCAGTCATTCTACCTATTAAATATAAGTGAGCCAAGTCACGTGGCTGAAAATTCCAATGGTTGTGATGATTCATGAATCTTTATATTAAACAAGACAAATTTACAGCTGCGGTTCAACTTTGCTTGGGAGTTCCATTTTGGAGAGAAATGAAAGAGAAGGGGGAATTTTGGTAGTTCCTTCCTTTGTTAAACTCCCCAACAAAACCTTAATGAACCACAGCTGTAAATTTGTCTTGTTTAATATAAAGATTCATGAATCATCGCGACCATTGGAATTTTCAGCCCCTTTTTACAGACCAAAAACTAAAAAAGAAAGAAAGTAAAACTACTTAATTTAATAACTACAAAGACCGAGACCAGCCAGTAGGACAAATCACCAAAGATTGATATCTTGATTTTAGATTAAAAAATATATAATGACTTCTACAACCATATATTCTTAAAAAACATTCTTAAAGGCATAAATGTTTAATATAAATGAAAGGGAGGCCAGGAAAATGAAACGGTAGAATTATGCTTTCAAAGAATACCCGTTCTCTCACATGTTTAACAGAAGGGACCCTTACAGTCTTTTTCTTCTTTTCGTGCTTGTATGTTTTTTGTTAACCAAATGGTTAACATATATAATTATTAAATTAATGGTATTTTCCTTGTGGAAAGGGTTGGCATCTTCCAGGAAAGAATGGTTTTACATAACCATTGGTTGATTAGGGGGCAAGTGGGTGTTATAATTTAATTAATCAAGACACCAAATTTGCCGTGTTTGATTTAAATACTTCTTAACTTTTGAATCATCACAACCATTTCATTTATTGACATCTGCGCCTTTCAGCCCCTTTTTCTGACCAAAAACTAGGAAATCAAACCCTGCAATTAGATACTATACTTCCTCCGATCTTTATTATAAGATATATTTATGAAGTTGATCTTGGTCCTAAATATATAAGTATATGACATAGTTTTCATCTTTATCAATCTTTTCCTAATTTACACACTTTCTCTACAATAATCAAGGAGGAGAGGGAATAAAGGAATTAAAAAAGATAACTAGAGTGATTTAAAAAATACATGTTACATTAATTAATTAAACTAACTTTTTTTATTTAATCAAATTAAATAAATATATCTTATATTAAAAATCGGAAGATGAAAATAATTAGGGCTGCATTGTGCTATCCATGGCTATTGCTCCAAAAAAAAAATATATATCAAGTGTTGGATGCTTCCGGTGATGGGAGAGAGAAGAAGCAAAAAGCACTTTTTGGGATCACCCACTAACGTTTGTTTGGTTACTGACAGTTTTATAAAATTGCGTTTTATTTACCTGTATTTTAGCACCATAAAAAATTGAGAAAATTTACCTCAGGGCCCAAATTAATAAAAAATTGTCAAAAAAATCCAAGAAAAAGTCATATATGAAAAAAAGGCCCCTAAGACCTTTTCTCGTATTATTTCATAAAACGTTAGTTGTTAACGGGTACTGATATAGTTGTTAACAGGTATTGATTTAGCTGTTAGGATATTGTTGTTAATGGCTACTAATTTAGTTGTTAATGTTCTACTGATATTGTTGTTGACGTTTATGAAATAATACTAGATAATTCTAAATCAAAAGTAAATGGTGGTGGTAATATATAATACACACACTTACACCTACTTGTTTATCTTCTTCTATATATAATTTTTCTAGGGCATGAGTAAATTGTGAAGGAGTAGTTAAAGTCATTTGGTTCAGACGGACTTGAAAATCAAAACACGAGGGATTCATGTTTGGTTGGTCGTGGATGCTTCTGGTGATAGGAGGGGAGAAAGAGTAAAAAAAAAAAAAAAAAAACACTTTTTCAAAAAAAAAAAATGAAAATCACGATGTGGACCAACAAACGTCAACCGTTGTTTGGTTCAAACGGACGGTTTAGTAAAATTTCACCATATGCATATTTTAGCACCATAAGCAATTTAATGGTGTCAAATACCCTGATATTAAATACTCCCTCCGAGTCCTAATTATAGGGAAATATTTACAAGTTGGTTTTGGTCCTACTTATATGACAACATTCTAATTTTTATCACTTTCTTCCTAAAATACCCCTTCAATAATACAACTCAATTAATATAGCACCACATGGAAAAGCAAATCTGCAAGGAGTATTTTTCATTTATAGTTAGTTGCATTTTGATAGGCCCTGTTATCTTTTATTTTTTTCCCCCGGCAATTACATTTTTTGCTAAATAAAATTACCATGAATAGGATAACATGCTTAAACTAAACTATTAAAATATTCGTGATAAATCATATGTATTGTTGATTAACGTGGGTGTCAATATCATATAAATGTCAATATCATATTTTATATTGAGATTGATTTCTGTTTTTTTAAAAAGACACTGATGATTGATACCACCTGGTCCTATTTATAAGTTCGGTTTGACCAAAAAAATTTGGTCCTATTTATAAGTCCGGTTTCGGAAATAAATGAGATTGTGACAATTTTACCCATATTAATTGCACCCATAAAGATAGAGAGAAGAAGAAACAGTCAAAAACTACCCAATCATAAATGATGACAAAGTTGAAAATTTACCCCATAATCATTGTGTCAACTAATTTTTCTTGGTATGTGAGATTTAATCAAAGTGGACTTATAAATAGGACCAGAGTGGTATTGATTAATTATATAATTCTACACATACAATAGATAACCTCAAGGCTAAATTCAATATTTAACAGCATAGTTTTAATCAACTATATTTTTCACCAAAAAAAGAATCCATTATCTCTGAATCTTCCGAGACAAATATATTTATCACTAACACATTTTTAGGATAAAATAATTAGGTACTTGTATATTTTTTAATGTTCCCCATTTGTAAAATAGTAATGAAAAGGGGGGGGGGGGGGGGGACACGGGACAAGAAATGAGCCCACAAAACAGAGGGTCTAGATCCTCTCATTGGTATTTTCTCATTGGCTTTAAATGCACGTTTGATAAAATTGTCTACACCAACAACCTCCTTAAGTCAAATCAATGGCTTGGATCGGATGATGAGAGATGAGGAGAAAGTTTGATAATGAGAGAATCCTTTTCCCAAAAACAGATCGCACGGTGTAAAAACTCCAACAGAATTTTGAGTTGTTTATGGACAAATTTCCATTTTGATCAAAATGATGTCATTTAAAATTTATATAAGGGCATTATAGGAAAATGAATAAATTTAACTAATTTAACTTCTATCCTTAATTTCTTCAAAATCTGTTAAATATGTCCTATAATTAGGACGAGGGAGTATTATGGTTAAAATTGCATCTTCACATATTTTAAAAATTTTCCATTGAATGTTTAATGCAAAAGCGCATCTGAGGGGTAGAAGGGTTTATGATGGGAATGGGAGTGCGGGAGTGCAGGGGAGACAGAAAAATTTATTTAAAATTTATTTTATTTTTCTGTTTAAATTATTTTAATTAAAATCTGATTTTTTTTTAAAAAAAAAAATAAACAGAAGATCACTCGAGTCAGCTTTCAATATCTCAAGTGACACAATCTTTTGACAGTTCATTATCAGAACTCAAGGTTCATCAGACACTCAAGTTGAATTAAGAAAAACTTTGTTCTTTCTCTTCACTTTCAACATTACAACGCCAAGAAACCAGTTTCCAGTGAGTTTATGAATTTTGGATTGTAATCAAATGAGTAATGAGATTGACTAAAATACTAATGGTTTTGATAAAATCTATAAGTACTATGTAAAAAGGATTGACAAAGAGTTTTGGGTTATGATCAATTGAGTAATGAGCTTAACTACAAGAGTAATGGTTTTGACAAAATCCGTAAGTACTGACAATATGTGTAAAATGATTGACAAAGAGTATTGGTTGTGACCAATTGAGTAATGGGATTTACTAAAATAGTAATGATTTTAAAAAATCCGTAATGGTTTTGACAAAATCGGTAAATATGGACAATATGTGTAAAAAGATTGATAGAGTGTTGGGTTGTAATCAATCAAGTAATAAGATTGACTAAAATAGTAATGGTTTTGACAAAATCTATAATGATTTGGATAAAATCGGTGAGTATGGACAATATGTATAAAATGATTGACAAAAAGTTTTTAGTTTTTATTAATTAAGTAATGATTTTAAAAAAAATCGTAATAATTTGTCCAAAAGGAGTATTTTGCTCTTTAACCCAAACTATGAAAAATCTAGATTCCAACCACATCACCTCCATGTCATTTTCATGTCTTAATGGATTTTTTAGGGTTTTCCTATTTCAAATGGTATTTAAATATTATTTTCCCTAAATTTAAATTTAATTTAATTTTTTTTATATAAAATGATATTACTTAATCGAAATTGATTAAAAAGTACCAAAACAAATGCTACTGACCAATTGATGAAAAAAGTAAAATAAATAAACTGTGGATATCATGAATAGGCTACATATGAAATTTTTTTGTTAACCAATATTTCATGCCGTGTGATGAAATTAATAATTTGTGCAATTAATTAAGGGTTTTATACTTCTCCGGTCACAGGAGAAGAATACTCTCCTGCCTAAAAAACGGCAGCATTTTATTACTCAACCCCTTTTATTCTTTTTTTTTTTTTTTTTTTTTTTTGGCTTTCTTCGTATTTGGATGGGGCGAGGGTATTCCTTCTGTCAGAGTCCGAAATCCATATATATACCCAAAACCAGTAGCAAGCTCTCGAGCCACTTTCTGGTGCAGCGCCCTGGATCTCCAATCACACTTATAGAGACTAATAATCTTTTTGACAAGATAAAACCTGATGAAACAATATGGTTTGTGCAATCGAAAGTTATCAATTTTGCGCATCAGGTTTTAGCCTTTGATTCTTTTGGTTGAAATGTCTACTTTATTTAGGTACATTGATGATGATCAACTGATTGTGAACCTAAAGAAACACTATCCTGATTTGAAATGGCCTGACATCACTGAATCATGGGAATCACTTGCAGTAGGATCTACGCAACTCCTGAAAGGAACATCAATCTACCTTGTTGGTGTGATTCAACCGATATCAACCAGAAAGTGGCTCGAGAGCTTGCTACTGGTCTTGTCTTGGGTATATATATGGATTTCGGACTCTGACAGAAGGAACACCCTCGCCGCCATCCAAATACGAAGAAAGCCAAAAAGAATAAAAGAGGGTTGAGTAATAAAACGCTGTCGTTTTTTAAAGTGGCAGGAGAGTATTCTTCTTCTGTGACAGGAGAAGTATAAAACCATTAATTAATTATTATTATTATTTTTTAATTAAAACATTTTAAACCTTCAACTGGCCCGTTTCCCTCTTCCCTAGTTCTCTTCGCAGACAGCAGTGGCGCGGCCAATTCTTTACACTTATTCAGGTATGACTTCAGGTTTGAGATTGTATAATTCTCATCTCGTGAACATCAGAATACTCTTGATTTCTTAATTCTATCAAGTATGATTTGAGATTGATTATATAACTTGGGAAGCTTTACCATGCTAATATCTAGTTCTTTTCAATTTTCATGTTTAATTATTCATTGCTTAGATTCTAGATGTGCAGTGTAGTTTGATGAACAGTTATCTTCAAATTTTCTGTTTTTTTCCCGAAAATTTTCGCATGGGAACACAGTCGAACAGCGGTATGCAGCGATTTTGATGGGTTAAAATGAGTTTGTTACATGTCTTGAGCGTTAATTCACCAACGCCTGAGACGAAGTCTGGAGATGTACACACTGCACATCTTCCTCGATTTGCGGAGGATTTGAACTCCTAATTTTGGATATGGAAGGATTCAGATCAGATTTTTTTTAATTCGGAGAGTTTTATTTAGGTCTCATACGAAAGTTATGACAGATTGGTGCATGGCGATGATACCACTATGCGCTGCTTTTATAAAGTTCATACCCAAATCAATTTCATTTGCTGTTGTTAGAAATTGTACCACTTCAGCCCTGAAAAATTCTTTAAGTGGCTTCAAGTGCGTGAAGAATAACAACTCAAGTTCTTATAAGCATTTGCTCTCTCACTACCTAAAGAATCAAAGTTTAGATGAAGCTCGCATTGTCTTTGACAAAATCCCATCCCCTGATGTTGCCTTGTATACCATGATGGTCACGGGTTATGCACAAGATCATAGACTAAGTGAGGCTCTGAATCTTTTTCATGAAATGCCCTATAGAGATGTGGTTTCCTGGAATTCAATGATCCAAGGGTGTTTGGATTGTGGAGATTTCATTATGGCCAAGAAGCTTTTTGATGAAATGCCCAAGAAGAATGTTATTTCCTGGACCACCATCATGAATGGACTTTTGCATTTGGGAAGAGTTAAGGATGCTGAAAGTTTTTTCTATAAAATGCCTTATAGGGATGTGGCAACATGGAATGCTATGATTCATGGGTATTGCAGCAATGGTAGAGTTGAAGATGCATTGCTTTTATTTGAGGACATGCCTACACGCAATGTGATTTCTTGGACTTCAATTATTAGCGGGCTTGACCAGAATGGAAAGAGTGATGAAGCTTTAGTTCTTTATCGAAAGATGGTCAGTTTGGGTGTGCATCCGACATCTACTACTTTAGTTTGTGGGTTGAGTGCTGCTGCTAAGATATCAGCTTTGCATATGGGGCTTCAGATTCACTGTCATATATTTAAGCTAGGTTACTGCCTCGATGAGTATGTATATGCTTCACTTGTGACATTTTATGCAAATTGCAAACAAATGGAGGAGGCATACAAGCTTTTTCATGATATATTGCACAAGAATGTTGTAGTATGGACTGCTCTTTTATCAGGATATGCTTTAAACAACAAGCACGAATATGCAATTAAGGTCTTCAGGGAAATGATAAAAACGACTGTCTGCCCAAATGAATTTTCTCTAACAAGTGCTTTGAATTCATGTTGTGGATTGGAGGATATTGAAAAGGGGAGGGAGATCCATACTATAGCTACTAAACTGGGTTTGGCGACTAACACATATGTGGGTAACTCTCTTGTTGTTATGTATAGCAAATGTGGATACATCAATGATGGGATAATTGCATTTAAGAAGATTATTGAGAAAAATATTGTCTCATGGAACTCGGCCATTGTTGGTTGTGCACAGCACGGGTGTGGCATGTGGGCTTTAATAGTCTTCAAGCAAATGCTACATGAAAGAGTAGATCCAGATGAAATCACACTAACTGGTTTGCTTTCAGCATGTAGTCACTCAGGGATGTTGCAAAAAGCAAGGTGCTTCTTTAAATATTTTGACCAGAAAAGATTAACTGAACTAACAATTGAGCACTATGCATGCATGGTGGATGTACTTGGCCGGTGTGGGGAGTTGGATGAAGCAGAAGCACTGGCAAGAAGCCTACCTATGAAAGCTAATTCCATGGTATGGCTGGTTTTACTGAGTGCATGCAGGATGCATTCTAATTTGGATGTAGCTGAGAGAGCTGCAAAAGAAATTTTTGAACTGGAACCTGATTCTAGTGCAGCTTATGTTTTATTATCTAACTTGTATGCTTCTGCACGAAGATGGAGCAAAGTAGCTACGATACGAAAAATGATGAAACATAAAGGAGTTTCAAAACAACCAGGGTCCAGTTGGATATCCTTGAAAGGTTGGAGGCATGAATTTCTTTCTGGAGATAGGTCCCACCCTCTTAGTGAGAAAATTTATGAAAAGTTGGACTGGTTAGGAGTAAAGCTAAAGGAATTAGGTTATGTTCCTGACCAACAATTTGCTTTACATGATGTTGAAACTGAACAGAGGGAAGAGATGTTGTCTTATCATAGTGAAAGGCTAGCAATCGCATTTGGGCTGCTTAACACTGTGGAAGGCAGTACAATAACAGTGATGAAAAATCTCCGTATATGTGGGGATTGTCATAATGCAATAAAGCTTATAGCAAAGATTGTTGATCGTGAGATCATAGTAAGAGATTCCAGCCGATTTCATCACTTCAAGGATGGCATTTGTTCTTGTGGGGACTATTGGTAATAAACAATTTTGTAGCTGTAATGAGTACTGCAAATCCACTGCTGAGGCATTTTATCTCATGCTGAAAAGAGCTGACATCTATGGTGCTTTCATGAAATTAAGTCTCTTGGGGTTCTTTAATCTAGTTTAGAGGATGTCTGACAATAAACTCAGCTAGTTTAAAATGATTTGTGGAGGCTGCGTTTGACACAAATACCACATCTTGAACCAATGCTTCTGAGGCACTGAACGAAAAGCCGAAGCCACAGAACCATTTTTTGCACTGACGGAGTGGCATTTCTTTTGGGAGATGCGTTGCTTAAATCTCAATACAGGTAGTTCATATAATGGGTTAATAAACACACTTGCTTATAAGTTTTCTCACTGTATGCTTTTGTTCAAATTAAAGCACTGAATATAGCATTATGCCGTTATCCCTTGCCTTGCAATGCTGATTCATGGAATCAAACAATCAGTTTGAGACTTTTAGAGAAAAAAAAAAAAAAGCTTGAGCTAGTTCATTTTATGCTTATAGTAATAGTCAAATTAAGTGCTGCCACATTTTAATGTTTAAGTTGCAGATGTTTGAAAGATTCAACAAACAGACTTAGAAGAAGCCCCGAAACGATGTTTTTGCTTGGTATCTGTCAAACAACACTGGTACCTCAACTAAGGCACGTAACTAACCATTATTATACCTTTTTCAGACCTCAGAAATTATAATATATTTGCTTTGAATCAATTGTGACAATTTGTCAGATGCAGTTGGTTCTAATGACATTGTCGGCATTTTATGGCTTTGAAGATGCCTTTTGTGCCTGGCCTCACAAGTCCTTTGGGTTTATTAAGAATGAGCTGGGCTGGGCCCTCGTGGATGAACAAGTTTTTACCCTTTTCTGGGTATATTTAGAAACTGTAACATGAAACGCTAGGAATCGATTATTTTTATTACAAAGAATCTAGTATGCTTTTTGATTCCCCTACATGGAGTTTTCTTTTGCATTGGCCAGTGAAATGCTCGACTTTTATCACCTTCATATAGAGGTTAGTTTCTACTACAAATGGTCAGAAGAAGTTTGGATCAACCATTCTTTTGGCATGCTTTTTTTTAGGGCATTAGTGGTAATAGACTATGGGGATCTATGCTTGCAGGGTGAAACTGATTTTGCTTGTCTTTTTGGGATAATTTGCAGGATGTTGGTATGGAGTCATACAAGCAGCTATCAGATGATTTTCTCATGTTAACTCTTATGGTAAGGGAATGGTTAAGGGACCATTAATGGCGGCAAAGGGGATAGGCTACTGACATGTGAGAGGAAGAATAGGATTATGGGGGGCTGTGCATCCTGTCACCACTGTAATCAGAATGAGAATCTTATGCATGTTCTGAGAGACTGTAAATTAGCCTGGGAAGTGTGGCTGGAGTTGAAAAAGGGTACTGTGGGTGCTGATTTTGCCAACTTGCAGGGGCAAGATTGGCTAGGTATGAACCTAGCAAAGTCAAAAGGGGACTGGAATCTGATTTTTGGAATAACTTGTTGGCTGTTATGGGGGTGGCGGAATAAGTGCTGCTTTGAAGAGGGGTTTTGTTTACCTAGCAACAGGGCCCGGGTGGTTGACTGGTATGTGGAAGAAATTAAGAGGGCAAGGCGTGAGTTTGGAAGGATAGCTGGTGTCAGGGGTGAAGTGAATATTAAATGATGTGCTCCAACTGAAGGTTGGGTAAAGATTAACATTGATGGTGCATCAAAGGGAGAAGGAAGGCGG
This sequence comes from Acacia acuminata, assembly GCA_019022655.1. Lineage (NCBI taxonomy): Eukaryota > Viridiplantae > Streptophyta > Magnoliopsida > Fabales > Fabaceae > Acacia > Acacia acuminata. The sequence goes on from JAFJYI010000158.1 coordinate 1,541,541, forward strand.
GCTGGTTGTGGCGGTCTGATTAGAGGATGCTGTGGTGAGTGGTTGGGTGGCTTCACCAGAAAGTTGGGAAGTTGTTCTGCTATAAGAGCTGAGCTCTGGGCTGTGCTGTCTGGTATGGAGTTAGCTCTTCACCTGAAATTTGACTGTATCATAGTGGAAAGTGATTCAAGTGCTGTTATTCTGCTGCTGAAAGCTATGCAAAGCGAGGGAGTAACTGGCTGTCCTTTGTTAAATCAGATATGTAGGCTGTTTAAAAAAATTTCAAATGTTGTATTTGTACATGTGTTTAGGGAAGCTAATGCTTGTGCTGATGCACTTGCTAGTTTAGGTGTAGATCAGGAGGATTACATGGTTTTTCTGCAGAATCCTCCAAGGTCAATAGCTCGTCTGATGTACAATGATTGTGTGGGTGTTGCTCACCCAAGGCTTATACTGGTATAGATATATGAATGGGCCATGGCCCCGATTTTTTACCAAAAAAGGGGGATACTTCTCCTAATCTGCTAGCAAATCAATTGGGTAGAACAGAATCTCTTGCAACTCTACCGTTTTCAGTGTTTCATATGAGAAGGTAAATTTATATTTCTAGCTCTCGCTTTTCTCTCCTTTAAAAGCTTGCCAGGTTTTTGCAGTTAACTGATTATATGTAAATTTTTTGCCATGAAAAAAGTCACTATATATAAATTTAACTGCTTCTATGCTTTAACTCTTCAAGGCTGAAGGTTCAACTTTTAAATAATGTTGCAAACTCAAGTTAGATTTGCTGTGCTAGGGTCAGGGTCCTTTTTTTCTCTCCAGCCTTGAAAGTTTCATTATAACACTAAATGTCAATTTTCATTATACGTTATGCTTAACCAATCTAGATTTTGTGCACATACTCCGTCAATATGGAAATATATCTGAGATTGCCAAATGTTCAAGATTTCCTCAATTCAATCCATTTCCTTGTTCTTGTGACGGAATATCTTGTTTTGTGTTTTGAAAAGGCCAAATCTTCTTATAGTTGCAAAAGCACATTCATGCATCTATATCCTTACTTTTAGGCCCCATTTGGTTGTGTCTATTGAAAGGGAACATCGTTCCTTTTTTTTTGATACAACTGGGAATATCTCTTTATCATACAAAGAATGAGATACACCATATCTGTAATTTAATCATAATCATCCTTTTTTATTTTTTCATTTAAAGGAACAAAAGATATTTTTGTCGTCAAAATTATGTTTTATCTTTTACATCTCATTATTTTACATATTAAAATTGCATGTTAGAATTTTGCAGCAATCTTTGCTGTAGCTTTTGAAGCAAATTTATTTAAGATGAAAAAAAGGCATAATGTATGATTTTCTAAATTTAGCCAGTGGAGACTTATTAGCAATTAGGCAGTTAGGTTTCAATGGTCAGGAGGAACTACTCTCTTGAGTTGGAACCCCTTAATGAAGTTAGTGAAATTCTACAATTTCAAGATTCCTGGGTGGACATTAAAGGTTTTTCCCTTTTTTTTCCCCCGGTGAATGGATATTAAAGATATTAGTATTCGTCTTGCACATATATATGCGAAAATCTGGCCTTACAATTGTTTGTCCTATATTTCTGAGATTTGTATGCATATGGAATTAGATCCAAAAACGGCCACCTAGCCATGCGGGCTAGGGCCAAAAAGCTCGCATATTAAAAGCCGACGGCCAAAAAATTATATAACCCTACGGGTTAGGGCCAACCCGCGGGCCAAAAATCATTTAAGACCAACTAAAACAAAAAGCATATGCAATAATATATCAGATGCATGTTCCAACACATGGAAGGAAATATAAGAATGCAACTTATGCAAGTGGGACAAAGTTGTTGTCAAAGAGCACTGTTGTAATAACAATATATAAAATTCCATCTCTTATGACCTTGTCTATAGCCACCACCAAGTCACTAACTCCAACTTGTGATCACACATAATTGAATATATGAGCTAACATAAAATAACTCTCCATGAATCATCAATAAGAACAGGGAATTACCGAGGCAATAAATTACAACAGAACCTGAAGGCAATAATTACAACTAAACCCAAGAACAAAGTACATGAGTGTCCAATTTGCCTTAAAATTTATCCACCTGGGCAAGCTTTTGGATGGTAATCGCGGCGCTATAGCGTGATACCGGTCCTGATGCGGGTTGCGGCACCTAAACGCCACTTCCGCTCCGCAACGCTACAGTTTCCGGTGGCGGACGGTGGCGAAAGATGGCGGCAGTCGTGGGCGGTTGGTTATGTGACGCTATCGAGGCTGCAACTGTGGTGATTTCCCTCGGTGGCATGGGTTTGGAAATTTGACACCAATCAGGGCTAAAATGGGAAAATGGCCAACTTAATGAAGGGTATGTAGATCATTTTACCCTGTCCCTTGTCTGGAAAAAAAGAGGGAAACCGACACATTTTCCCTCTTTTTTTTCTTGCTCGATTTCCCTCTTGCTTCCTCTTCTCTTTCGGTCTTTTTTTTCTTGTTCGCGTCCCTCTTCCTCTTCCCTGTGTGCGTCCGTCTTCCCTCTTCCCTCTTCGTCGTCACGTCGCATCTCTAGCTCACTAAGTCGAGGTATATTCTCTTTCTCCTCCTCTTCTATGTGTTTGCCGCTAGTTCTTCCGACTTCTCTCTGTTTCATCGTGAAATATCTCTGGTTCTGGTCGAGGTGATCTATGGGTATTATTTTGTTGCATTGTGGAATTTATCTTCTACTTTTTTTTTTGGTTATCTTTTGTGTTTGAAATTTCTCTTTGCTCATCGAGTTCCTATCTTCCTATTCTTCGAATTTTAAGTTTATCTTTTTGTAGGCGTTTATTCGTTACGGTTGTTCGATGATAATATTTGTTTTGTTTCCATCGTTTATAGACCCCGATCATATGCAACCCGTGGTATCTTGTTTTTATACGTCATTGATTCGTCTTCTCGAATCCAAATCCTCTTGACCTTCCACTCTCTCTGTCATAAATTACCTTGGCTTCCAAAACCTTTCCCTGCACAGCAAATGTTACTCATGATGATTCTGATTAGTTGTTTTCCTGCTTGATTTTGAAAGAGCCATTAAAAATTTGTATTTGACTCTACTTGGATTGTTTATGTTTCTAGAATGTTATTAATTTAGTTACATTCAATGAACTAGTATATGGCTTCCTTTATGTTCCTTGAATCCTTATTTTGAATGTGTAATATTTTGGGTGATTTCTTATCTTATATTGCATTTATATATGTGATATAATTTATTACAAGTATTTATATGAACTTCACAGTAGCGGCTTTACCGCTACCCGCTATACCGTTTTTGGGGTCGGCCGCTACCCGCTATTCAAAACATAGGTCCCAAGAGATCTCATTTCACAGCTGAAGGATCATTAGTACTACAGGATCCCCCATCAAAACGTCAATCTCTTATGTGCAGGGGAATGAAAATTAAGAACCTGTTAAGCATACAAATCTGTCAAATTCTTTAATTGAGCATATGTTACTGGCAAATGTCCTGAAAATTTATTGGATGACATAATCCTGAAACAAGTTGCCAATATCATCCATCAGAATATGTTGTTAAATCTTGAAATATATTCCAACAGAAACACAAGAATTCCAGAAAAAAGAAGTAAAAAAAGAGTGATGCCTTACAAAGTCTGCAAGTTAATCAGATTTCCAAGCTCAGGGGGAACAAGACCAGTAAATTGGTTTGATTCAAGGGTCCTGAAGGGAAATGCGAGGCAAATTACAAAATATAAAATTCAGAAATTCATGATGATGAAGTAGGATAAACACACTAATGCATTGAAATTCTCTTTGTTATCTAGCTAGCTGAAGGCAAAATAATGCACAAAACTCTGAGACCTAGACAATAATGAGAAAATAAATAATTGAGAAAAACATGACAACCAATGCTGCTCTTTGATCCACTGGGTGGCACTAATGTCAATCCCACCACTTCAATTTGACAAGAGTCACCGTCAAACTTCCAGTGGGTGCTACCCATTGTGCTAATAATTTCTTGAAGAGCATCAACTGGATAATATTTGAGGTGGTATAAGCATGACATAAAGTAATAAAGTTGTATGGCATAAGAAGATAAAACAAAATCACAGGTAACATTAGGATTAAATCAAAATTGACACGCCCAGTATTATGAAATCAAGCACTAGATTTACAACCTAATATTACCAAATAGAGCTACATTTTCACATATTCAATCATCAGTCCCACTTTACATGGAAAAATGTTACAAACAAGTCGGTGAACTCTATCAATCAATAGTTTATGTACAGGGGAATGATAATCAAGAATCTGTTGTTTTGGCTCATTATCCTGTGTGATTTAGTAATTATGTAAACAGAGGAGGAAATAAATGAAAGGTTTAGTTTTTATTCAATTCCAACTTCCAAGTAATGCACATAGAAATATAACTTTAACAGTTTGCCAGCAATCAAAGTTCCTAAAATATAGATGGGACAATGAACCTTTTACAAATTACTTATGCAACTCGGGAATTGTAGATCAAAACGTGCCAAAACGTCCCTGTCCTTTCCCTGTGAACATAGCTTCTTATCTTATCTATTGTCTTTTTCAAGGTCACCATTTCCGTCGTCGGAGTTTTCGGAAATCGCATATTTGATAGGAAAAGGGGAAGTTGTAGATTTCAAAATCTAAGTAAATATTATGATTTTTACATTTCTTCTTCTAGCTCTTCTTGATTTTTTACTACTTTAATCTTTATAGTTGCTAAAGTTGAAGAAGATGAGGGGTGAGGGATTGAATCTTCGAAAGAAGAAGATGGGAGGGATTCCAATGGAAGATTGAATGCGGAGGAAGCAACACAAAACCTAAAATGAAAATTAAAACTCAGAAGATTGAATGAGTCTCGGATCCGAAACAGGATTCGGTCTTACCTCCTCCGACCCACCTTCTGAGACTGGAGATGCAGAAGAGGACAAGGAAGAAGAACTCGAACAGAAAGTAACAGAGCAAAGAGCTAATAGCAAGAAGTCACCTCCACGTTCTTTCCCTCCTCCACTCCCTTCACTTGCTTGTCGACTCGGATGGTCCTTCACTTCACATGCGACCCCGCCATGACGACCGAAGGTTAGTCTGTGTCGGTTCCTTCACTTCACTTCTTTGCTCAACACCAAAATAGGTGGCCCACCGGGTTGCCCCATAATAACCCCCATAGGAGTAGAGTTATTTGGGGTTAGGGCTAAAAATAACCCCATCTTATGGAGACTTAAAATAAAAGGGTTTAAAATGGAGTTAAATGGGTTGGCTCGCGCCCTCCAGCCCATTTTGACAGCTCTATATAGAATTACTTTCAAAGTTCTAATACAGTTTAATTTGTACATTTTTGTTTGATGACCTTTTAAAACTATTGGCCCATTTGGTTCACTGAATCATAGGGAATGTAGTGATGAGGAATGTAATATAATGTAATAATGTTTACATGACTTTGTTTGGTATGCCATTAAGCAAACCAGGAGGCATAGGTATAAAAATGCTTGATTGGATTATAAAGAATATGTGAATAAATAGGAATATAGGGTTTGTTTGGTATGAGGAGAGGGGACGAGACGGAAAGGGAGTTTAGGGGAAATTTTTTTAAGTTTGATTTAAAAAAAATTAGAGAAGTGGGGTTATTAGTTTTAAATTTCAAACTCTTTAATCTTACACTTTCTCTTTATTAAAATTTGTCACCCCACCTCTCCAATTTTATAAAATTCAACTTAAAACTTTTTTTCCTTCTCTCTCCTCCCCTCCAAATCCCTCGTACCTAATGAGACCTAAGTTGAGAGATAGAATTATCCCGGTCCAGATTTTGCTTCTTGTACGTGGGTATCTATACACACACCCTGTGCATGTTTGGGATCTCAAGAGTGTTTATTTATGTAAATCGAGACAAAATTCTTCTCATATACTTACCTTATATACCATAAATCACAATTGAAAAACTGTTTTTAAAGACGTCAATCGCTGTAATCCCTAAAAGTGGCTTTGATTTTACACTGCTACAATCATATTGTCTGTTTGTCCCATTAGTTCTTTTCTTTCATTAGTTTTTATACAGGACATTTATAAATAAACTAATTCCCTACATAAGTTCTTAGTAAACTTCATTGAGTGGTCCATGTTGGAAGATGAGTCCTTCAAAGTTTCAGCGAGCACCTATACAACATTGCGGCTAATCTTTCGCTTCTATTTTTTAGATGACCGGTCAATGAGCATGTTTGGTTCACCTCTTGGGAGGGGCAATTGGGCTTATTTGCTATTTAAATCAGGTTTATGTTTTTTCCCCCCCTTTTGTTTAGATGAAAATGGTTTTAATCGGGTTTATGGGTAAATGTTGCCTATTTGAAAAGCCAACTTTCCTGACTTTTGAAATAAAAGCTCTGTATTTCAATTGGGTTTATGGGTTTTTTTTCCTTTTTGTTTTGTTTTGTTTAGGGGGTTTAAACTTCTCATGTTGTATGAGAAGAAGAAGATTCCTACACACACGTATGAAATAGTGGGACCCATATATATATATATATATATAATGCTAATTATATATATATATGTGGGTCCCATCATTTTATGTGTACGTGATATGAGAAAACACTTCTCCTACAACATGAGAAATGTTTTTCCCTTTGTTTAGATGCTACTTTCATGGAAGTTGAAAATGGAAATATTAGTATGATTAAGAACCTTCCTCGACTAATTTCTGTGAGTAATCTTCAACCCAAATGAATAAGCCATCTTCAATTGAAATGAATTAGATTCATGACACAATTAGATACCAAATTGTACAAGGTCTCAGTTCCAAGTTAACTATGTGATATTTATTTCATCAAATTATGTATTTTAGCATTACCAACTTTTGTCATTTAGCATTTTTCATATTTTTGGTAGTTTTGATTTTAATTTTTCTTATAATTATCTCAAAAGTCACTTGTGAGATACCAAATTATACTGGGCCTAAGTTCCAAGTTATTATGTAATATTTATTTCATCAAATTATGTATTTTAGCATTGCCAAATTTTTTAATTTAGCATTTTTCATATTTTTGGTAATTTTGATTTTAATTTTTTTTCTTATAATTATCTTAAAAGTCACTTATGATACCGTCATTCCTAACAAGTTTATTTCACAAAAGCTACTTATGTAATCATCAATCCAAACATAAATCTTATTTCACAATTTGATCTTTCTACAAGTCATTTTACCTACCGGTATCTCAAACAAGCCCAATAGTTGGTTGCAAATCTGCTCAGATGCAACGGAATTTTTATGTGTGAAGTCCTTGTCCAGCATTGATCTTGACTTCAATTCTACAATCTTCTTTATCATTCTTAGGAAGAGATGTAGGCATTTTTGCACCATTTCCGACGCACGATACTTACCTAAACATGATAGATCTTAAAGGGGTTTTTTCCCCAAATTATCCCTTATTAAATAACTAATTATCGAAATGCCCATGTTTTCAAATTATTTCCCAATCTACCCTTGTTTAGTCAACTAACCCCAAGTTTAGTCGACTAAAACGTGGGCGTTGAATTTTTTTGACTTTCCCCACAATTTAGTCAACTAAGCACTGTGGCTTAGTTGACTAAATCGCTTGACGAAAGGTTTTTTTTTTTAAAACTCTTATCACGTTAAACACCACAGATTTTCACTTTTATTCAGCCATATTAATTAAAATATTAACAATATTATAAGAGAGATTATAGGAGATTACAAATTATCAAATAAATTAGTATCTCCATTGATAAATTCCTCTTTCATTCTAATTAATTAAATTAGAGTTTTTCAAATATATAAGTATATAACATCCTACAATTTAGTATTGGTGGGCATTTATTAATAAATTAGTATCTCCATTGTATCGCATCCATAACGCTTGTACTGCATGTATGAAGGAAAGTTCGGCTTCACACCCGTTTGTTATTCGCTCTTTCTGGGTATATGTTCAATTTAATAATAATTGGAATATTGGTGGGCATTTATTACAAATTCAATTATGCGATTATTGCTTTTAATATTGGATGTGCCCATAAAAATCAATATTTTATTTAATTATTGATTACTTCCACGATGAATTATTTTCATTGAAGTTTTGAATATCTTTAGTTAATAAATATATTAGATTTGATTGATATGGTAGTTAATAAATCTCCTAGTATATCTCCTTATTTTATTGAGGATTTGATGAATATTAAATTAATAAAGGGAATATAATGTATATCTCATGTCCTTAAATTCATCAAGAGATTGTAGTGGTTTTATTAGTAAATATCTTGAATTAAATTATTCATCATAGGGAAATTAAATTTTGATGAGATCATTATTGGGTACATGCTTGGTTTCTAGAAAGCAAATATATTTAATAATTAAATGATGAGCTTTATTTCAAAAGGATAGTATAGAGTCCTAAATTGTAGGATGTTATATATTTGAAAAACTCTAATTTAATTAATTAGAATGAAAGGGGAATTTATCAATGGAGATACTAATTTATTTATAATTTATAATCTCCTATAATCTCTCCTATAATATTGTTAATATTTTAATTAATATGGCTGAATAAAAGTGAAAATCTGTAGTGTTTAACGTGATAAGAGTTTAAAAAAACTCCTCTGTCGCAATTTAGTCAACTAAGCCACAGTGCTTAGTCGACTAAATCGTGGGGAAAAAATCAAAAAATTCAACGCCTTGCATTTTAGTCAACTAAACTTGGGGTTAGTCGACTAAACAGGGGCAGATTGGGAAATAGTTTGGAAACATGGGCATTTCTATAATTAGTTATTTAATAAGGGATAATTTAGGAAAAAAGCCTCTTCAAAGGGGGCTAAACATTTGTTCTTGAAATTTTCAGCTTAATTCTTAACCCGAAAATGAAAAATAAACATAATCATATGATAAATTGCGTCATCATATAATAATATACATTAGTAAACATTAATAATATAATAACACAGAACACATCATTGTCATCATGAATTCAGCTCATACATGTTCTTACACTATCACACACTTCTTGTTGGGATCTCATCCGAAGCCATAAATGTTTCTATCTTTCATCATATTGTATACAGCCTACCATTCCTTTTTGAATGTCCTACCCAGTATTGAACCATGCATTTGCGACCAACTTTCCTTCAGCTATCAACTGGACTGGACATTCAAGCAGCATTTTTTTGGAGTGTCTAGACATGCATGCTTTCCTCACTAATATCTTATGTTTTTGTTCTCTATATAAAGGAGCGAACAAAGGGCAAATGGCAGCAAGAGTTGTACAAGATTTTAAACAAGTCATGCAAATCTACAATACAATGAAAACACAATAAGATATTAATAAGGGAAGCAAGTATGTTTGGACACTTCAAGAAGACAACATGCTTGTTGAATGCTTGGTCCTGCTGGCTGTTCTAATTTAGTGCTTGTTTGGCCTAGCTTATTTTTAGTTTATCTTCTACTTATAAGTATAAGTTAGGCCAAACAAGATTTTACAAAAGCTCTTATAATTATAAGAGCTTATTTTATAATGAAGAAAAAAAGGTTAAAAATAAGCTCCTCATAGGAGCTTATTTTTTTTTTTTTTTAAAAAAAAAAGAAAAGAAAAAAGAACCCGTAATCTTTCGATCGAACACTACTCGCCACCACCACCGCGCCGCCGCTACCACCAACACCGCCGCAGCCGCCACCGCCGCCGCCGCGCCATCGCCACCACCGCCTCCATCGCCACCACAACCACCGCCACGCCATCGCCACCACCACCACCGCCGCCACCCTTTTATAATATACCTTTTATGATAATTTTTATTAAAAAAAGTGCTTATAACAAAAATTTTGTCAAACAATTTATTTTTAATTTTAGCTTTTAAGTAATTTTTAAGCTAAAAAATTTATATTATCACCAAACAGCTTTTTAGCTTTTTTTTTTAAAGCTTTAGCTTAAAGTAACGCTTAAGCTAAACATAAGAGGATCCAAACGGACTGAGATCACGACAAGAAGTGTGTGACAACTGAAGATTATGTATGGGCCGAATATGTAAAGATAATGATGTGCTATATGTTATTATTAATGTTTACTAATACATATTATTAGACGATGATGCTTAAATTATAATATGATTCTGTTTTTTTTTTTTTTTCATTTGCAAGTTAATAATCTAATTAAAAGTTTCAATGGCTAGTGCTTACACCACTTTGAAGATCTATCAAAATATAACATGCTATATTAATGTTTACTAATACATATTATTAGATGATGATGCTCAAATTATCATATGACTCTGTTTTTTTTTTTTTTTGTTTGCAAGTTAATAATCTAATTAAAGTTTCAATGGCAAGTTCTTACACCACTTTGAAGATCTATCAAATATAACATACTTGGGGCGAGGACTGCACATTTGGAATGAGTGCAAAAATGCCTGCATCACTATCACTTACAAGGATGATGAAGATTGTTGAATTGAAGCTGAGATCGATGCTAAACAGGGACTTAGCATATGCAAATTTTACTGCATTTATGCAACAAACTTTGCAACCAACTGATGTCCAAACATCTGCAAAAGGGAAGCAAAGGAATAGCCACGATGCTATGTTCGCGGTGCTTTGGGAATTTGTAGATATGCGGAAGGAGGCTAGAAGTCTTGGACATATGGACTTGGATAGAGGAAACGAAATATATAGGCAACTTATAGGAGTACAAGACTACATGGGGTAGGATTAACAAAGCTTATATGAAGCTTAGAGTCTCCATCACTGATGGGTAGAGGCGATCTGAGATGAATCCATCGATGTTTAGCTCTTGAATAGTTGTGCAACATTTTTAGTTTTTTTAAAAAAAAAAAAAAAAAATATATATATATATATTTTGGAGGTTGTAAAAATTATGTCAGTATTTATTGACAAGACATAGGGTGAACTTATAAGTTTTTGGTGTCTAGAGACTGATCTAAATTACTTTGAGTACGTCTGGATGTAACTTTTGGAGAATAATTTTTAGGATTTAAGAGGTAAAAATAGCTTTTGGAGAATAGCTTTTAAGATTTACAAGGTAAAAATAGCTTTTGGAGAATAGCTTTTGAAAAATAGCTTTTAGATAAAAATGATAGTGTTTGAATATTGTTATCATAATAGCTTTTTTAGGGTCAAATTTATCAAAAAGGACATTAGTTTTTAGTATAATTGCATATAAATGATAAGGTTGTATTTTAAATATTATAAAAATTATATTTCATTATAAATACCCAAAATTATATAAATTTGCATACAAAATTAAAATACTTAAGGGTATTTGGTACTGAAAAAAAATACGTCATGATCTAAAAAATATATTTTAGAATATTGAAAAAAATATTTCAAGGTAATGACCGATATTGAAAAAATCTTCGAGTATTGATGGACACTAAAATGATATTTAAGGATATTGAAAAAATACTTTATGATCTTGAACATTTATATTAGGATATTGAAAAAAATATTTCAGGGTAATGACGATCTTGAAAAAATATTTCAGAATATTGATGGGTACTAAAAAGATATTTAAGGATCGAAAGAATACTTCATGATCTTGAAAATTTATTTTAGGACATTAAAAAAATATTTTAGAGTAATGACTAATCTTGAAAAAACATTTGAGGTTCTTCAAGAGTACTAAAAAAATAATTAAGGATACTAATTGGTACTAAAAAATACCGAAGATGGCAGAGGAGAAAAAAATATGAAAAAAAGAACTTTTTTCTAAAACCTAAATTTTGATTCAAAATAGTTTCTAGACAAAAATAAACGCCATTGCACATGTATGTTTTTTTTTTTAAAAAAAAAAAAAAAAAAAAAAAAAAACTTTATGTGCATGTGAAATGTCGTAATGCTTAAAAAATATCAAAAGGGCCAACTACATATCCCTGTATCTGAGTAATCATGAATACAAATAAAAATTATTTTAGAATCTAAAATATCTACTATGCAGTCACGAATGTTATATATATTTTAAAAAAATGTTACAAGGAAACAGTTTAGAATATTGATGTATGAAAATGATAGAAATAATCTATAATTGGAAGAAGCATAGAGATAAAAGGAACGGTGTTTGTAAATTAATAATGTAAATTTTATATACACCATCATATACCCTTTTTATTTTTTATTTATTTTTCTTGAACGCACAATTGGAAACAATTTGAAATTAAAAAAAAATTCATAATTTATTGTTAGAAAAACTAATCTTTAAGTTCTTAGGTCTAGTTTGGTCCGCGGGACTGGGGGGTTGGGATTGACACAGGGACTTGACAAAATTGTATTATTTGATAGGCGAGATTGAGGGATAGACACATATAGCATATATCAATTTCAAATGAGGGCTTATTGTTTGGTTTGTGTGAATCGAGTCCTTAACTTCAGCCCCCTAAGCTCATTGCTCCCTGCACAGAGATATAATTGTCCTCATATGCTCCACGGCACGCCATCCTCCTCTGAGGAACAGGGGGGGGGGGGATGGAGAGAAAATATTAAAAGGGGGAAAGAAAAAACACTACTACAAAAAACGTCAAAAACGTCCTGAATTAGAGGCAATTAACGTCCTTTTTGCGAAGGACGTCTGACTAGGGGTAGTTGAAAAAATACTCTATAAGGCGTCCTATGTTAAAAATAGGACGCCTTTTTTTAGGCGTCCTACTATAGATATAGGACGCCTTTTTTAGGGCGTCCTATGTTAAAAACAGGACGCCTTTTTTAGGGCGTCCTACAATAGATATAGGACGCCTTTTTTAAGGCGTCCTATGTTAAAAACAGGACGCCTTTTTTAGGGCGTCCTGCAATAGGTACAGGACGCCTTTTTTAGGGCGTCCTACAATCAAAAAACAGACGCCTTTTTGGTTAAAAAGGCGCACTTTGGGCGTCCTTATTTGTAATCGGGACGCCTTATATTATAATTTTTTTTTTTAAAAAAATGCCCCCTTTTGAATTGATATAAAACGAAAAAACCGTGTGCAATAGAACAATGCAAATAAGACCAACAACGTACAAAGAACAACAACAACATCAAAAACCAACAACAAAACAAGGCACTTTGGCAACCAAAGAAGACCAACAACAAGAACAAGGCACTTGGCAACCTAAAAATGCATATATATATGAGATGCAAAAACCAACAACAGCAACAAACAAACAACAACAAGCTAAGTGACCAAAACTTTTAAGACCCAATAAGATAGATCAGTTTAGACCAAAACGCACTTGGCAACTAGCAAGACCAACAACAAAGAACAAGGCACTTGGCAAACAAAGAAGACCAACAACAAGAACAAACAAACAACAACAAGCTAAGTGACCAAAACTTTTAAGACTCAATAAGATAGATCAGTTTAGACCAAAAAGCACTTGGCAACCAAGCAAGACCAACAACAAGAACAATAGCAAGTGACCAACAACAACAACAACAAACTATTACTTAAACTGACCAAAAATTCAACTTTCAGCTCCGAGTTTCAATTCCAATACGTAACAAAGATCACAAGAACAACAAAACTCTAAATGATTGATATGATTTAATTTTCGGGGCTATTTACAACTGAGTTACCAATTCCAGAAACCAAGACTATTAAAGGCGAACAAGGCAACACATGATGTACATATCTATATGCGTTGAAGAAAATTTGCAGCCAAAGCGTCTCGAATCAGATCAATCTCTTCCTCCGAGCACGGATCCGACTATCAAAAAGCTATAAATTGGAAAACAACGTATAAGTTAAACCAATGAAGCGAATAAAATAATTAACTCAAGTAGAACAAAAAATATTATCATTTGAGAAACAGAGAGCGATCACGTACGTTTTGAAAACCTGTAGTACGCCCGCCCGTAACGATGGTATGCATATAAAACATAACGAAGTATCCGCACTCGAGTTCCCTGGTTGTTTTGGGCACTATAAATCAAAAGAAAATTGTTAAAACGGATAAAGGCATATCGAAAGCTACCATTGTGTCAATGAAATAACTTGAATTGAAACTACTTACTTTTGGATAAAACCACTTTGGTCCGCCCCCGCTCCGGTGCTCCAAAGAATCGATCTAGCCGCCCGAATGCACTACATTAAAATGGAAATTAGCAGACATGAAAACAGATCATATAAATGAAGAATCAATGATTTAGACAAAAATTTACTTACTTGGCAAACATAGATTTGATTTCATCGTTCGGCTTGCCACCTCTTAAGGGATCAAACCAATAACATGCGTTCTTGGAGGGACAAACAACACACAGGTCCAATGACCACTACAACAAACACATTATAATATTAATTAAGATAAGAAAGGAATTTATTCTTAAAAATCTTAAATAGACAACTAAATTACGTACCCTTCAAGTATTGGGGCTAGATAACAACGATCATCTTGCTGGACAATTGTACCACCAACATAAAGCGTCCTTTTGGTTAACACACCGCGAGCCGCGCCGTGTTTATTGGACTTAAGAATCCAAACAAATCCTTTCGGCCTTTCTCGGACGCATATGTCGTAGCGTACACTATGATCGAAATAAAATGATAAACGTTGTTAAGTATAGCAAACAAAAAAGATCAATGCAATAATCAAAGGGGGAAAAACTTACATTATCGCAGCTTCAAGAACGACTAAATCTAAATCCTCCATATGCAAAAATTCGACAAGATCTTTTTGGTCAACTCGTAAACTCATAGGTCTTGTCTACGCCGACAATGCCAGGTTGCATCTTGAAGGAGAGATAGCTAATGTCCTTGTACATGGATCGCAAAGAAGTGCTAAGTGTGGAAATTTGCCCTCATCCACTTCATTCTATGAAAACATAAACAAACATATTATGAGTGAGTTACCAATGAAAAGCAAGTTCTAGTAATGTATTTCCTACCATTGGAGGTGTCGCCGCCGCCATCATGATAAGATGATTCGGCCAAAGGATGAACGATCCTATGGCCCGCCTAAATAAAGGAACCTCGTCATCTTGAATCGGGATGTCTGTTTTGTCTTCCCCCTCTCGAACACATGTCACAGTCACCCTACGTAGGTCTTTTGGAATTTCAATATTATGGTGGATGGTGTGATCCGTGTAAATAAGAGCATCGGCAACAATACGCCTGTGTGGGACATCCAAATAGAGAGTGCAAGGTTGTCCTCTCTCGTGGCGTGTGAGAAGGTTCACCGAGATCAACATCCGGAGGGTGAAAACTCTCTTTACCGCCGGGGAAGGCCGGGGATTCACGAGTTGTATGTTCCGTATTGTCCCTCGAATCCATCATGGTTTTCACTTCGGATCGTACTTGTTGCATGATTTCATCAAATAGTCCCGCCCGTATTTTGGCTACAAGCTGAGGACTAGGGTTGTTATCGTCATAGAACCGTGAACGCCGTCCAAAATATTTTGCGGCCGTAACTCCCCTAGGCTCCCCTCGAATGTTGTCGTGGTAATCCGGCTTCCCAATCGCCGTTGACAAAATGTCCATCCGTGAACCCGGCGTAAATGAACCTTGGGAACTCGCTCCTCAAGTGCATCCCGTATCATAAGATGTTTCATAAATAACAACTAAACCCTATAATATGAAAAAACCGAGGCTATTTAAAACGTCTAATTTAACTACTTACAATCTTGGAGGCAACCTCAAAGCAACATCCGCATTTATGTATGTGTCGCCCCTCATCCTCGCAGCTTTCCATTTCTTGTGACGAGGAGGAGGTTCGGGGGCTGGACAACGGTGGAAGGATCGGATTCGGAAGCTTCCTTCATTCTCTCTAACCGCTCTTCCATCATTCTCCGTTCCAGCCTTTCTCGTACCCACCACGAGACATACAATGCGGATACTTATTTGCCGCTTGTCTCTCTTTATTGGCTTGACTCATTTCCTATGACACAAAAACAATTAAAACTAAGTTGTGAAATAAAAGAAATGATATGAAATGAAAGAAATTTTAATTTTACAATAAACTCGGATTTTGCCGTGACGCCACAAACTCCCTCCAGTCCTCCGGAGAAATATAAGGATATTTCGACATGGATCCTCGTTCCTCCTTTGCCCTCGAACAAACTTTTTAGTCGCCTTATTCTTGAAGTCTTTCCAACGTATACGGACTTCCCCATCCAATGCTTTTCCATTTCCTTAGTGTTAGGGACGTCGTACGTTTCTGCAAGGTAAAAGGAAAGATAATTAAATTTCAAGTAACAAGCCAAATGATACAAATGCAAATATATTGAAAGTGACGAACCAAAAGTTGTGCCCAAATCAACCGCTTCGTTTTCTCCGAAACGAACTTCCAAGCGAGAGATCACAATGCGAACTTTGCTTCGAGCCAAATAGCCTACATAGCTAATGAAATTGTCTTCCTCCGGCCAATTGGATTCAACTTGTCATCAAAGTCCACATGCAGCCTCTTTTTTTGACCGTCACGACGGGCCACTAGCGCACTCATCTCGTGTGCAACCTCTACCCCTTCTCACAACGGGCTCGCCACCTCTCTCACCTCCTGACTCATCAGAGCTAGAGCTAGACATGTTCCTGTTCATCAAGGACAAATCAATGTTAGATAGGTTATTAAATAGTAAACAGATTAATAAAATAAACTAAAATGTTAAACCATCTTAAGTTATGACATATTACTATTTCATAACTTAAGATCTTACTTTATATGGTTTCCCATATTCCTTCACAATGATCTTTTCTTGCAAAGCATCTTCTTCATCATCTACCAATTCCACATCACGCGTTGTAGGGGGATTTGTTGTGAAAGGGGTGTATCTTCAAGGTCGAAGGATTCTTCACCATACTTCTGTTTTTTACTTTGAAGTACAATGGACATTTTTTTATTTGCAGTGGTCTCGTAACATAGAACACTTGTTTCGCCCGGCTTGCTAGAATGAATGGCTCATCTCTATGACCAACTCGTGAAGATCAACCGAGACAACTCCAAATTGTGGATCTATTACAACAAAGATTATTGCTAACCCACTCACATTTCAATAGAGCAACTTTAAACTTGTTGTAACTCATCTCCCATATTTCTTCAATAACTCCATAATAAGCCATTGATGCTAATACCGGGTTTTTGTCTTTCGTACTCGCAAAGTGCATGGATTCAGCTTCAACCATCACCCCACTATTTTGCACGAACTTCGTCGTCTTGGCCTTTTGTGTAGAAGGTATACCCGTTTATTTCATAACCTTGCCAAGTGATGACCTGAAAAGAAGGCCCCCGCCAACCACTCGATTGTATCCGACACTCCGGTCTCGTGCGATACCTTCTCCTCAAACCACTTTATGAACGTCCTCTTTTGCTCATGAGCTATTTGCATGTCATTCTTCCTTGGATTCTTATTCTTCAAACTCTTTCGTGATCATCAATGTATGGTTGAACTTCTTCCATATTATTCAAGATGTACAGGTGTGCTTGCAACACCTCTTCACGACCCTTATTCTTCAGTTTGATTCCTCGAGTTCCCTCGGTTATCCCCTTGTCATGCTGAGATCGTATCATCGTCCCTGATAGATAATCTTTACAAAAATCCATAGCCTCTTCAACTACATATCTCTCAACTATTGAGGCTTCCGGCGATAAGG
This sequence comes from Acacia acuminata, assembly GCA_019022655.1. Lineage (NCBI taxonomy): Eukaryota > Viridiplantae > Streptophyta > Magnoliopsida > Fabales > Fabaceae > Acacia > Acacia acuminata. Next base: position 1,559,117 of record JAFJYI010000158.1, read on the forward strand.
ATTTTTAGAATACCCTTTTAAGATCTTCATGTATCGCTCGAAAGGGTACATCCACCTTAGGTAAACTGGACCGCAGAGCCTGACCTCCCTTACCAAGTGCACTATCAGGTGCACCATTATATCGAAAAATGCAGGAGGAAAATGCATCTCTAGTTGAGACAAAATAATATAACCCTCATTTTCCAATTCATCCAACTTTTCAATGTCAATGACTTTGTTACGATAGCATTAAAGAAAATACACAATTTTGTTATAGTGTTTCGCACTTCATCTTTCATAATGCCCCTAATAGATACGGGCAATAGTTGTTGCATCAAGACATGATAATCATGGGACTTCATCCCCACTAACTTCAGATCGTCCATTGAAACACACCTTCTCAAATTTGAAGAATATCCTTGTGGAACCTTAATGTCATATAAACACCCACACAAACTTTTTTCTCGCTTTTGATAGTGTATGGGCTGCCGGCTCCATATATGCCTTCTTACCATCTTCTTTTACTTGTGGATGTAACCGTTCTCTTATTCCCATATCAACCATGTCTAGTCTCGCACTAATTCCATCCTTAGTCTTTCCCGGTATGTGCAAAAGAGTACCGACAAGACTATCACAAACGTTTTTCTCCACATGCATCACATCAAGATCGTGTCTCACATCAAGACTACGCCAATATGGAAGATCAAAGAAAATTGATCTCTTCTTCCATATATTCTTCTCACCCACAATCTTTCGCCGCTTACCCAATATGACATTGATATGTTTCACCCGACTATAAACATCCTCTCCGGTTAATGCCTTTGGAGCCGTTCTATGCTCCGGTAAGCCGTTGAAACGCTTTCTTAACTTACGATATGGGTGGAACCGATCAAGAAACCTCCCGTGACCGAGATAGACCATTTTTTTCCGTGCTTTAGTTGATGGAAGTTTGTGTCCGCTTCACATATTGGACATGCTTTATGACCCTTGACACCGTACCCGACAAATTTCCATATGCGGGAAAGTCATTTATCGTGGTAAAAATCATTGCACGCATCTTGAAGGACTCCTTCTTATATGCATCAAACACATCTACGCCTTCCTCCCACAATTTCTTCAAATCCTCAACCAAGGGCGCCAAGTACACATCGATATTGTTCCCGGCTGTTTTGGTCCGTAAATCATCATAGAGAGCATCACATACTTGCGTTTCATACATAGCCGGGAGGTAAGTTGTATATTACAAGGAGAACCGGCCATGCACTATGGGTGCTGCTAAGAGTCCGATACGGATTGAAGCCATCTGTACAAAGCCCTGCACGAAGATTTCTTGGCTCACCGCCAAATTGAGGGAACATTTCATCTATTTTCTTCCATTGAGAGAGTCACCGGGCCGGAGATATTTTCCATCGGATATTCTCTCATCGAATGCCATCTCAACCGCTTCACCGTGGCTTCACTAGTAAAGAGACGCTTAAACCGCGGTATTATTGGAAGATACCACAATGCCTTCACAGTTGCCTTTTTGTTGTCTCATCATCTCCGTAACCACCACCTTTCTTCACTTTGTATCGTGAAGTTTTACACTTCGGACAATTACTCAAGCCTTCATACTCATTTCTGTACAATATGCAGTCATTAGGAAACGTGTATCTTTTTATACTCCATACCCATCGAAGACAAGATTTTCTTGGCCTCATACATACGATTTGGAAGTACATTATCGTCTGGAAACATATCACACAACAATTGAAGCAGGGACGTGAAACTACTATCGGTCCACCCACAAGTTGCCTTTAAGTTGATCAAATGTAAGGTCCCAATCAACCGTGTATACTTAGTACACCCAGGGAACAACGGTGTCTCTGCATCACTCCGCACGCTATCATATTCATGCGGTTGTGCAAAAGATTCGACCTCAACATCATGAATCATTCTCTCCATTCCATCGTCATCTTCCTCAACTTCATTTTCGTCCGACACACCGGTACTTATTACCTCCTCACCATGCCATATCCACGTTGTGTATCGAAGGTTTATTCCATCACAAATTAGGTGATCCCTTATAGTAGGAATATCCCGTCGAACCCCATTTAAGCAATTAACACATGGACAATAATACATCCCTTTTTTTGTAGCCACATGCCTTCTAGCAAATTCAATAAACTCTTCCACCCCATTCTCATATTCTTCACTAGTTCTCAAAGCATTCATCCAACTATGCCCCATTTTAATACCACCTACGATATTTCCACCAACACTCAAGTTTATATAAAAAAAACATCAACGACATGCTTTTTTCTCTATCTTTTAAAAAAATTTCGCAAAGATTTCCCCTTAAAAGTAATGCATCCCAAATTTTCAACAACAAACAATTTCAGCTTAATTCAAGGTGATTCAGAACAATATCATCCATTAAATGCATCAATTTCATCATTACAAAATAAAATTGATAGAGGGTTGAGTAACTACACTATAAAATGCAAAAAAGGGTTGATATTGATAGACTATGCTCTTCTGGCATTATGCTAATCAAAATAACATACAAAGAACCCTACCAATATGGGAAATTGTAAAAATTAAAATTACGAGTACAGATCGAAACCAACAAAACATAAAGAAAGCAAAGCCGAGCACAACAATATTGAAAGAAAGAACATAAACATATAAATGTGGATTAATGATTCAAGTCTTGTGGATACATACCGATGATGCCGAAAGAATATGAAGTCTCTCTAGTTGTGGAAAGTAACTACTTGTCTACCTTTAAATTCTGGATCTTGGGCAAAAACTGATTGCACGTGCATTTAAAGGATTAACATAGATGCATAAATAACTAGACAGTAACACAGTAAACAATTTAAAACAGAAATAAACGAAGAAATCATCATCATCAAAGCCTGTACAAGTCAAAGTCGAGCACATGGGCGATGGGATTATGGGAAGAGGGAATTTGATTCTGATTTGGGAGGAAAAGGAACAAGTCGAGGCTATACATTACATTTACAGGATAAGAGAGACACAGATCTACAAAAATTGGTAAAATCGAAATAGAAAAGGAGAGACAAACCACAATCGCTCGTCGCTCGATCAGCTGGTTCGAAATCGCCGGAGTTGAAGGAACAGAGGTGGACCGTGGATGAAGAACCGGAGTTGGAGCCTGAGAAGCCTCGGAGGAAGGAAGAGAGCTGGACGAGTGTAGAGGGGAGAGGGGACTCACGGGAGAGAAGAGAATGGGCCACAATCACACATTGCCTTGCTGGCTCAATGAATCAAATCAACACCTTAGCATTTCCTACAATATACAAGATCATCACAAACAAATCATCACACGGAATGGGGCAAAGAAAAACCAATAATTTCTTGTTTTGCTCACTTAATCATGCATTCAAGTAACCTAAGCCGTACGTATCAAGGATTACAAGAGATCATTCATGATAGTCAAAGGTTCTAAAATCATTAACTAAACTCTCTCAAGTTAAGATCGATTTTTCATTTTCATTAAAATTATTAAATGTCCTGTTTATAATTAATGAAAACCATATTTCCAAAGCAATCCTTCAATATACTATGCTAGGTTGTTAGATATATTTCTATTCTAACAACAAACCATCCATTTAATCACTAACAAGATTTTTCTTAATTTCTACAATCAAAATGGCTCTCTCAAGCATCTTCCAATTAAACTACTCTAATCATGTGGTGATCAAGTACAACATAGCATTGAGCACAAAGATAATTAAAATCAACTTATATACTCATCAACCGACAAAACCAAGATAATCTAGTAGTTTGAATTCATACAATGGAGAAAAGCAATCCTAAATGAGAGTTTTTAGCCACTCATGGTCTATACATGCCAAAATCCCAGCAAAAAAAATCAACCATTTGATTTTCAATATCATGAAAGCAAGGGCCAATCTCATACAATGGAGAAAAGTAATCCTAAATGAGAGTTTTTAGCCACTCATGGTCTATACATACCAAAATCCCAGCTAAAAAAATCAACCATTTGATTTTCAATTTCATATCTAGTAGTTTGAATTCATACAATGGAGAAAAGTAATCCTAAATGAGAGTTTTTAGCAACTCATGGTCTATACATGCCAAAATCCCAGCAAAAGAAATCAACCAAAACAGATTTTTAATATCATGAAAGCAAGGGCCAATCTCAAAAATTTGATTTTCAATATCAAATATGAATAAAGTCCCTATAATCCCTAACTAAAAAAGTGTCATCACATATGAAATTTCCAATGTTTTCAACGCCCAAATAATCAACACATCGCACGTAGTTAGAAGAATGGGGTGGACCGATGGACTTACCCAACGAGAGCGCACAATGTGAGAACAATGGCCACCGTGAAGAGCTGACGGAGAACACCGCCGGAGAGCAAGACGAAAAGAGAGAACGAGACCCACGCACACCGACGGACTGTCGCGATGGGAAGAGACGGCGGCGCACAAACGGCGCAAATGTGAGAGGAAGGGTTGAGGGCTCAGATGAGAACGAGGTAGGAGAGTGCGGTCGACTATCGCGAAGGCCCAGAAGACACGGAGGAGGAAACGGCGCACAAATGATCAGAGAAGAAGGTAGGGTTGAGGGAATCGAATGAAGCAGAATGAGGGATACGCGTGTGCAAAATAGGGTTTATTTTGCAATAAAGGCGTCCTGAAAGCATATTTAGGGCGCCTTAAAAGAATTAAAGGCGTCCTAATGTACAATCGTGGCCTTTAATTCATTAAAGGCGTCCCGAAGTTGAATCGTGGCGCTTTAATACATTAAAGGCGTCCCGAAGTTGACTCGGGCGCCTTTAATGATTTTAAGGCGTCCCGATGTTGAATCGGGCGCCTTTAATTTTTAAAAGCGTCCCGATCTTCTATCGACGCCTTAAAACTTATTAAACAAATAAAAAATTAATTCCTCATCATTCTTCGATCGGCGCCAAAAAATTTGTGAAATGGCGGCAAGGCGCGCTAAAACATTAATTTTTGGCTGAAAAAATTTTAATTTAAGCGTCCTAAAATTATTGTAGGACGCCTTTATTTATTTTAAACGATCTTAAACTGGTTTTAGGATGCAAAATTTGATAATATCAGTATTTATTTTACAAAAATGCCACTACGATCACTTTTAACATCCTTTTTAAAAATGAGGAAGTCTTTTAGGGAAGTAGTTACCCTTTTTTGTAGTAGTGATAAACATCCTCTATTCTCATTTAAATCAATTTCAAACTCACAATCACTTTCTATATTATCCATAGTCTCATGTAATTCCACACCTTCAACTTCCTCACAATAATCATTATCATCATAAGAAGTGGTAACCATGTTTAAGGAATTATCTTGCACTATAGTCTTAAGGGTAGAAAGCATTTGACTCGCATATACCCCCATAGTTTGGAGACTTGACTCAATGCTAGAGAACATCTCATTTTGCTCTCTACTAGATCTCTCTGATGCTTCCATACACTTCTCAAGTAATTTTTCCAAATTAGATTTTTCCCTGTACTTAATGGTGTGTTCTTCAATAGGTGGATAAGAGTAAAAAGGAGGGGTATTTTCATAAGAACAATAGACATGTGGATCCCTAAAATTATGTTGCTCAAAACCTTCACTATGACAAAATGAGTTATCAAAACAAGCCTGGCTCCTAGTGAAATCATTTCTCACAAAATGACTAGTTGTACTATATGGACAATATTCATATAAATGATTCTTTCCACAATAAACACAAGATATGCAAACATATTGAGAAGAATCAACATATGAAATACAACCATCATTTATGCTTCTTTTACGTTGCCAATATTCATTCAAAGAATTTGAAATAGCAATCAATTCATCTTGTATAGAAGACGAAGAATTCATCTCCTTCTCAATATTAAGACCGGTTAGTTGCCAATTGAAATCCATTTTTTTTTTCTAAAAAAATAAAATAAAATATTTACAAACTCAAACTCAAACTACTAATGCTCAATCAATTCCAACCAAGATAGTTGTGGCACACAAGTCCCAAGAACGGCGCCAAAAACTTGATAGGGCAAAACTTTATAGCCTAAAAATTCCGCAAGTGCACGGCCGTATCAAGTAATAAAGTGATAAGAAAAGTATCGTTCCACGGGGACTTCGTATCACAACTTTAGTTAAGCATTAATTTCACAATTTCGTTTAAGTTAAGCAAAACAAATTGAATTTAATTCAGATAAAGGAAAATAAAATCAAAACTTAAAAAAAAATAAGAAAACTACCACAATAATAAAATGAGCAACCCGAGTCACTAATCCCTTATTAGTTTCATAAACCTTGTTTTCGTAATTTAATTAGCCTTGATATCAATTTTGTTAATCTCGAGTATAAATAGCTATAAGTGCCATAGGTCCACTTACAACTCTCTTGAGTATAACTTGTTATGTCTAATATAGTTGCGAAGAGGCAACAAAAATCGAACACACTCTTCAACAATTATATGGGGCCATTAGGTATATGTCTATCATAACCGCAAATTAAATCGTAATCTAATCTCATATTACTTAATCTCAGAGCCTAATTAAAATCCCCTTCATCAAGGTAGATTCTAATGCCCAAAATCATATTCAATGATGGCCAATCACTAAATAGATAAAACAAACCAAGATTAAGTAACCAAAATTAATATAAAATTTAATTAAACAATGAAAATAAAATCCAATTCACCCATAAGTTCATAGGTCCTCTAGGTTGCAAAACCAACTAGCCACACATGACTCTAATAAAATCTATAACAAAAAGATAACAACTCAGGTTCAAAGAATAAAGAGAGAGAGGAAAGAAATTTTCTTCGTCGCCTCCACGATCCTTTCGTGGAGATGATGAAGAGAACCGAAACGCTCAGCCCTACTACTCCTCTCGCTTCCTCGTTCCTTCTCGTTCTGTGTCTCTCCGATCTTCTCCTTCTTCTTGTCTCTACCTCCCTATTTATAATTTAGGTCTCCTCCTCTTAATTAATTGCCAAACTTAGGGTCCAAGTTTAATCACCAAACTTAGGATCCAAGTTTTCTTTTTAGCATGTGGGGTCCACATCTTTATTCCTTTTATTTAATTTATGGCTGTAAGCTCCATATGATTTTTGTCTCTTCTCTTTCATATAATATCTCTTGCACATGAAAAATAGAATATGAGTAGATTTTATGTCGATTTATTTTTTTAATCCTAAGTTTGATTCAATTATGGAAAAGTCAATAAAAGATAATTAAATAGGTATGTAATATCAATAATTCCAATTAATTCTCATAAAATATACACCTATTTAATCATAAAATATACACTTATCAACAAAACGGGCACTGATTGACAATGGTCTCAACGGTGGCCGTCTTATTTATTTATCCCAACTTCAAAACTACGCCACAATGAAATTTAAGGTGCTGATAGGCACCTTATAGACTTCCAGCGACATGGCCGTACCACTACTAAAGTTGAACTAGATTGGTGGTGTTGGCATTTATTCAGTGAATGAATATATGATATGATCAAGTAATGTGCAGGTAGGACTGTAGGAGGACTAGTCGCTTGTATTAATCTGGTGAATAAAAGTTGGAATTCTAACCAATAGGAGTTTGGTCTAACAAAAGGGTCTTGTCCCTCTCAATGTGATAAATTAAAGTTTGAATCTCTGCTTGGAAAGATGCCCATATTTAAATCTCTGTGGTTATTAAAAAAAAAAAAAAAAGGCTGGAATCCTATGCTGTAAAATATAAAGATCAGACATACTTCTGAGCAAAAAAAAAAAAGAAAAAAAGAAAAAAAAGTAAAGACATAAGAAGAAGGTTCCCATGTTTTGACATTGTCATGCGTAAAGATATAATCTCCACCCACGATTCCAAGCAAACTCTTCATATATTGGACAAATCATTTTCCTTTTTTCCTTTTTCCTTTTTCAATATGACATGAATGCTTGGATCTCAGTTCAGGCCAAATAGTTTTAATAAATTTAATATTTTTGAATATGTTCCAACTATTCTAGATAAATAAGATACAAATGAAAAGAAATATGTAAAACGATTTCATTTTTTTAAAAAAATAAAATTATAAGTTAGTTTTAATAAAACTTATTTTTGTTTTTGGCTTTTTATTGTTTGTATAGATATATATATCTTCACTTTCAAGGCATCATCAGAGCGATACGTGTAATCAGTGACATATTTCTTCGCCTGTGAGAGGCGTGAACAAGAAGTACGGCATGTTTTGTCTTTCATACAGTATTTCACCTTTCTCTTTTAATTTCGGCAGGCATCTGGCCCCACAATTACTTTAAGCCCCTGTCCATCCGCGGGAATAACTTGATGATTCAGCAATCGCCAGCAGCTCAAGAAGCGATCATGGATCCAACAATATATATATACACGCACACGATTAAGTCCATTGCATTATTATTGCAGATCCAAAAACACTAGCTAGCTCAGGTGGTGAGAAAATGGCTACAGACCTGGAAATGAAGAAGCAGCAGCTATATACATTCGCCATGAAAGGGAAATGGGAGGAGGTGATGAAACTGTATAAGCAGGATCCAATGCTTCACAAGGCCAAAATCACGACGTCCGGAAGCACCGCCTTGCACATCGCAGTGTTTGAAGGCAACGAGGAGGCGGTGGAACAGATGGTGCAGCACGCTGGAGAAGAGGTTCTCCAGACTCAGGACGACAGAAAAAACACAGCTCTGCATATAGCTGCTTCCATGGGCAATCTCACAATGTGCAGACTCACTGCGCAAGTACACCACTCCTTAGTCTCTGTTCGAAACGTCGACGGCGAGACGCCTCTCTTCCTGGCCGCTCTTCATGGCAGAAAAGCAGAGTTTCTTTTTCTTCATCATCTCTCTCCCCACAATTACGATAACTGTAGATCGAACACCGGGGATACTATTCTACATTCTGCAATTAACGGGGACTTCTACGGTAATATTACTTTTTTTTGTTTTTTGATATGACGGTAATATTACTTTCATCACGTTCATTTACTGATATGATCTTATACTCAGTGCCGGAACAGAAATTTTTTTTAGCCGAAGTAAAAGAATAAAAATATTAAACTATTTACTAAATAATATCAGATTAATATTGAAAATATAAAAAAATAATAACCAATGATTATAAATTAAAACAAGATATAAGATAATATTAACTTTTTCAGTAGGTATCTCAAAAAAGAATTTTACTTTCCTCTCAAAGCCAAATGAGTAATGAACCAAACATTCTCCTTATAGAGAAGATAAGAGATTAGATGTGGCTAAATTATTGATCCAAATAAAATATTATATAATAAATACATATATATATATACTAATAAATTTTAGAATGTCAGTTGGGGCGGATCATGGTTCCGCCACTGTTTATAGTTCTCCGGTGTTGTAAATATATATAATAACATTGTTATTTATGTAATCTTAATGGTAGATTTGGCTTTCCAAATAATTCACCTGTATCCAGACCTAGTCAACTTGGTGAACGAAGAGGGGTTCTCTCCACTCCATCTGCTAGCAACAAAGCCTTCTGGCTTCAAAAGTGGTAGCCGCCTAGGACGATTTGAAACGATCATTTATCACTGTAAGTACTAATTATTACTATTTAGGGAAATATATTTCTCATGTTATAGGAGAAGTGTATCTTCATGTTATAAATATAAAAAGATGTAGGTCCCACCATTTCCATATTTGAGGTTATATATATATATATATATATAAGATGTGGGTCCCACCATTTTATGTGGGTAGGAATCTTCTTCTTCTCATGCAACATGAGAAGTGTAAACTCATTATTATAATTATATATATATATATACGGGGACGGACCCGGGAATTTTACTGCGACGGGGGGAGGGGGGCTTAAAATAAAAAATGTTACATCGTAGAAAAAGTACTTGAAATACGATCCGGACATAAATACAAAAAAATGAAAGAAATCTATTACGAGAAATTAAGATTACTTCACTTGACTCTTACCCTGTTTGTTTTCATATTGTTAAACTCATTTATAATTGATACATTTTTATTTCAATTCTAGGACACTTTAAAGAAGGAGTCTCGAGAAAATAAAAAATGTTACATCGTAGAAAAAGTACTTGAAATACGATCTAGACATAAATACAAAAAAATGAAAGAAATCTATTACGTAAATTAAGATTACTTCACTTGACTCTTACCCCTGTTTGTTTTCATATTGTTAAACTCATTTATAATTGATACATTTTTATTTCAATTCTAGGACACTTTAAAGAAGGAGTCTCGATTTGACAATTCAACATTAGGAGTAGATAAGGGCAAAGATTCACTATTCTTTCTCTTAAAATAAGTATCAATGGTAGCATTCTTCCCCTTAATAATCACCTACAAAAAGCATTAATTATTTCATGATCAATATGATTTTAAAAATATTATTAATGACAAAAGTAAACTGATTGAAATTAACTATTAGTCATCATCTATATTCCCATAACTATCTTTAACAAAACTCAAAACTTGTTCAAAATCCTAACCTTAAAATACTCTTTAATCAGTATAAAAGTAGTATAATTAGAAAGATAAAATCATGTATAATAAATTTTATAAAAGAAATTTAATTAAAAAAAGTTTGAGTACTTTACTGATTGTCAAAATTTGTCAAGCTGTTGAACAAAAATGACAGACAAACATGTAAATAAGTGGGGTTGGGGATGATTATTAATTAAAGATTGTGGGTCCCACTTCTTTATTATTATATTATTATGTTTGTATTCTCCCTCCGTATTTGATTATATGGACCTTTTTTTTACTCCAGGATTATATGTACATGACTACCTTCATATTGTATTTTTTTTTTAAAAAAAAAAATTCTTGGGGGGGGGGGGAGGCCCTCCCTCTGTCCGCCTTTGTATATATATATATATAGTTCATGGAAGGAAGACTAACTACTACTAGTATTATATCTATTCTGAGGATACATCTTCATATGTATGATATATACGTTCACACACCTCGTTTTACTGTTTGAAAGGTATACTTGTTGAGGAGCTTGAGGTGGCTCAGTACCATCTTCTAGAGTCATTCTCAGGTTCAGACGAGCACAAAAACAATTACAATCTTCCAGACAATTATAGGACTTGCTTCGACTTTTTTGGGGTCGTGAAAACTTGGCTTACTGTTGGTACTTTGATTTCTTTGTTTCTCATTTTTCACATCTAATTTCATTCATATATATATTACTCCTTCGTGTCCTTATTATAATATCCACTTTTTATGGTTTAATTTCTTCATTAAAGTGGTCTTAAGGAAGTATAAAGACATTTATCTTATACACATCACTCCCTTCATTCCTTTTTATAAGATACCAATAACCGGATTATGTAAATAAAAAAGTTAGTTAAAATTGGTTAGAGACAATAAAATGTAAAAAAAGTGCAACTCTTTTTCTAAAAACACTCTCATTTATAAAGAAGTTGGGTAGGAAAGAGAATGAGTGGGGAAAAGTGAGAAGAAAGACATATAATTAATTATGGGTAAAAATAGAAAAAAGGGTAAATGTTTAGAAATCTTCAAATAGTATTTTGTAAAAAGGAACTTGCACATTGAAGTAATGATATCTTATAAAAAGGAACCGTGGAGGGAGTATTAGAGATAATTAGTTGATATTTAACTGAAGTTATTCGTTAGTCAGATATGTACTTATTTAGCGCCTATATACATGTATGTCCTTCTATATGAAGCTTGATGTAAGTACAGTTCACACATGCGCGGTATTGAAGACAGACAAACAAATTTAGGACCCGTTTGGTATAGGGAACTGACAAGAGTTTCTGGGAACATAACAGAGTTCCCACAACAAAACACATTTGGCGTGTAGACTTCCCGTAAAATTGAGTTCCCGTGATAGGATACTGCTAGCAGCCCCACTTGACCGTACACTCTTGCTCGTTTATTCAAGAAGGAAAAGGCAGTTGGAATAGGATAAGTTTGTTTATTAGGAAGTTATGTATTAGGAGGTTATGCTTATATGTTTGGATAAGACTTATTAGAAAGTTATGTTTAGGTGTATCTTATCCTTGGGAAGTTAGTTGCAGTTACTTATGACAGTTAGGTTCTCTTATATATTTCCCTATGGTGTAAACAGAGGGTATTATGCAGATAAATATATTTTGAATTACTTTGAATAATTGGTCAAGAACTCAGATTCTGGTTCTTGAATTGTATCCATAGATCCTAATCTAAGGATCTATCAATTTGGTATCAGAGCATTTCTTTCTCTGGGTCAATTTCTGTGTGTTATGGGCAACTATCGGAGGAAGCATCAGTCATCTGATCATCCAATTATGAGTAATGAAGCAGAATCATCCAAGGAACAGGAACCTACACCTCCACCAGATGATTTGGTACAGCAGATAGCTTTTCTCGTGAATAAAATTTAGAGCATGGATGTTGAGATGAAAGAGATGAGACAACAAAAGAACATTGTTAAGGAGCAAGAAGACAGAGAAGCCAGGATACATACCGAAGACTATGAAGAATATGAAGCAGATAATCCATGGGGGTATAAACAGCCATATAGAAGACCCTTTACTAAAGTCGAATTTCCTAAATTTGAAGGAGGAGATCTAAGAAGGTGGATAATGAAGGCTGAAAAATGTTTCCAGTATTATCAAACGCCGGAAGATGTAAAAGTTGAAGTGGGAGCAATGTATTTATAGGGCGATGCTTTGGACGTATTTACTTGGGTTTCTTCAAGTCGTACCATTCGTTTCTAGGATGAATTAATCAAAGTTTTTCAGGATAATTTTGGTCCAATTGAATTCCAAAATCCTGATATCTTTTTATGTGATGTTAAACAGTCAGGAATGGTAGAAGAATATAGAAAAGAATTTATACGGCGCTCATCCAGGATTCACGGTTGGCTAGAACATTGCTTATTGGCTGTATTCATTCATGGCTTGAAAGAGGAATTGAAAGTTGATGTTAAAATCCAAAAACCCAGGACAGTTTATAAGGCGGCGACTCTTGCTTTAGAATTAGAATCAAAATTGCAGAGTCAGCAAATGATGTGACCTCCTCAGCGTAATTCCTATTTCCGTGGAAACGACTGGAGCGGCACTTTTAATGATGATAAAAATTCGACGCCCTGTCAGCAATTCAGTATCGCACCAAGAGATCACAATCACACCCAATCTTCATTCGATTATCAATCGAATATGACGTCAGGTCCGGATCGGGTACGCGGGCAAATTGCAATGGGATATTCGGGTAATTCCAAAATCACGTCGTTCGCGCCAAACCAGTCACTAACGGACGCTGACTGACAATTCCGACGTGATAAGGTGGTGTTACCGTTGCGGCGATAACTTTCCCCTGGTCATTGCTGTACCTCCTCGTTGCTGAGAATCATGGAGGTTCCCAACAGAGCCGAGGATGACCAGGGGCGGATCCAGAAATTTACGGAAGGGGGGCACAATTTGTGGGGTGATTTGGAGGTTCGGGGTCGGCCAAATTTTTTTTTTTAAAGAAAATTTTTAAATATATTAAAAAACAAAAGAATATATAAGAAAAAACAAGGCTAAGTCTTTGTAAATAGAAATACCGAAAGCACTAAATAAGTTGGAAAAACATATATTTTAATAACAAAAGTATATTAAAATAAAAATAATTATAACGTCATCCTTCTAGACCTTATTTTTAGAATTTCATCATAATTACCTTATTATCAATGCTATTAAATACATCCTTCTCAATATAAAGCATTAAATAATTGACGGAAGTTTGATTCAGAGAAGCTGGCTATTTGACTCTGGGAAGAAGAAGTTTGATTCTGCGATGCAAAAGGATTCTTTGGTATTTAGATTTAACCCTAAATTTTTTATTTTTTTTATAAATAAATATTTTTTTTTTAAAAAAAAAAGTCTTTTAAGGGGGGCACGTGCCCCCCAAGTGTTGTACCTGGGTCCGCCCCAGAGGATGACGGCAGTCAGGCGCTATGTCAAATTGACGATGTTGATAGTCACGATAAACTCCTATGGCAGAAATATTGTTACATGCGATACTGGGCAGATCATCGACCACTACTATGAAGGTGAAGGGAACGCTCTGTTCAACTGAAACCCTCATCTTAATTGATAGTGGGTCATCCCATAATTTCATCTCCAGCAAATTGGTGTCTGACCTGCATATACCAACTTAGCAGTTACCACCTTTTGTAGTTCAGGTTGGTGATGGTGCAGTGATTTCTTGCCAAAAAATATGTAGAAATGTGGAAATAAAGGTGCATCAAGTAACAATTTGTGAAGAGTTCTTCCCTTTTAATCTCGGTGTAGTTGATATGGTCTTGGGAATCAAATGGTTAGCCTCCTTAAACACTATTGCAGCTAATTGGCAGCAATTGTTCATGATTTTCTAGGTTGATGGAAAAAGGTATAAGCTTCAAGGACTTACTCAACCTTCTTCCCAAGTCACTCTTCGAAGTTATGATGGCATGGAGATTGTTCGACAGTTTGATTCGCCTTGAGGACAAGGCTCATTTTCAAGGGGAGAGTATTGATAGGATACTTCTAGCAGCCCCACTTGACCGTACACTCTTGCTGGTTTATTCAAGACGGAAAAGGCAGTTGGAATAGGATAAGTTTGTTTATTAGGAAGTTATGTATTAGGAGGTTATGCTTATGTGTTTGGATAATACTTATTAGGAAGTTATGCTTAGGTGTATCTTATCCTTAGGAAGTTAGTTGCAATTACTTATGACAATTAGGTTCTCTTATATATTTCCCTATGGTGTAAACAGAGGGTATTATGCAGATAAATATATTTTGAATTACTTTGAGTAATTGGTCAAGAACTCAGATTCTAGTTCTTGAATTGTATCTATAGATCCTAATCTAAGGATCTATCATCCCGCCTGGCGCTATCTTCTCATAAATGTGGGAAATTAAAATCCCTCTAAAACTGGTGGGATCCTCCAATCTTCCTTGGAGAGTGAATAATTGGAACAAAAAAGTCCCTCAAAACCAGATGCAAGCGAGGATCGGAAGAAGGAGGAGTCGAAGAAGCTTGAGATGACAATGGAAGCTTGAATTGAAGGACATGGCAAGAAAGGTCGAATTGAGGTCCAATTTGCTCGATGGTGATGGTGGTGTGACGCAAGAGGGCACCGGAGATGGTGGATGAAGGAGAGGGCGTCGACAATGTGGATGAAGGAGTGGGTCGAATCAAGGTAAGAGGTAATGGGTTTTTATTGAATGAGCTCTTCACGTGGTACAATCGTCGATGCCTGTTTCTTTCACCTAGGGACATAGACATAGATAGCTTAAGGTACTATCGTTTTTTGCATTTGAATGCAAGCTCTTAGTTACATGTTACGTTCGAACTCACGTTTTTCGTTCGAACCAAACAAGAGGCATTGTGGGAATTTTACTTCACCTTCCCACTTAACCAACACTTAATTCTTCTTACCAAATATTTTATTTTCCCTCAACTTAAGCGGAACCGGTTTCCCCGCCTATCTTTTGGATAGGTAGGGAGAGCTTGTTTAGATGATATTTGGATGGTCTAGATTTAATATTTTTTTATTTGGTGATTTTTAAATTACAAAATCATTTTTTTAAAAAATATTAGTTGAGAGATTATCTTTATTTTAGATTCTCTACCAATTAAAATATTTTTTAAAAAATAAAAAGTAAAAAGAAATTAAATGGGTCGTCCAAATCTCATCGGACGGCTCGGATGAGAAATGCTCTCCCTTTAAGATAGGCGAGGGGAATCGATTTCCAACTTAAGTTCACTTCCCAGTGTTTATCAAACAAATTTCAACTTTTTAAGTTCCCTCTCAATCTTCCCTTACATTTATTTCCTTCCTTAAATCTTCTCCGTACCAAACGGGCCCTTAGACGCGATACCGTCAAGCATTAAATTAAAATGCATGATTTAACTTGTTCTTCCTCTAGCTGCTTTTTAGCTTTAACTTGAGACAGCTTGTGGATTTTCATTCCCAGTAACAAACAGATTTCCAGTGCTTCACTTTTTGAAAACCAAGTTTTGTCCGAGAGAACAGCCACCAAATGCAGAGGATCCCGAAGTGGCAAGAAATTATAACATCGGAGTAGGTAAGAAATGAGAATTCTTTTTGAATTATCGTACATTATTTCTTTTTAATTTGTTTTTTCTACTATTTATAGGAAAGTGAATTTTCTGGGCACAAGATGACAAGACAAATTAACAATTTACATTTTCATTCGTGTAGTATTAGAATGCAGAGCTGATGGCAATACACATCGGTTATATCCAGAAAACTACGATCCCTGCTGTAATTTTTTCAGATTTATATATCTGGCGGTAGCTGCTCTGGGCCAAGGTATGCTAATTATCTATGAACACTCGTATTTAACTTTGGGAAGTAGATAAGAAAGCAAAGTATCTTAGGTTTTGTGATGCATCTGTTTGTGTCTCTTTTATTCTGTTTTTTTAGGTGCATTATGGGTCTATTTAATTGTTAAATAATGACTCATGTATGTATGTATGTATGTATATGTGTGTGTGTCTATTTTGAAACAACGATCCAGGAGCGAGCGGATTAAGAAGAATACATAGAAAGAAGGAGAAACACGTTTGGTCTCTTCAAATAATGAATGAACTTCTTCGTCGCGCTACCTTGTATGAGTACGAAAACGGGGGGAGTGAACCCCAAGCCATTAATTATGTCGCAGACACCGATGATGGAAAGGAAGAAAAAGTAGATTACAATGACCAACAACAGGACGAAGGTAAAATTACGAGATTTTAGATTTTGATGGCACATTTTTAAAAAAAAAAAAAAAAAAAAAAAAAAAAAAAAAAAAAAAAAAAACCGAAGAATTTTGTTCTCCAAAAAATACCTGATGCTAAGAATTTAACTACATCTTGTCATTGTTATGAGCAACATTTGTTGTGATGTGAAGGCTCGAAAGATTATGAAAATATGAGAATCGAGCCAGTCATACTAATAGCTGCTAGGAACGGAGTGACAGAGATGGTTGAGAAGATGTTAGAATTGTTTCCGGTGGCTAATCATGAAATGAATAGAGAGAAAAAGAATGTGGTGATGGTGGCAGTAGAATACAGGCAACTCCACGTGTATCAGCTGTTGCTCCAACGGAATATTCTCAAAGAGAGCGCATTCCGGAAGGTGGATAAGAACGGAAACAGTGCACTACACTTGGCTGCCAAGTTTGGACGATACAAGCCCTGGCTTATTCACGGTGCTGCCCTCCAAATAATGCAATGGGAAATCAAGTGGTTCGAGGTAATTCATTATTAGTCACCGTGTCCTTGGCTATAAATATATTTGACATGTAGCTCACAGCTTTGTATATGCATGGAAACAGTTTGTGAAAGAGTCAATGCCGTCTCATTCATTTGCTCGACCCAACAAACGTAATAAAACCCCAAAAGACATCTTCTTCCAAACTCACTCTCAACTAGTGCAAAGCGGAGGGGAGTCGCTGAATAAAACCTCAGAGTCATGCTCAGTGGTGGCTGCGGTGGTTGCCGGAGTTTCCTTTGCAACATCAAGCACTCTACCCGGTGGCAACGATGACAACACTGGCAAACCAACCTTAGAAGGACGACCTGCGTTTGATATCTTCTCTATCTCTGCACTACTTGCGCTCTGCTTCTCAGTCACTGCACTCATCATATTCCTTTCCATTCTCACCTCTCGAAAACAAGCCTACGATTTTAAGAAGAAATTGCCGGTGAAGCTATTTGTAGCCTTGAGCTCATTGTTTGTGTCCATTTTCTCAATGTTCATCTCTTTCTGCGCCGCCCATTCCTTTGTGGTTGAGGACAAATTCAAGAAATCAGTGCTCCCTCTTTATGCTATCATGTGTCTTCCTGTTTACTTCACAGTTGCAGAGTTTCCGCTCTACATGGATCTTTTCAGAGGCATTTTTACGAAAATTCAACGACCATACGATTAAGGCGTATTTAGAGGGCCACCCGGGGGGGGTGTTGGGTGTTGCTTGTTATTTGAAATAATTAGAATATTAGCTTAGATGGATTGGATTGTCATCACGTTATTCATATACATACATAAGAATAAGAATTTTGTTAATTGTCTAGATCGTGAGGCACTGTTATTAAGGATTCGGGTTATCCCCCATTTTTTTCACTTCTTATCTCAGTCATTGAATCAAAATGGGAGTGATTGAAATTTAATATTTTATAAAATAATTTTGTTTATTTCAGTTGTATGTATATCTTCCTAACGAAATTTTAATAACTTAACATTTAATTATAAATTTTATAAAATATAAAATTTCAATTATTCAATAGATTATAATGCTATACTACATCCGGTCTTAATTATAATGTAGGAATAGTTAAGTAATGCAAATTACACTACAAATTAAGTCATGAGGAGTATAAAATTTACTTTCTTAATTTACACACACGGTTTCCTTTATATCTCTGCATCTTCCAAATCATTACCTACGTCAATTTTTGTGATTATAAAATCTTTTAATATTTTTATATATCAATAGGATGAGACGGATATTTCGTCTTGTATCCCATCTCATCCCAAAAGCGTCATGGTCCCAAACAAGACTAGGTCTTCTGTAATTATTTGGTAAATTAATATAAGGCATGATCAACCAATGAGATTGAATTTAATGGGAAGGGCTGGTCTTTTATAATGACATGACAATTTAAAATTCAAATCTTATTTGAGAGAGGTACCCAAATTTAATAGTTAAAAATTTCTCAAACCAAAGCAAAAAATCATGTTAGTACTCCCCAGGCCCTTATCATAAGACGCCTCTAAGATAGGAGGAATATGTTGTAAATACATGCTCACAACAATTGAATACACACACGCAAGATCCTTTATTTCAAAATCATTCCTTCGTGGCTTTTTTGTTTTGTTTTTGTTTTTTGCTAAACATATATATTCTCTTCTTGGAGGCAATCCTCTTTGAGGCACTGTCGAGTGTACCTCTTCTAGCGAGGATTTTGACTTTTGTACGTTATGTTGTAAGGGATTAACCCTTTTGCTCCACCCAATCCCCATTGGCTGTTCATAACTAATATTTATACAATATACGCGGGGGATACACCAGATCATAGAGGGATACATGACCAGGTTTGGCCATGTGAGGCGTCAATGGGAAAGATCACATGTTTTGGCATTGTCTTACGCAAAGATACTCTGCCCCATAATCCATGCAACCTCTTTATCTATTGGATAAACCATCCTTTTTTTTTTTTTGCCCAATTATCTTTAATCTTTCACCTTTTTCTTTCACATAAAAAATTATTTCCCCCCTACTTTTCAATATCATGCGACATAAATTCAAAATGATCAAGGTCCTAATTAAGTTTGCTTTATCACATTCCATTCTTTTATTTATTGTTATATATTGAATGCTCTGATCTTTTTCCAAATAGTTTTGATAAAATTAATATATTTTTGAAAGTGTACCATGAGAAAAAGGACACAAATGCAAAAAATATATAAAATTTAATTCAAAGAAAACAATACATTTATAAGTTAGAGTAAAAAATATAAGTTAGTTTTAATAAGAATTATTTTTGTTCTAGGCTTTTTGTTGTTTGTATATATAGATACATATTTTCACTTTCACGGCTTCATCAGAACTATACATGTAATGTACATAACTATTTCTTTAAAATTTGCCAGTAATAGGCGTAAACAAGAAGCATCCCAAGTTTTGGCAAGCTTGCGTAAAGATAACTAATTTATTTAATCTACCTAAATTAATCAACTAGCTTATTGTATATATTAAGGAACGGAGATAGTAGATATTAGTCCCAGTATTTCAAAATTATTCTTTTAGGATTAATATGTACCGTTCTGGTCCTATTTATAAGCCTTTTTTAACAAAAAAATTTGGTCTTATTTATAAGTCCTCTTTCAAGTAATAAATTAGACTATGACAATTTTGCCCATATTAATTGGACTAATGGAAATAGAGAGAGAAAAATAGTTAAAAGAAACACATTCATAAATGAGGGCTGTTAGATCTAGCTATCACCTATGAGGGGGGTGAATTGGGTGTCTGATAAAACTTTGGATAACTTTGAAAATCTTTTTCGCAACTTACTGAGAGTAGTTCGTATGACAGTAATACTTTATAAAGCGATAGTTAGTCATTCAAACATATATGCTGGAAATATAAGAGTTTAGGGAAGAGAATATGCAAACTATGATTTATCCTGATTCGGCCCAATCCTTGACCTACGTCCAGTCCCCAAGCTCCACTTGAGATTTTCAATCCACTATCCTCTTGTTTAATCCGGGCACAAGAGAAGCCTATACAACTTGATTACACGCTCTATATTCGAAGTAATCCTCTCACTAGGATTAACCCCCTCTTACAAGCTATAATCTATACACCCACTTGATTACACACTTCGTACTCGAAGTAATCTTTTCACTAGGGTTCACTCTCCCTTACAAGCTGTAATCAATACAATGGGTTTCCCACTCAAGATCACCAAATCTTGAGTAACTCTTAGATAAAGTGTTTACAATATATCTTCTCTCTTAGAAGTGAATGAATAAACACTGAAGAACAATACAAATCATTTCTCTCTCGATGATGAGCTATATAAGCATTGAGAATATAGAGTGTATGAGATAAATGTTGGATTCAGAATATCAGCATTTTGATAGTGCAAGCTCGTATATCTCCTTGTGTCCATTTTGAATCCTTTTCCTTTTATAGTTAATGGAGAGCATTCGACTGTTGAGCAATTCTTCCCGTTTAGGATACGATCGTTGAATGTCCATTGGAAGTAGCCGTTAGACACTTCGAACTTCCATTAGGCACAGATGAAATCCGTTGAGCATAATCGACCATTGCTTCATTAAATGCATTCGCCATCGACTGCACTTGTGCAGAGGGTGACTCATAATGATAGCCAAAATAAGTATGCCTCAAAGGAATGATTTCGTCTGCTACGAGGTTTAGTTGCAATTGTTGGCTCTATTTTCTGAGATGCATTTAATGCGTCTGTCACGTCGGATTCTCTTTTCGGCTAATCTCAAATTCAACAAGTTTAATCAACTGAAAAATTCACTCGAAAGATGATTAGTGATGATATAAATATGTTAAAATGAGATTAAGAATAAATGGATAATGACCCAGAAGGTTTAATATAGAAATTAAAGTTAAAGCGAATATTTCAGAGATGTTGAATACCTATACTCGAGAAACAATTAAACCATACTCAAGAATCAAAATAGAGGTGACTTTACTGATGTTCATTGTTCGTTATTACTCGAGAATCAAGATAGTAATACTCGAGAACACCATGGTCAGAGAACATTTAACATATGGAATTAATCATACTCGGGAATCACCTTACCAAAAATCGAGAATCAAAATATTGATACTCGAGAGTTCCACGACTCGAAAGCATTTTACCATATTAAACTCAACATACTTGAGAATCACCTTACCTATTCTCGAGAACGATACTCGAGAATCATTTCCAATACTCGAGAATCGCTTTTGACAAAAGAATAGCACGTTGTTAGTTCTCATGTTTTTTGATGTTTTGATGATAATAATTATAATGTAATTAATCCTTGATATTCTATGAAAATTTGAAGTGTCAAATTATACGTGCCTCGAGTTATCTTGTTTGAATATTTGAAAATCCATTTTCGTGCCTTAAGAGTACCTCAAGTCATTCCCTTTCACTCCAAGCATATGTTTCGAAGTATATGTTGGAAATCTACATTTTAATGACAAAATCGTAATTATGCTGAAAATCCACTTTTGATGGCAAAATCGTAATTATGCTGAAACTTACTTTTTGCCTCTAGTCAATTAGTGTTTTGCCTCAAGTCATTTCCTTTCACTCCAGCATGTGTTTTGAAATCCCTTTTTCATGGCAAAATAGTAATTATGTTGAAAATCCACTTTTAAAGGCAAAACAGTAATTATGTTGAACTTCACCTTTTGCCTCTAGTCAATTAGTGACTTGCCTCAAGGTATTTCTTTTCTCTCCAGGAATATGTTTCGAAATCCATTTTTTATGGCAAAGTTGTAATTATGCTTAAATCTTCTTACATCTTTAAATAACAACTTTGACGTAAAATGCCTTTAGTCACTACATAATTGCCTCTAGGCAATATGCTATAGGCATTCTATTCATGACTCTAGGCAAACCATTCTTTTATCCAATATTTCTATGCTTTCATTTTTGCCTCGAGTCAAGTATTTCTTGCCTCTAGGTACATGATTCAAGGCATCAAATAATTGACTCAAGGCAAATTATCCTATTACTTGTTATCACGCTAATATCGTATTTGCCTCTAGTCAAGAAAGTTATTGCCTCTAGTCATGTTAACTCAAGGCATTACATGATTGACTCAAGGCAAACTTTCTTCTTCTAATCTACCGCCTTATATAGTTGCCTCTAGTCATTGAATATTTGCCTTAAGTCATATGCCTCTAGCCAAAACCTTTTTTTAACTAGAGTCATATCTTTCTTATTTTCAAATCACCGTCTTCAAAAAATCTAAATCAACTGGCAGTGATTTTATTCAATCAAATCATTACTCATTACTATTCTTAAATGCTTTTAATCAGTTTGCTAATGAGTTTCAGGAGATTATATCATGGATTAACAACAAATTATCATAAAGCATTTTGTATGTCAGAGAAGCATTAAATGTAGTTGCCAAAACTAGTGATAACCTCGAAAACCATTTCACTGATCAATGTAAAGCATTTACTGATATTCCGCTCGTGCATTAAATGCTATTTCTCAACGGGAAAAACAAAAGGAATGAAGAATGTTTGCGAAGACCAAAATCATTAACGGTGAAAGTGACCAACGAAGCTTCATCTATCTAACGACTATATACAAGAGTCACAACGGAATCATTCAAGCTTCACCAATGGTTATTAATTGCAACAACTATAAATACCAAAAGCATTGAATTTGCCACCTACCGAAACGCTGTGCATTCAATTCGATATTATTGCAATCTCTTGTTTTATTAGTTTCATTTAATATCTCCGGATATTCTTGTACTTCAGTGTTTATCATTTATCTACTCAGTGAGGAGTTAAACACTATTTGAATATTTGTTTATCAGTTAAATCTTAAGGTTGTGGAACCTTAAGTGTGAGTGTACAATTACAACTTGTAAGGGGGAGTGAGTCCTAGTAAAAGGATCATCTTGAGTACAGAGTATGTAATTGTGTCTGTGTTTATTTGATTACAACTTGTAAAGAGGAGTAAGTCTTAGTGAGAGAATTACTTGAGAGTTGCGAGTATGTAATCAAGTTTTGAGATAGTGAAATCCCGAGTGTTTCGGGTGGATGTAGGTCAAGAGTTGGACCTGAACCAAGATAGTCTCTTGTATTCATTACTTTTCTCTCTGTCCATTTTGCTTCAATATGAAGCCATTATTCACTCCTTGTTGGTCCCTTACCAGGGAGGAATTTTATTGACGGGAGGCAAAAATAAAATAATTATCACATTATAAATTAAAGTACTTGAAATATGATACATACCTAATATACAATTTTTTTTTAAAAAAATCTATTATAGAAATTAAGATTACTTCATTTGACTCTTATTCTATGTGTTTTCATATTGTTAAACTTGTTTATAATTGAATCCATACTAAAACTCAAAAAAAAAAAAAAATCTTTTTCAATGTGTGTAATAAAAGAATCATCAAGAAATTGATCTTTTTCAATGTATGTAATCAAGGAATCATCAAGAAATTGGTTTTCATGACAAAGAGCATGAATTATTTCATGACCAATATGATTTTAAAAATAATATTAATAACAAAAATAAACTAATTAAAATTAACTATTAGTCATCAACTATATTCACATAGCCATATTTTAACAAAACTCAAAACTCATATAAAATTCTAACCCTAAAATATTCTCTAATCAATATAAAAGTAGTATCATTAAAAAAATAAAATCATGCATAATAAATTTCTTGAAGGAAATTTTAATGAAAATAAGTGATTTAAGTACCTTATTAATTCTAAAAATGTGTAAATTAGCCGTTGAAAAAAATGGTGGATGAGCAACAAACGAGAGGAAGAACATGAACGCGATTTCAATGGGGTTGGGATATATTAAATGCCATCTCTTGATATGCATATCAAATTACATTAGGGGAAAAGAAAAAGGAAACTATAAGGTGATGTAAAACAAAATAAATAAAGTTAACTTAGATAAGTACATATCAAATTACTCCACTATGCTCCCCGTTCATGTGGCTTGATGGTTCAAACATGTTTCATTTGCCTCACGTCACAAGTTCAATTCCAATGCATGCATCCACAGATAACTAATTTTTTTTATAAATAATTTTAAGGGGGGGGAGGGCCACCCCTAGCCCCCGTGTCCGCCATTGTCCCTTACCATTGGTCAATTTTTTCCTAGACCTTGACTTCTTAGATACTCTACTTCCTCCTTTATTTCTACAGAAAACCTATGGCTTATCCTACACTCTTCTTTAATCTTTTGGCTTCTTCCATAAGATTCTTGATTGTCTTACTATGGAAGCCTTCTTGACTCCATCATGAATCAATCTTCTTGAGCAAGCTTCTTGATTATTGATGAGCACAAATCGTACCATGTTTTCCTTATACTTTATGACTGAATTGAATGTTAAATACAAGCTTAACTGTAGATAATCTAAGTAAAAAGGCATACATTCATGATATAAGGATTGAAGAATAGAAATCATTTGCATGTGCTAAGAATGGAACAATTTACATTGTTTTTAAAGAATAACATATAGTAGAGCTGATACGATGCTATAGCATTCTGACAGCGATTCGAAGTGCAATTCAAGGCATCACGAATGCTATAGTAAAGTAGAGGACACAATGCTATGCGACATGTTTTCTGACCCTTTTACCCAGATGATTTCAGGAATAAAATAAAAGGGCGATATTAACAAATAGGTTGCTGACATAACGGAATAGAAGATGCGGAGGATCGGAACTAAAAGATTTGGAGAATCCCGTAAAATCAACAGAAGCAATCTTCTCAGATCAAGAGATACAATAGATCCCGACGGATTAGGAAAGGCCCAGCTCGCTTTAACTTACGACGGAAGAAAAGCCTGATTATAAAAGGAAACAGCGGAGCCAACCCTAGGAGAGTTGGAGAGCCCTAGAACGAGATTCTACCTTTCGGCAGACTCAATAGAAGAGTGAGAGATTTCACAAGAGCACGAGTCTTCCAGGACAACCCAGCATCCTTCCCTGCAGTACAACGGAACGAAGAAGACGTGGAGTGGTGACATGACAGGGCTTTAACCACGCCGTTGGAAATTCCATCAAGCTTTTTGTTTTCCCTTTTTAATTTAGTTTTCTGATCATGGGTCATTCTGTTAGTATCTGTTTTGTGTGTCCCTCGTCAGTCATGAACTGATTTTCATATGGCTGGACGAGGATGATTCCCTAAGTTGTTGAATGAGCCCAGTTGCAAGTTCTTAATTTAATAAATTTGGTTTGCTTATCAGTGTTTTAATTACTAGTCGGTTAATGGAAGTTAAGGGCTATATTTGTGGCCTCGGCTTACTGGCAAGGAGTTAAGGTTAGACCTCTAAGAAACAGTGTTTGCTAGGCAGCCCGTGCACAGCTTGACCTATTATTGTAGGCTTCAGGAATGGGTCTACCTCTCATAACCATAACACCCTGAGCGTAGTGCAGATCTGACTAGAAAGTTGCCATAGGAATATGGAAGGAGTATAGTTAGCATCATATGTATCGAACACGAAGAAGAGACTATAGAGGTGGGTTAACCTAATAGCTTTGTAATTAGTAGCTATGTTGTAGCAATTGCGGAAGTCGTGGCAAAGATAGATGCTATAGCATTGGGTAGAGCAACTGGGGGATTGATGCACTTAAGGGTGATTCTGAGTCCAGCCTAACCTTTTACTGATATCTTCTCACGTTTTAAAGTTATTGTGTTTACTTTTGCTAATAGCATAATCACAACAACCTCTCAACCCAATATATTTATTTTTTGCTTGCACACCTATCATAGCAATCGCGCGTCACTCCTTGGTATCTTAGTCTCTGTGGGACGATACTCTACTTACACTTTATTACTTGTTTGACTGGTTCACTTGCCATCAAGGAAATCGACCAACAATTATCTTCAAATGTAAGCTTCTTAACTTACTCATGTGAAAAGTTTATTGAATACTCTTCCCTTTTTATTTCCTCAAAAAACGCAAGAAACCCTTATCAGTTCAGGAAATGTCATGTGCATATCTATTTTAGCACATTTTTGCTTAGCTAATTGTCTCATACCTTTGGACATAGCTAAATGTAGGCTCAACCATAAACCCATAACCCATGAGCTTGCCCAAAACCGAGTGTAATTGGGCCATATTGAGCTTGCCCAAAAAGACTTTATAATGGGTTGGTTTAAAACCCGCCTATTTAAGATTTAAATGGGCGGGCTATGGGCATACCTACGGGTAACCTATACCTGCCCATTTAGTATAATTTTTTTATATTAACTACCCATCTCATTCTGCATAAAGCATTCCTTGAATCCCTTCCAATTTGAGTATTTAGCCACCTCTAATTCATAACCATAATGGCCATCAACTCTCAATCTTACTCACTTTCTCTCTTTATGGCTTTGTTTATTTGAACTTGTGAGTTGCTATTGACTTTACATGTAATGTAGAGAAGATTTTAGAAGTGGATGAATATCTTCAAACTGAACTAGTTGGCTTTCCTGATACAAAACTTAATGTTTTAGCATGGTGGGTGATGAATGCTTCCAAGTATCAAGTTTTAAATCTGTTGGCACTTGATTTGTTGGGTATACTAGTATCTACAGTATCTTCAAAATTAGATTTTAGTACTGGGTCGGATACTAGATTCTTTCATGTGAATTTGAAGATGATGAAGACTGAAGCATGCAGATTCAATGGAAGCATACCATTTTGTTAATCTATGAACTTGTAGAGTTGTGGTTATAATGTTTTAATTTAAAAGTTAGAGTTCACGAGTGGAAAAAAGGCTTTTGAGACCAGACAAAAGAGCTACTGTAAGACCGGTCCAGGACACCGGTCTTGTTCTAGCTGGTATTAAAAATCCGTAACTTTTAAGACCGGATTCGAACTGGTCTAAAAGAAACTTTTTCAGACTGGACATTTTAAAAGTTAGGTCTTAAAAGTCATACTATATAGACGATATTTATTTTGTTCGGTCCAAAAACTCAAATTTTAAGACCGGTCTAAAAATATCACATTTTTAAGACCAGATAAATAAACTCCGGTCTAAAAAATACCGACTTCTAAGACCAGACGAATAACTAATCCGGTTCTAAAATTAATTAAATTTAAGATCGGCTACTTAATACATACAGTCTTAAAAATTAAACTTTTAAGACTGGTCTTAATAAATAGCGCTCTTAGAAGACCAACTGTTAGGATCGGCATAGACCTTTAAGACCGGTGTTATAAATTCATCCGGTCTTAACATTTGAACTTTTAAGACGGTCTTAATAAACAACGGTCTTAGAAGATTGTTAGATCGCATAGACCTTTAAGACCGGTGTTATAAATTCATCCGGTCTTAACATTTGAACTTTTAAGACGGTGTTATTATATCCCAGCCTAAATTTTCCAGAATTTTTCCCTGTTTTCGTTCTCCCCGATCATATATATACACACACATCCACCACCCAATCCAAAGACAAAAAAGTCGATACTTTAATCTACAAGCTATGAACAATCCATTATGAATAAATTGAATTGGGAAAAGAATACAAATATTATTCACCATAATGAGTTATGTGGCCTCTTAATTTATACTATGGTACAACACCTTAATGAATATATACAATAAGATAACTTATAATAAATACATTGATGAGTTACAAATACAGCACCATGCCTTCATCTGATCCCACCCAACAACGTAACATGATATCCCCTTTTATAACATATATATTGGATCCTACCACAAAAATAAAACAAGAACAAAAGCTTCAGAGTGAGTGACATTATTGTTTAAGAACATAGAAGGAATATATATAGTTAAAACTTTAAAGTTTTCAAAGAATTCTGCATATGAATATTACCTTATGAATTGACTCTTTTATAAAGGGATATCCTCCCATATCCCTTCTTGATGATCATTTCTTATTCCGGGTTCATTATCCCTTCATCTTCTTCGTTCATGTCCGCTAGACCCCTTGAAAAAGGAGTACTCGAGGAAGACCGTAATTTGAATGAATTTCATCATCAATATCAATGACCCTTTTTCCTTGGAGAGCTATAGACCACATTTTATTTTCCTGATCGGTGATATAGAACACTTGTTTCTGATAGACCCCTTGAAAAAGGAGTACTCTGAGGAAGACCGTAATTGAATGAATTTCATCATCAATATCAATGACCCTTTTTCCTTGGAGAGCTATAGACCACATTTTATTTTCCCGATCGGTGATATAGAACACTTGTTTTAGTACGCCATAATAAAAGGTTCATCTCCAAAACTTCTACCATTGATATCGACTAATGTAAATCCTAGCTGATCGATCCAAACACCATTATTGACATCAACCCACTTGCATTTGAAAATGGGAAATCTAATTTGAACATAGTCCACCTCCCAAATCTCTTCAATAACCCTATAATAAGGCATGACTGCCAATTTAGGCCTCTTGTCTTTCGAACTGGAGAAGTGCATAGATTCAGCCTCTAACATAACACCATTGTTCTAGATGGTGCTCCTATCTTCTAGGGACTTCGTGTAAAATGTATAACCATTGATCACATAGGAATTCCAACTTATGACATCAACCTCCGAACCACATGCTAACCATTTGATTGTATCAGAAACACATTCCTCTCCCTCGACCTTTTGTTTGAACCAGTTTGCAAAAGTTCTGTTATGCTCCCTAATCAACCTTTGTTTAGTCATTCTATGATTTTCTTTCCTTACAGCTTCTTTATGTGCTTCTATGTTGTCTTGAACTTCATCAACATTATTCAAGATGTATAAGTGGACTTGTGATAATTCATCAGGATCCACACTCTTTACTGAAGCCCCTCGCCTACCCCCTTCAGCATGCTGATGTTTAGGAAGGCCAATATGTCTTACTTTGGCCAAATAATTTTGACAAAATTCCATGGCTTCTTCAGAAACATATTTCTGAACAATTGATGCTTTCCGGCGGTATGCGTTCTTCACGTATCCTTTTAGGAATTTCATAGATCTTTCAATTGGGTACATCCACCGTAAATGGATAGGGCCGCACAACTTTATCTCCCTCACTAGATGAACAATTAGATGAACCATGATGTCAAAAAATGTAGGAACAAAAAGCTTCTCAAGGTGGCACAAGATAAGATATCCTTCATTCTCCAATTCATCCAACTTTTCAATCTCGAAAACTTTACTACAAACCGCATTGAAGAAGAAACAAAGTCTAGTCAAAACGACCGAAGATCATATTCGGCGATGCCTCGAATAGCTATTGGGAGTAGCTGTTGCATCAAGACATGACAATCATGAGACTTTTGGCCTACTAATTTCAAGTCCTTCATCGATACAAGCCTCTTAAAATTTGAAGAATACCCAGAGGGAACTTTTGTGCCATGTAAACACTCACAAAAACTTCGTTTCTCATCCTTAGACAAAGTATGAGAAGCCGGGGGACAATAAGTTCTATTACCATGTGGCCTTGGATGTAAGTCTTTACATATTCCCATTGCTATCAGATCCAATCTTGCCTTCACACCATCCTTGGAACTACCTTGTATGTTGAGAAGCATGCCAACAATACTATCACATACGTTTTTCTCCACATGCATGACATCAATACAGTGTCTCACATCAAGATTGCGCCAATATAGAATATCGAAGAATACAGATCTCTTTTTCCATATATTTGTTTCTTTTCTACTCTTGCTATCTTACCGAAGATGACACTGATATTTTTTACCTTCTCATAAACTTGCTCCCCGGTCAATGCCACCGGAGCATCTTCATCTTGGTCGACGATATGGGTGGCCTTATCTAAGAAATCTCCTATGTCCAAGATAAACCGTCTTTCTTCCATGTTGGAGTTGATGGTAGCATGTGCCTTCTTCACAAACCGGACATGCTTTATGGCCCTTTACACTATACCACGACAAGTTACCATATCTTTGGGAAGTCGTTTATAGTACGAATATCATGGCTCGCAATTTAAAGACCTCCTTCTTGAAAGAGTCAAAAACATCAACACCTTCTTCCCATAACTCCTTCAAGTCTTCAATCAAGGGCTCAAGGTAAACATCAATGTCATTTCTGGGTTGTTTTGGTCCCGAAATCAACATAGACATCATGATGTACTTTCGTTTCATGCATAACATAGGAGATAAGTTATAAATAATGAGGAGTACAGGCCATGAACTATGTATCTTTGCTAAGGCTTCCATAGGGATTCATGCCATCTGTGCTAAGGGCAAGCCTAAGGTTCCTAGTTCTTCGCCGAAGTTCGGAAATAATTGATCGATTTTCTTCCATTGAGAAGAATCGGCTGGATGTCGAAGCTTTCCATCAGAAATCCTCTCATCAGCATGCCACCTCAAATTTTTTGCATCATTTTCATTAGCAAAAAACCGCTTGAACCTTGGTATGATTGGAAGATACCACAACACTTTTGCAGGCCCCTTATTTGACTTGTACCTTGGGGTTTCACATATCGGACAATTCTGCTTCTCTTCAAGCTCTTTTCTATACAATATGCAATCATTTGGGCATGCATGGATCTTTTTGTACCGCATCCCTAGTGGACAAAGTATTTTCTTAGCATCATAGTATCGATGCGGGAACACATTATCATCCGGAAGCATGTCCTTAAAAGCCTCAAGCATTTCGAGAAACTCTTGTCGCTCCTCCATCCATGACGTGCCTTCAAGCTTACCAATTTCAATAAGCGTTCAACAATTGGTATTTTTTACACCCAGGGTATAGCGGGGTCTCTGCATCACTGCACATATTACCATATGCATGTGATTGCTCAAAAGCCTCTTCTCCTACATCACGAATAATGTCCTCTATGCGATCATCCATATCCGTGTCATTATCATCAAATGCCACTTCCCCATGTTGAGACCCACTTGGCATTTTTTCACCATGCCATGACCATACCGTATAAGTCTTACAAAATCCTTCACAAATTAAATGTGTGTGTATAACTTCAGGACTTAGTCGCCTCTCATTCAAACATTTTACACAAGGGCAATAAAACTTCCCACTATCATCATGGGCATTTTGTTTAGCAAATTCTATAAAGTCCCTCACCCCATTTCGATATTCAACACTCGTCCGTAAAGCATTATTTATCCAACCGTGATCCATATTAGAATTCCTATGTATAGACGGAAAGATTTAACATACACATAATCCGAAAAAATTGAAACTTGTATATAAAATAAGACAACTCCAAATGCATATATATGCTCAAATATCGGTTATGTCTTTTTTTTTTCTTTTTTCTTTACGGATAAACTTGCTCATTAAATGCAGAACGAAGAATCACTTTTGGTCATAAATGTATCACGGTGAATCCAAGAAGCAAAATAAATGCATGACGAGGAATTAAATGCATCGCATGAAGGTCTTGTGGACTCACCGTAGCATATAAATTCAAATGCGTTTGTGAGTCTTTCTTCTCCGACCACGAACGTTGATGTTGCAAATAACAAGAGTAACCTAAAAACATTAGTTGGTCAGTTCGGTAGGTCTAAAGTGCAAATATAATCTTCAAAATACAATATTCATTAACAACAGAGAAACCCACAATAACATTTCATCGATTTCGTTCAACGCATGAAAAACCAAGAACCATAAGCAAGAAAATCATTAAGTTATATAACCGAAATACCTCGTACAGCTTGGTCTATAGACGTTTAGCTAAGGAACAAGAAAGTGATTGTCGAGAGAGGAACGCGAAGCAGCGACGACGCAACACACAAACACTGGAGACAGAACCGAGTAATCACTTCGGCGTGACAAGAGAAGTTTTCGAGAGGGAAATTTAATTTTCCCGTGACGATAGAGACATGTTTTAGTATTTTGGATTTTATTAACACCGGTTAATTATAAAGTATCCGGTCCTAAAGATATAATTTTATTAATTAATTTTTAAGACCGGCGGTTAACAATACTACGGTCCTAAATTTTACTATTCATTTAATTTTAAGACCGGAGTTTTATAAAACATATGGTCCTAAAAGTCAAATATTTATTAATTAGTTTTTTAAGACCTAAAAGTCAAATATTTATTAATTAATTTTTAAGAATAACAATACGGTCCTAAATTTTACTATTCATTAAATTTTTAATTTTAAAACCGGTCCTAAAAGTCAAATATTTATTTTTCCTAAAAGTATATTACTTTTACCTCGTACACCTCTTCGATTTATTAATTAACCAAACTAAAAAAAAGAGGTTTGCCTTTGGCGAGTGTAGCAAAAATTGAATTAATAAAATAAATTAAAGGAAAACTGGAGAATATGAATATTAGAAAGACACAAGCTTAGTTCTTAATGCTTCATACATAACTGGAGAATATGCACGTACACAAGAAAAAAAAAAAAAAAATAAGCAAAAACATTATCAAAGACAAGAATCTAACTAAACATCCTAAATCTTATTATCCTCCAATGCCTCGGCGATATCGGCGTGAGCAAAGCATTAACTTCCCATCGGAGATCGCAAGTTCTTGTCTTACTCATATTAGCCACAATGCATCATTAGAGGAAAGAGGAGAGGGGAGTCGTTGGGGCCAAGAGGTTGGAGGGGAGCGGGAACCTCTTCATGGTCCGAAGGTGGGGGTGTGGCAACATCTTCATCATCCGAAATAACAATGGGTCCAATGACCCGAGACTCTTCTGTCACAATAGAACGCACTCGCTGGAGGAGGTGCACCGTATAACGATCTACGGAAGGCACGGGCATCACGAGTAAGAGCACCCCTACGAGCGATTCTCTTGTATCTAACCATGGTTTGAGTAGTTGGGGCAAAGAGGTATGAGGAGTTTATTAATAAAGGCGTGAGAGTAGAGGTTGGGGCAAAGAGGAGTAGAGGAGTTACGAGGTAGTGAGGAGTTAAGGAGAGAGGTATGAGGAGTTAATAAAAAGGTAGAGAGTAGATAAATAAAGATCAACGCGGGTTTTATAAATTGATATGATGTTTTTTTTTCTACTTTAAGACCGTCCTTTTATCATATGTCCGGTCCTAAAAGTATATTATTTATTTTTTCAATTAAATTACTTTTAAGACCGTCATTTTATTATATATCGGTCCTAAATGTCTACTATTTATTTTTTTCAAACAATATTCAATTACTTTTAATACCGACCTTTTATCTAATATCCGATCCTAAAAGTCAATTATTTTTTTTATCAATTATTTATTTTTGTAAAGTAAGAATTTTCCTTAAAAAATATTACTTTTAAGAACTGATCCGCCGGTATTAAATGTTAGTCACTTCAAAATTACTCGAGATAGGATAGCATAGTCTTATCCTTACACTCTTCGGCTTCGAGGAACTATCGTCTCTCGTAAACCGCCCAACTATGCGTCTCCTCGTATTATTGAGGAAACTATGTGTCTCCCGTAAAAAGTTTTCGGCGTTTCATATTCTTCGGGATGGGTTCTCTATTTAAACCCGTTGTTACTTTAGTTTCTTCACATTCTTCTCCATCACTTCTACACGGCCTCCTCCACCGCCTAGCCTCACTTGTAATGGCTGCTCCACCAAGGTCCTCCTTTTCCTCCTCCTCCTCTTCAACCTCGGCCCCCCTCCGCCATTGCCTCCTCCAAATCCGACTATGTCAAGCGGTTGGTGCGAACGTGGTGGCCCGTGTTGATCACATCGACCGACGCTTGGGCCAATTGTTTCAGCTTGTTCATACCGTCAATAACAAGTTGAACATGGTACTCCACGCAAATGATGTGGAGTACGATCCTGTTGAAAGACGCCTCGCGCCTCCTCCTCTCCGACAACGGGGAGGATTAGTTGTTTTATAGTTGTTTTTTGCTTTTTTTTTTTGTTTTTTTTTTTTTGGTAGCGTCAAAATTATTAAATAATATTTTTAAATTTTGTTCTCGTGGGAGTTTAGTACTTTAATTAGTTAGTTTATGCATTATCGAACTGGAAAGCAATAAACAAGGAAATTATGAAATATGGATAATGGCGAGACTCAAAAAACAAAAATTAAAAAATAAATAAATAAATAAAAGCAAGGCAATTATGAAATATGGATAATGAGATGATATATATAGTTACACGGTATTTTGTAAATTAATAAAATAGCGAAGACTTTGAGGACCGAACATTTAGTATATTTAGGGTCCTAAAAACACTGACATTTTTTCAAATTAAACGAAGACTTTTAGGACCGGCGATTTAGTAAATCTGCGGTCCTAAAAGACTCCAACTTTCGGGATAGGACATTTAGTAAATCTACGGTCCTAAAAGACTGGCATATTTTTACGATGATCGAAGACTTTTAGGACCAGCGATTTAGTAAATCTGCAGTCCTAAAAGACTGTGAGACTTTCAGGACCGAACATTTAGTAAATCTACGGTCCTAAAAGACTGGGATATCTTTCCAATGATAAATGAAGACTTTTAGGACAGGCAATTTAATAAATTTGCAGTCCTAAAAGACTGGCATACTTTTAGGACTGGACATTTTTAAATCTGCGGTCCTAAAAGACTGGCAAGATAAACGAAGACTTTTAAGACCGACGATTTAGTAAATCTACGGTCCAAAAAGACTGGCATATTTTCCAATGACTTTTAGGACCATCGATTTAGTAAATCTGGGTCCTAAAACACACATATTTTTCAAATGATTCGAGGATGATTGTTGATACAACATATATTTACGAATGAATTCACAAATCAATTATTTTTCTAACTTTCCGAGAGCATCAGATCATACAGATATTCACAAAACAAGTTGCATGTGTACTCAATATCACCATCAGGAAAGGGGTC
Source organism: Acacia acuminata (assembly GCA_019022655.1). NCBI lineage: Eukaryota > Viridiplantae > Streptophyta > Magnoliopsida > Fabales > Fabaceae > Acacia > Acacia acuminata. The sequence goes on from JAFJYI010000158.1 coordinate 1,594,113, forward strand.
AGAACAATCAAACGTCTGTAGCTACATCAAAGAAAGGAATATATATATAGATTAGTCGTCCTTCCTTGCATCAAAGGGGTCAGCGCACAGGCAAAGTTATGTAACATGCATTTATCGTTTCAGTGATGGTAGTCACTGGTTGCATGACAATATTATACATATGTGTCAAGATGTAATGCCCACATAAGTTGGACTCCTTTGGTTGCCGACGGGTCTAAAAACGAACAAGAAATATAAGATCATATATTGCTACTGACCAAGTTCACAAGCCAGTGTGCCAGTCCAAATATATATGTACTAACCTTTGGTATAATCCATGTAGGCTCTTTGACCTCAGCCCAAAACCTTTTCTTGACCTTTTGTTGGAATCATTTCAAGGGCCTATTGTCAAAATCACAAATTTACTCAATAATGGTCATTGAAAATTTACAGTAGAGATTTCAGACTAGACAATCAAGATGACATATGCTTACTTGTTCACCATTTGCTGCAATGTAGGCAGTGGATCATAGTGAAGAGAGCATAAAAAGACCACTTTATTCTCATTCGGGAAAATCAGGACCAACTGCCAATGGCGACTGAAAATTCACAACAGACAAATACTCAGTAATATGTAGCAGTATTAAGGGAATTGCAGAAAAGAATTATGATATGTACCTATTGTAGTATGGTGCCAAGTACCACTTTCTCCTATTGGTGGACAACCTTGATGTTATGTATGATTGTCTCTCCACTAAAGGTGGTTGACTTATGTATTGTGGGCACAAGAATCCAATATCTTGGCATCTGCCCTATTGTTCCAATTCACGATGCATGAACCTACAATAATAACGTCAGGGGATTAGTATATACGTATGTGAGTGTCTCACATTTATGTTATGTACTCATAGAAGAAGATACTTACTTTATAAACATGAGAATAATTGCATTAGTAAGCTCCTGTTTGTCAAACAGCAGGGAAATTATATCATCTTGGTCAACCAAAATCGGGTGCTTGTTTTTAAGACCTACTTTTGTATTGAGAGGCCACTGATTAAGTCCAACTTGTTTATTGGATACCATAAGGACAAGCTTGTCCTTGGCACTCAACTTAGCCGTGCCAACCAATTCAGGAGGGGCTGGAGCTTCAGGAGGAGTAGAAACATGTACAAGCTTCACTGGCCACAAGATGAAGGTTCCAATGACATCACTCACAACCTTCACCTCACCATTTGGGAGAGGGACAAGTGCATCAACGATGGCCTCTTCAACTGACACTCTGAGTTCATCACCAGCCATTTGTTTGTGGTGTACAGTTGATCCCAAGTTGTGGACAGTCCCGCTAGCAACCAATCGTCTATCATGATGATCAGGATCCTCCACATAAAGGTCACAAGGTTGCTCTGACTGTCCAACAATACAGCTCCCTTTAGTGCTCTGCTGCTTAGCTGTAGGTGAGTGTGGCAAGGGAACACTGGTCTCTGGACAAGAGCTCAAAAGCAGCCTCATCTGATTTAATTCCTCCTTCAACTGGCTCATCTCGGATTGCCACCTTGGTTCTTTAGCCGTTGCTTCCTCATTTATTTTGGCCACCATTTTGTCCATCTCCTCCCGGGTAACCATACTTTGTCTATGGCGTTTGGATTTACCAAAATATTCCTTCAGGCCTACCCGTCCTCCAATCCCCCTTACACTCCCCGAGTGGTCCGGTTTTCCGGTTGCAACGGTCAGAACATCATTCTTCCCGTCCGACACAAAAGATCCCTCTGCTTCTTTCTTTTTTAGATCTTCCTATAAGATACAGATAATGAGAAGCTCAGTAATGAAACATGTTTAGTAACTAAAAATTAACGATAACGATACTTACAATTCTTTGAAAGCAACTAGACGAAGTCGTTCACTCGTGTAGGCGCCGCTTGGCTTTTGCCGAATATACAACCACAACTCCTCACGACGTATTGGAGATGGTGGATCATGTATCACAGAAGGATTGGATTCTGCCTCATCTTCCAATCTCTTCCGCTTGGCCGCCATAAATTCTTTTTCAGCCTTTTCATATTCGCCACGAGAAGCCCTATGCGGGCAATCATTCTTTCTCCCTATCTCCTGTGCTTGTTCCCTTCTTTTTTGTGAGTTAGAATTGAAAACAAGTTTTAATTATGAATTCCAGCCATCTCACTAACAGAAATTAGATAACTTTTGCTTTATATGAACCTCAAACACTAGTCAAATTCACTTCATCAAGTTTCAACATTTTATTTAAGGAAGATGTAGAATTGTAGAAGAAATTGGAGCTATGTTTTGTCTTGCTAGATAGATAGGTTAAGAAACAAAAGAGAATTATGCTTCTGAGAATAATACAAACTTTATCCTTTTAAGGCATCCGTGGGATCGGCGGTCCCCATTAGATAGTAACAATTGGGTATATAAAGTTTCCCTCTTTTAAGACTATTTATTTCCTCCCTTACACAGTTAACATACTAACTAACTAATAGCAATATCTAACCACTACCTACTATAAAAGAACTAGCTAAGACTACAATAATGGTTTGACTCTTATGCCATTATTATTTCCCTAATTACCTACTTAGTATTTTACCTTTACACAGTTTACATATCAGACTTGCATACAACTAAGACATGCTCCTCTTATGCAGGACAAAGGAGGGAAATATATACTTCTATTCACACACCAAACCATCTAACTAACAGGATTAGATTAACACGTACAATAACATTGACATATCCGCACAAGTTAATAAGCAAACAAAAAAAGGCAAACAAAACTAAATATAAACTCACCAAAGCTCCGGAGTGGTTCGTAATTTGAACAAATTGTTGCCAAGTTTGTTCATCAATAAATGTGTACTTGTCCCAAGGATTATGGTTAGGCCTAACCTCGGCAAAAATATATGTGTTAGCTAGAAAGGTCTTAAACTTCCTTCATCGATCAGCACAATAAGACAATGTCGTCTTTCAACTTCGGGTAGTTAGGGACAGTGTATGTCAGCCGATAGTGTCCTAAATAGGTTCCTTTACATTGCGAAGGTCTACATTTGTCCACTCATCTGTCAAGATGCTAACCTTGTTGCATGCTAGATAGCCGACAAAACTATTATATTTGCCTTTATTAGGACCGAAAGGAGCCAACTTTTCATCAAACTGAATCTCGAGCTTTGACCCAGAGGTCCGACTTACGGATACGTCTTTCATTTGTGTGCCACTTCTACCACGGCGTGCACGGCGGTTACGAGGCTCATTGTGAGATGAAGAGGGTTCGTTCTGACTCACACCAGTCACACCAGTAACTGAAGCTGAACGAACAAGAGAAGCACCATTTTCTCCGTTCATTTTCGAGAAAGGAAGAGAGGTTGAGAGTGGTGGTGCGAAAGAGGAACACCTAAGAGAGTGAGAGAGTAACAGAGGATGGTGGTGGTGGGCGAGGAAGAGAGGTAATGCAACAGGAAGAGAGGTTTCGCGACAACAACAGGGGTTTCAGAATTTAGAGAGAACAACGTTAAAGTCGTAAGGTAAGGTTTCGCGCGAAGTAGAGTATTTTTGGCGCTTGTAGGCGGTGCGATAGGCCCACAAAGCATCATCTAATCGCTTACTCCGGTCTTTTCGGGTAGAGTTAGCTGTCTTCGAAGGATTTGCTTAATCTCTCTATTGGAGACTTCGGCTTGACCGTTGGTACGAGGATGGTATCTTTGTGGAGACCTTATGGAGCACTCCATACTTGCGTAATAAGGCGCCCATGCTTCGGTTGCAAAAATGAGACCCCTGGTCACTGATAATGGCTCTAGGAATACCAAACCTGCAGAAAATGTTAGACTTAACAAAATCCACCACCATAGAAGAATCATTAGTCCGGGTGGCTTTCGCCTCAACCCATTTCGAGACATAATCAACGGCTACTAGCGTATGTAAGTATAACCACATGAAGCAGAAATGGACCCATAAAATCAATACCCCAAACATCAAAGATCTCACAAAACAATATAGGGTTCTGGGGCATCTCATGCCTACGTGAAATACTCCCTGCTCTCTGACAATTATCACATGACTTACAAAACAGATGGGAATCACGAAACAAGGAAGGCCAAAATAATCCACTGTCTAACACTTTCCTAGTAGTTCTTTGTGGTCCAAAGTGATCACCACAAGCAGAAGCATGAGCAAAATGCAATATAGAGTGAAACTCATGATCAGGAACACATCTCCTAACTACTTGGTCACTACAAAATTTCCACAAATAAGGGTCATCCCAAACATAATATTTAGACTCACTCTTTAATTTAAGAGTTTGGGCCTTAGTGGAATCTATAGGCAAAACACCAGCTACCAAGTAGTTAAGCAGATCGCATACCATGGAAACTTACCTTGCATTTGTAGAAGGCTGCTCATCGGGAAATCATCCCGAATAGAAGAGGGGTGAGAAGGAGAATGAGTGATGCGACTCAAGTGGTTAGCTACCCAATTTTGTGCTCCACTTCTGTCTCGAATCTCAACATCAAACTCTTGGAGCAACAGCATCCACCGGATGAGTCGTGGCTTAGCATCTGCCTTTTTCAAAAGAAATTTCAAAGCTGCATGGTCAGAGAAAACAACTACTCTACTTGCTAGCAGATATGACCTAAACTTATCAAAAGCAAATACAATAGCCAACAACTCTTTCTTAGTAGTGGTGTAATTAGACTGGGCAGGATCCAAAGTATTCGGAGTAGCCATCCAAAAAGCAGTAATGGGACTTGCCAGCCAGTCGCTCTAACATCTGATCAATGAAAGGTAGAGGATAATGATCCTTGTGAGTGGCTTGATTGAGTCTCCTATAGTCAATACAAACTCTCCAACTATTCTGAACTCGAGTAGGAATGAGCTCATTCTTCTGATTGGCTACCACAGTAACTCCGGACTTCTTAGGAACCACCTGGACCGGGCTAACCACTGGCTATCAGAAATGAGATAGATGATACCAGCTTGCAGAAGCTTAGTGACCTCCTTCTTCACCACATCAAGGATAAGAGGATTAAGGCGTCTCTAGGGTTGCCTCACCGGCTTAGAGTCCTCTTCCAATAGAATTCGATGCATACACATATAAGGGCTGATGCCAACAATATCAGCTAATATCCACCCAATGGCTTTCTTGTTCGCCCTCAATAAGCTTAGCAGCTTCTCTTCTTGGTCAGGAAGAAGATTATTTGCCATAATGACTGGCAACTTTTCATCCTCCTCCAAAAATGCATACTTAGGTGATCGGAAGGGATTTCAACTCAAGTTGGGCGGTTGCTCAGTGGAGGGAAGAAGCTTAGGTGGTTGTTGCAACAATTCCGATGTCATCACACTAGAAATACCTGAAACCACATTCAAAGAAGTAGAAGAACCATGTCTATACAGCTCAATGTTAACATCAAAAGTCAGCTCATCTAAATCAGAGTTAAGGTCATCAAAATCAGAATCATGATGCACATTAGGATCAGGATGAAGCTCAAACTCAGAATCAATATCAGAATCCACATGTAATGCAGAATCACCAAGCAAAATAGCATTAAGCAAATCAGTGCAAACAGAGCACCATTCATTATCAGCACATGCACAAATGGGAGAATCACTCTCAGTTCAAAATCGGGATAATCAAGACACCTGATCGGCAATAACATCATCCACAGCATCATCAATCACATCAATACAGAAAACAGAATGTTCTTCTCTAGGATGTTTCATGGCATCAAAGATATTGAAATTCACAGATATATCACCAAACTCCATGGAAAGAATACCAGAATGCACATCTATCTTAGTCCTAGCTGTTTTCATGAAAGGCCTCCCTAGAATGATAGGTGACCTACTAATAGAAGACTCATCCTCCATATCTAAGATGTAAAAATCAGCAGGTAATAGCAATTCATTAACTTTGACTAATACATCTTCAACCACACCGAAGGATGAGCGGTACTCTATTAGCTAAGCGAACCACAACACCGTGGGACGCAAAGGACCAAGACCAAGAGATTTATAAATAGATGCGAGCATGACATTAATAGAAGCACCTAAATCTAGCATGCAATCATCAAATCTATAATTGCCAATAAGGCAAGGGATAGAAAACGTCCCTGGATCCTTGCACTTGCGAGGCAAGGTAGGCGAATGAGTCTTGATACATTCGGTTCAAATTCACTTGTTCACTTCCCTTCGATCGCCTCTTGTTGGTGCACAACTCCTTCGAAACTTGGCATATTTAGGAATTTGTTTGATCGCATCTAAGAGAGGAATGTTGATCTCTACTCTTCTGAATGTCTCAAGTATATCATTCTCTTGTGCTTTATCGGTCAACTTCTTGGATTGAAGGGCTCTCTGAGGGAAAGGAAGAGGAATGGGAATGTCTTCCTCTTCACCTTGCTGCATTGCCTTTTTATTTTCAGAGTCAATCTTCAAATTTTCTGACTCTCTTTCTGATGTGGAAGTCACATCTGCAGCTGGTTTAGGTTCCTCCAATTGCTTGCCAAAATGAAGGGAGATAGCACTCACATTCCCCTTAGGGTTAGGAATTGTTTGTGAGGGAAGAGTGTTGGATCCACGAGGTTGAAGCCGGTTCAATGAGGTTGCCAACCGCCCAATTTGTGTTTGCAAACCCGAATGGTAGTGTCGGTTCTTTGTTAGGAAGGATGTTTGCAACAAATTGCTTCATCATGTCTTCAAGTGAGGAACCACCACTACCACTACTGCTAGCCTGTTGTTGTGTTGCATGTGGAGGTGCATATATGGCTGGGAGATAGCACTCCTTCTTGATCGCAGTTGCTCTTGAAGAAGGGAAATATTTCTCCATAAATAACCTCTGAACCTCATTGACTCCCAATAGATGAAGGTGAAGGTACAACAACCGATCTTTGGCTCCACCTTCCAATGAGAAAGGAAAAGCTCTCGGCTTGATTTGATCTTCATCAATGCCATGCGGTTTCATTGTCTTGCATACTAGATGGAACTCCTTCAAATGCTTAATGGCACACTCACCCGCAAGACCATGAAAGTTAGGCGCAAGTGTATTAGACCGATTTAAGCTCAAAGTTAGCGACAAGGCGGGATATTGAATGCACAAAGGTTGATAATTAACATCGGGTTCATTCAATTCCTTTAAAGTAAGACAATTTTCTTGTTCTTACGCCATAATTTCGAGTTACGAAAATTGCTACTAGAATCGAGTGAAAACAACAAGACTATCGAAGTACAATCGGAAAGATCAACAAGTATGGACACAATCGAATGGCCACTATCGACTCAAGTTCAATGTCCAATTCGGTATTAATCCCACGACTTAACCTAACAACTCTTCTAGCGGTGAGAATGGTTCTTTCTATTTCGGGATCAAATGGCAACAAGTCTTACGGATTTATAGTGCTCCTAGTACTCATGCAGCAACATAAACACAAGGCAGAATTTGCAGAAAATCAGAATTACAAAAATGCCACTAAAAGTGGTAAAAAGTAGAAAAACACTAAGACACACAAAAGCAAACACAAAAACAAAGAAACTATGGTAGAAATTGACATAAACAAGTCCGAAACACTATCAAATGATTTTTAAAATTTTTGGGACTTGGACAGGGCAATTCCTAGACCATTGGGGGACCTAAAAATGGAATAAAAAACTTCAAAAATTGAAAAAGTGGTCTAAACGATAGAATTTGGCAAAACGGAGCTTCGAACATGGAAAATCAAAGATTTTCTATGTGTGACAGAGATTTGCCGTAATCTCCAAAATAACTAGATTAGAAAAGGATTTGCGGTATAATGTAACCTAGGTCGTTTCCCAACAAATTCGCAGTCGGTTCAATTCGCACAGCAATAAAACAGTGACAGTAGATGGGGGTTTTTTTGATTCAGAAAAATATTAAAGAAGAAGTAACAGAGACAAAACGAAATAACACGAATTGAACAGAAAATAGAGGATTAAAGGATCAACCCACGATTTCGGATTCACCCACTACCCTTCCTCGAACGAAAGCAGTTATAACCGAACTCGTAATCGACTCTAGACAAACCGAAATCTCGCATTTGTCTAGAAATTCCCTCAACCGAACAATCGTTCATAATTTGTTCGAATCGGTGGTGCACCCTCGTACGATCGCACGAAATACTTTAACCCAGTCCGAACTTCGTCCTTGGGAAATCTCGATTTGGGATTTTAATCAAAAACCCAATCCGAACCAAAAATCAAATCTCGATTAAGGGATACGAAACAAGTTAGACGGTTACCGATTAGGCGCGAATCCTCCGGATAGTGGATGGAACCCTCATCGTGGATCAATCTCGGAATTTAGCCGAACATAATTAAGAAAGACGAAAAACGAGATGAAGAATGCGAAGAACACGAAGAACATTGCGAGAGAATTTGAAAACTACTATTTTGATCCTTTGAATTCTAAAAACGTGAATGAATCGGATGTTTGTGGCTACCACTAACTTAAACCTAACCCTAAAATGGAAATGGGTGAGCCCAAAAACGAAATTAAAATAAAATTGGGCTTTAGTTATAAAGTTCGAGCCCAAAATAAAATCCAAAAATACATATGCTTGGCTCCAAATTTGACCGCCCTCTTGTCCGAATTTGCTCTTCATGTCTTCATAACAATTGTAGCTCTCTACGAATTATCTAAAATATGAAAAATGAGGCAAATCCAATGTCTCGGTTCAAGAGTTATGGTAAAAATAGTGAAGCAATGTAAAACCGGAATTTATTATTAAATAATGGCTAAAATATAATAAAAGGCCCAAAAGCCCAAATAAGTATAAAAGCCATTATTTATTAGCTAAAGAGTCCTAAATTATTAATCAAGAGACAAAAAGTAGTGTATGAAATATTCAATTATCAATGTGTCATGTGAGATAGGCCAATTTCTATCACTGTACCAAATTTCAACCCAATCGGAGATACTCCAAAAAAAGACCCTTGTAGAAATCACAAAATCAAAACTTAAAACAGCGAAAAAAAGTGGTCTAAACGTTGGAATTTGGGGAAAATAGGGTGTACCTCACTCTCTACTTGAGAGTGACTCTTTCTCGAATGCCCAATTCCTTGTGAATAAGACCTGGTTTGGGTGATCCGGGTGAGAAAAATTTCGTCCGGCCCACCGAACCACCTAAACTACCAAAAACGAAGCTATTTACACTACGATACTAATCAAACCGATGCAAATTCCCCCCAGCGGCGCCATATTTTGACAGAGATTTGCCGTAATCTCCCAAAATAACCAGATTAGAAAAGGATTTGCGAGTATAATGTAACCTGGGTCGTTTCCCAACGAAGTCCTTGATCGGTTCAATTCGCTGACAATAAAAAGCTGTGGATAGATGGGGTTTTTTTGATTCAGAATAATATTAAAGACGAAGTAACGAGACAAAACAAAATAACACGAATTGAAAAAAAGAGGATTAAAGGATCAACCCACGATTTCGGATTCACCCACTACCCTTCCTCGAACGAAAGTTATTTATAACCGAACTCGTAATCGACTCTAGACAAACCGAAATCTACGCATTTGTCTAGAAATTACCTCAACTGAACAATCGTTTAGAAATTGTTCGAATCGTTGACGCACCTCCGTACGATCGCACGAAATACTTTAACCCGGTCAGAACTTCGTCCTTGGGAAATATTGATTTGGGTTTTTAATCAAAAACCCAATCCGAACCAAAAATCAAATCGATTAAGGGATACGAAACGAGTTAGACGGTTATCGATTAGGCGCGAATCCTCTAGATAGTGGATGGAACCCTCATCGTGGATCAATCTCAGGAATTTAGCCGAACATAATTAAGAAAGACGAAAAACAGATGAAGAAAGCGAAGAACACGAGGAACATTGCAGAGAATTTGAAAACTACTATTTTGATCCTCTGAATTCTAAAAATGTGAATGAATCAGATGTTTGTGGCTACCACTAACTTAAACCTAATCCTAAAATGGAAATGGGTCAGCCCAAAAACAAAAATAAAATAAAATTGGGCTTTAGTTATAAAGTTCGAGCCCAAAATAAAATCCAAAAATACATATGCTTTGGCTCCAAATTTGACTGCCCTCTTGTCCGAATTTGCTCTTCATGTCTTCATAACAATTATAGCCCTTTGAATCATCTAAAATATGAGACAAAAATGAGGCAAATCCGATGTCTGGTTCAAGAGTTATGGTAAAAACAGTGAAGTAATGTAAAACTGGAATTTATTATTAAATAATGGCTAAAATATAATAAAAGACCCAAAGCCCAAATAAGTGTAAAAGCCATTATTTATTAGCTAAAAAGTACTAAATTATAAATCAAGAGACAAAAAGTAGTGTATGAAATATTCAATTATCACGTGAAGTAGAGTATTTTTGGCGCTTTACTTTTAAGACCGGATGAAGTAAACGACGGTCTTAAAGGTTACCATTTAAGACCGTCCTTTATTAATGTCCGGTCTTAAAAAAAAATTCAATATTTAGTAACGGGCACCATTTATTCCCGGTCTTAAAAGTATAACCTTTAAGACCATATTTTATATATATCCGGTCTTAAAAGTTATACTTAAATTTTTCCTTATTTTTTTGGACTACAGAAAATATAAGTCGGGCTGTACGAAATTTCTCTAATAATGTAATTTATATTTCAATTTTTTAATAACATTTTTGAGACAAGATGAAGTAAACGATGGTCTTAAAGGTTACATTTAAGACCGTCCTTTATATATGTCCGGTCTTAAAAAATTTCAATATTTAGTAACGGGCACCATTTATTCTTGGTCTTAAAAGTATAACCTTTAAGACCATCTTTCATATATATCCGGTCTTAAAAGTTAAATTTAAATTTTTCCTTATTTTTTTGTACCACAGAAAATATAAGTCGGGCTAATGCAATTTATATTTCAAATTTTTTAATAACATTTTTAAGACCGGTTGTTTTTTATGCCGATCTGAATAATATATTTAAGACCTATGAAAAAATGATCCGGTTCAAGAAGTTCTTTATATTTACAAAGTTGCCACCGGTAATACCTTTAAGACCGGCGTGTCGATACTCCGGTCTAAATGAGGTGGTCTTAAAACGTTTTTTTTTTTTTGCACTAGTGGTTTGAACATCAAGATTATGTAATGATGGTACTTGTTTAAATTTATGTTGTTTTTTTATGAATTGTGATTATTAAACTTTGAAGATTCAGATTTCAGAAATTGGAATGATGAATTTGGATGAATGCTTAATGCTTATATATGTTATTTTTCAAAAAAAAAATAAATAAATAAATAATCAAGTCAAATGTAAATGGGTCACCCAAAACCCGGTTAGCTTTGTTCATTTTTGTGCTATCCCATTTACATGGGTTTAAATGGGTTGAGGTACATGTATAGGCTAACCCATACCCATTTAAGGTTAAATGGGCGGGCTATAGGTTTGGCCTCGGGTTGCCCAACCCGCCCATTGCTTTGCCCTAGCTAAATGACATTTTTACCAATCGATTAACATCATATAAGTGTTTTGTGCCCTTCTACACTGACACTTTAATTTCTATGGCCTATACATACTTTGTTCACTAACCATTATGGCTGAGTTACTTTGCCTCTGAAAGCTATTTTATCTCTTGACATTCTTGGGACTCTTCATGAACTGGGCTTAGCTATCCTCCTACTTTAGGCTTATTCTCAAGTCTCTAGGTTCAAAATTCATGATATAATAAAAGCTTCCTTGAGAGGTTGCGGTTCCCCACTTAAGGAAGCTTTGCTGACATACTAAACTATAAAATTATTAGTTTATTCTTTTCTTTTGTCTTTTAAATACGCAATGCACTCGTAACACATGTTTTTTTTACCTTTTCCCTGCACAATCTGAGACCCCTGTAACCCTTAACAGCACAAAGCTAGCAGATTAATCTTCACTTTTGTTTTCTCATCTCATTTATTCCTTCTTGTTTTGCCCTTTTTCTTTTCAGTTCAATCTTAGTAGCTTCTTCTTCATTTTAGATGGGAATAACTTGGCTACTCAGCAAACCCTCCTGATATAGTCTCTTGATCCTAATCATTCAAACCACCCACATTTCGAGAGAGGTCATTATATATATATATATATATATAACAGAGTAGCTAGTACGTACGTGATGGCCCAAGAATTAGCAGATGGTATAGACACGATGATGTCCACAGAGATGGAAAGCAACAAGAAGAAAAAACAGTTCACATTTGCCATGAAAGGCCAATAGGAACAAGTGACGAGAATGTACGAGGAGGATCCAAGGGCTCACAAGTCCATAATAACAAGGTCAGGAGACACTGCCTTGCACATAGCTGTGTCTGAAGGGAAGGACGAGGTGGTGGCAGAAATGATAAGGTCAATTATGTCGGATCAGAATCAACTTGACATTAAAGAGGCCCTGCAAACTCATAACAATAGGAGAAACACTGCTCTGCATTTAGGGTGTGCATGGCAACACTCCCAGAATGACTTTTTTCTTAATTTCTGTGCCTTGGAACACAAACGGACGGGAATTGTGTTTGGTAAATCTGGTTTTTTTTTTTGCTCTCAGGATGAACCGGTTTATTTTTTGTGCTGGGGAATGAAAAAAAGAAGCTAAAAATTTTGGCTTCTCTATTCCAGGGCAAAAAATCAAAATTTATTTTTCCTTCAATCGAAGCAGAAATTTACCCTCGTTCACCATCACCACCATCGCCATCGCCCACCACCATCACCACCACCACCGCCACCGTCCCACCACCGCCACCACCACCACCACCGCCGCCCCACCACCACCACCACCGCCACCGCCGCCGCCACCACTACCGCCCCCACCACCACCCCACCACCGCCATCGCCATCGCCACATAAATAATTTTTTGAATATAAAAATTACATAAATAATTTTTTTAGGAAATTTAAATTTAAGTTTATTTGTAAAGTATAATAATTATATTAATTATTAAAGAAAAGGACAAAATGGTAAAAATAACTCATTAATCCTTCATCTTCTTCCCTTATTATTTTTTTAACTCCCAAACAAGGGGAGGAAAAATGTGTTACCAAACGTAATTCTGATTCTCGGAGTAAAAATAAAATGGGTTAACAAACATAATTCGATTCTCAGAACTCTTCTAAAGCACAGAATCAGAAAAAATTGTTTCATCTCGAAGCTTGTCTTTGGGCAAAGAATGGTTGCCATGCACACCCCGAGCGGCTAGGGAACTCCACAATATGTGAGAAAATTGCAAACGTGGAGCCGTCATTGCTGGCTTGTTGTAACGGTGACGAAGAGACACCCCTCTTCTCGGGTGCTCGCTTTGGTAGAGAGCCGTCTTTTTCCCCCCTTCATTATATCCAAAACTGTAACCTTCCTGACACTCCATCCTACGATGCCAACTGTAGAAGGAACGACGGCGACACTATTTTTCACCGCATAATCAGTGGCCACTATTTTGGTAAATTAAATCAACAATTTCATCGTCCTTCTCCTGTCTTCCTATGAAGCATAAGAGAGAAACTGAATTATCATATGCATGCAGATTTAGCATTCCAAATAATACACTTGTATGAAGATCCTGTGGCAGCTCGGTGAACGAGGATGGGTTGTCGCAACTCCATCTGCTGGTAGCGAAAACTTCCTCCTTCAGAAGTGGTAGCCGCCTTGGACGACTTGAAGGCATCATCTATCACTGTAAGTAGTTAAGGAAGCGTAGGCTTTTAATGTATTGCCTCTTAATCTTAATTCTCGTCCTCTTCATTAAGTTATAAACATGCAATTTCAAATGCCTATATGCAAGGCTTTGTTTAATTTTTGGCAAGGTTTATTCATTGAAAAGCTTAAGGAAGCAGAACCGCCGCAATTCCTTACTGATAAACTCAAGGATGACCAAACGAAATGTCCACCAAATTACCGCGTATTGTGGCACATTGTCAACATCATCAAATCTACTGTCACTACTGGTATTCCATTTACTATGCATGTCCAATTAAGTACAACCTATATTTTCTTTCTTTTGCCTAGTGCAAGTTACACTACAACCTTTATAGAGACCTTTATTCTATATTTAGGACCGAGGTAGTAAGATATATTTACCAAATTTCATTATATTAAAGAAGTTAGTTAATATGAATTTTATTGTCTAAAGGGTCAAGGGGTAGGGTTAGGAGTAAGGACCGCCCTTCATAGGCTCAGGCCTAAAAGGTTTGATTGTTTAGGCCCGACTTCTATAAAACTCTCCCTTTATGAAGCTCGGCCTTTATAATATCGGGTCAAGGCCGAGTCCGCGGCCTTTATGCCCATTTAATTAAAAAAAGACTATTTTTTATCTTCTTAAAGAAATAAAGTTGAAACAATAAATTCAATAAAGTTGAAACAATAAATTCCTAATTTAAGACATAAATGTTACTAAAATTAAAATAGCAAAGTACTTTATAGGTGTCTACACCTAAAAATATAATTTATATACATGATAAGTGAAGCCCCAACATAATACTTTGAGCAAAACTTAACTATTTTTTTTGGAGGACTTTTATATGTACTACATGCTCATTTAAGTTTTTCGTCACGCCTTGAAACCTAAAGGGGTGATTGAACTTACATTCCTTAAGCCTTATACTTATAAACATGCAACTCAAAATACATGGATCCTACCTATAGATTACATGGAGCATCTAACTTTAAATAATAACACAAAAGTCTAGCGTTCGGATTACAACAAGTAACAATACTTCAAAATAAGTCCACGAACTTTAAATCCTTAAGGAGACTCTTCACCACTCGCGGGAGGTATAGGATTAGCGATATCATCGAACCAAAAAAAATTTTCTTGTGAATAACATCCTATTCTTATAATTTAATAAAATACAAAAATAAATATTTTAAACATTTTTATATTTGAATAATAACAATATGTCGATAACTTCAATCTCTATATCATATGGTCATGAATAATAACATAACTCTATATAAGATCATCAATCAACTAGCTCAAAATACATAATATATCGTTTTGTTTGACAAAACCAATTTAAAACAGTAAATCATAAATATAATAGCACTTTATATAAAATATCATTAATCAATTAATTTCGGTACATAATAAAACCTTTTATTTAACATAATCAATTTTAACCATAATTTTCAAAACCACATTTTTTTCTCGTAGAAATTCACAACAAGAAAACGGGAAAATAGCGACGGAATAAATTTCGTTGCAAATTTGGAGATATTTGTGACAGATTTACAATTCCGTCGCAAATAAGGAATTTTGTGACGGATTTTGTCAATCAAAATCCGTCGCAAACAAGAACTTGTTTGCAAAGGAAAAAATGTCTGTCGCAAACCGATGGTCAAACGACCATCGGTTTACGACGGACCAAGTAGTAGGCCGTTGGTTTATGACGGACCAATTTGTGAGTCAAAAATAGTCAATTTGCGATGGAATTATGGGTTTGTTGCAAACCGAGGATCAAAGATGTTAGTTATGATTAGTTTTGATGATGTCTTGTATAGATGCCATTATTCGAGCAAAAAACTTGCATACTATATTTCTCTTTTTTACTTTGACTAATTCTTATATTTAATGTAGATGTGAAGTTTACTAATGAAGAACAATCAAGAAAGGAGATCTGAAGAAGGAAGAACTTCCCGAATATAATGGGAATATCAACATTCAAGTTCTTGTGATCTTGGAAGTCTCTATGATCAAGCGGAAGTTGGAATAGCTTAATTCGGTGTTGAATTAAGCTATTTGAAATGGCATCATGAATAGTGTTTTTGTGCAACGAAACGTATGTATGAACGTGACCGTCTTGATGAACAAGAATCGAATGTGTGGATAGTGAACTCGACATTACTCGCATATGAAAGTAGCAGTACTCGAGTAGGCAAGATGTGATACTTGAGAGTATGCCCTTTGTTCAAAGAACTCGTTCGACTATGTTTCACGTTTCACTTGGGCGAGCTCAGGTTATTCGATGATATCTCCTTAACCAGACGTCCGATTGAGGTGAAACCAATTTTGAATGAAAATAGACTCCCAATGCGTCATTTTTACATAAAATTAAAGCCCAAAGGAGTTCAGATGAGGGAGCTATGAATTTTGGAAGATGACAAAGAAATCAATGTCACACAGAGACCAAGCTTCGGTATTTTGAGTGTATCTCACAAACGACAAATCCGAATGAGCTGAAATTGGTACCATTGGAAACTAGATTCAAATACCTTTTCAAAAACATCAAGAACAAAGAAAAAAAGATCAATTGAAGGATATATGATGTTTTGAAGTTGATAGTCAGTTCATGATGTTGCAAAAAAAACGCTGGTTAAGAACAACCTCCATTCATCTGATGATAACGGACAAAATACAATGAATTTGGAGCTGATTCTTCTTGCATTGGAAAGAAGACTTAAAGAGCTTTCTGAGGATGAGTAATTTGGAATTAATCATTCTCTTTCAAGAAACCATCCGAAATTACTTTCATCCTTTACTCAAGTAAAGCTTCTTAGCTCCGCAAGTAATTTGTTTATTCAACATTACTTTCCGGAGTTACTTGAGTAATATTTCTTGGGCTAAAGTATACATTTGATCCTTTATGTTTGCCTCTGGTATCATTTTAGTCCCTTAAGTTTGTAAAGTGCACGTTTGGTCCCTTAATGTTAACACCGTTAGTCTGACTCAACGGAAAATATTGACTCAACAGTTTTAAGCGATGACTGTGCAATTAAAATGGTGAGCAAGCATGCTTATATGTTAGTATTTTAATAAATTAATATTTTGAATCCTATTAATTGAAAACAAAATTAATCTTTACGGACTGTTTTGTGGTTTTTCACAATTTGTGAAGATTAAAATATATTTTTTTGTCGAAGAAAATTAAATATTTTTCAATTAATAGGATTTAAAATATTAATTTATTAAAATAGTAACATATAAGCATGCTTGGTCGCATTTAATTGCACAGTTATCGCTTAAAATTGTTGAGTCGGTTGTTAGTTCTCTATGTGTTTTGATGATAATTAACAATTGTAAACATTCATTGAAGTTGGTCTTTGGCAAGTTGGAAAACTTATCGTCAAAGCCACACTCGAGTATTGGTTTCAATACTCGAGTATTGACTTGACAGAGAATTGCTCAAAAACCATTACACAAAGCAATACTCAAGTATTGGACATAATACTCGAGTATTGGACTTACAGAGAGTCATCAAGTTTTTCATCTTATGAAAACTCGAGTATTGGTTTTGCATACTCGAGTATTGGATTTCCACAAAGTTTTCATACTTAACACTTGTTTTTAAATACTCAAGTATCCATTTGAAAACTCAAGTATTGACTTGACATCAATTTATCAAAGTTTTCAAACTCCTTGAATACTCAAGTATTGGTATAGACACTCGAGTATTGGGTGATTTAAAGACTACAAGCTTTGTGCATATATCGAATACTCAAGTATTCATTTCAATACTCAAGTATTGACCTGGGAAAGCCTTCACAAAGTTTTTCAAAATGAATACATACTCGAGTATTGAGTTCAAAACTCGAGTATTGGACATACAGAAAGCTTTGCCCTTTGTCAATGACTTGAACACTCAAGTATTGAAAACAATACTCAAGTATTGAGGTTTTGAACTTAAACTTATTTTCATATCAAAAATTCAAAACTCGAGTATTGAGTTGGAAACTCAAGTATTGGACATACAGAGAGCTTTGGTCTTAATCAATAACTTGAACACTCAAGTATTGAAAAGAATACTCAAGTATTGAGGTTTTGAACTTAAACTTATTTTCATATCAAAAGTTCAAAACTCGAGTATGGATTTGCATACTCGAGTATTGCTCATATTTCAACATTAAGGTCCAAAGGTCAAGTCTCGATGATACTTCTCTGTAAGAAGAATACTCAAGTATCAGAATGAATACTCAAGTATAGACTTAAGTGCACAGTGACAAACTCGAGTATTGATACACATACTCGAGTATTGAACGCTAAGTTTGAAAATCAAATCTGACGATTTTGCTATACCTTCTTGTTTGATCCTAATACTTCCTATGATTATTCTCTAATGTTCCTAGACATGTTTAATCACTTTATTGCTGAGTTTCAGACAAATTAGAGAATGTACATTGAAGGTTTAAAGCAAAAGCAAAAGTGATGTCAGCACATTAAATGCAAACCTTGAAAGTTGCATTCTTTTGGGTAATCTATCTGCACACGCCTACAAGGGATTAAAGAATGATTTCTACTTCTAGTAGCTGCCATTCCAACAGACTAATTTGCAGAGAGTCAACTCTGATATTCTACCCAGTTGGATTAAGTGAAGATTAGAGAGAGAAGATGCCTAAACCATCTGCTAATCTTGGCTGAACTTCTCCAACGGATTTATTGGGATGGCAACGGTCATTTAATGATCTCTGAGTATAAATAGAACTGCATTCAAGTCTCCCCAACAACTACAACAACCGAAAACGCACAAGCATTCAAGTTTCTCAACTACCTTTCGGTTTTCACTTGTATTCTGTCTTTTGACATTATAAGCTTCGGTGTTTATTATTATCCACTCTTAGAGAGAGTTTTTATCGTAAATCATTTATTGAAAAGAATCACAAGTCAATGGGACTTGGTGATTTGGGAGTTCATTGATTACAACTTGTAAGGGGGAGTGAGTTCTAGAGAGAGAACTACTCTTTGAGTACGAGTGTGTAATCTTTGTGATAGTGGAAAATCCCAGTGAGACTGGGGATTGGATGTAGGTCAAGTTGTTAAGACCGAACCAGTATAAATCTACGTATTCATTGTTCTTCCCTTTACTCGTTCATCTCTGTTTTTGTTGTCTAAAAACGAGCTACTTTCAAAAGTTTTTAAAATACCCAATTCACCCCCTCTTGGGTATATAGCTCCACTTTCATCAAGTATTTTCCATTAAGTCGACTAACGGTGTTAGCATTAAGGGACCAAACGTGCACTTTACAAAGTTAAGGGACTAAAATGATACCAGAGGCAAACATAAAGGACCAAATGTATACTTTAGCCTATTTTTTTAGCTCTGCAAGTAATCTAGTAATAGCCATTCCTTTTCAAAGCTTATTGACATTACTTTCACTATTACTCAAGTAAGATCTTTCTAGCTCCGCAAGTAATGTCGTTCCACTCATTTTTAAAGAACTATTTCAACATTACTTTCGAAGTTTACTCAAGCAATACTTTCTAGCTCCACAAGTAATTCTAAGAAAAGCCTCTGGAGGTTCTATTTCTTAAAGAAATGAGATATTACTCAACCGAAAAGCATTTCAACGAGTCGAAGCATTTACTGCACTAAAAAAGCAGAACACGCAAACGGAATTAAAGCGTCTAGCAGTCGAAGACATTCCAACTATTATTCTGACTCATCTTCTGCACAAGTAGGCGAACGCATTTAATGAAGGCACAGATGTTTAAATGCTCTCAACGGACTGATATTCAAAATAGTTACTATTCACAACGATAATATTACACAACGGCCGAGAGACGATTGTCTATAAATAGAGAAGCATTCAAAGATAGACTTACAAACGCAGAGACACGAGCTTACATCTTCAAAATGTCAATACTCTGATATTCACTTACTCTCTGTTCTTAATGCTTACATAGTTTACCGTAGAGAGTGTGATGATAGATTATGTACTTCAGTGTTTATTTATTCACTTTTGAGAAAGAGAAGATTTATCTGTAAACATTCAATCTGAGAGTTACTCAAGATTGGGTGATCTTAAGTGAGAAACACATTGTGTTGATTACAGCTTGTAAGGGGAGCAAATCTAGTGAGAGGGTTACTTTGAGTACAGAGTGTGTAATCAAGTGGGTGTATTGATTACAGTTTGTAAGGGGGAGTGAATCCTAGTGAGAGGCTTACTTCGAGTATAGAACGTGTAATCAAATTGAAAGCAGATAGTGGATTGAAAATCTCAAGTGGAGCTTGGGGACTGGACGTAAGTCAAGGATTGGGCCAAACCAGTATAAATCACAGTTTGCATATTCTCTTCCCTTATCTTTTTACATTTCCAGCATATACTTATTTGAATATCTAACTGTTGATTTAGAAGTTGCGAAAAGTTTTTTTCAAAGTTCCTAAAGTTTTATTAGACATCCAATTCACCTCCTCTTGGGTGATAGCCAGGTCTAACAAAAGACTGCCGATTTGCGATAGGATTCTCGGGTCCATCGTAAACTGTTCCAACAGTTATGACGGACCAAGCTCTTCGTCGCAAACTTGATCACAAGTTTTTGACGGATAGAGCTATTCTGTTGCAAAATCAAAGTATAATTTTAGAATTCAAGTTCATGGAGTTCATTTATGTTCGAGTGCGGCGTTTCTCTCCTCTCTGCAATAGCTCTCTGCCTTCAAGCGCGTCTGACCACCACCTTAAGCTGGTTGTCGCCGTCCGACCATGTCTTCCTCTGCCATGAGCCGTACTACACCGTCTGCGCTCTTCTCTCTCCACCATGAGCCGTTCTTCGTCGTGTAAGATTTCTTTTTCGAGTTCTTAGATCTTTGTGAAACTGTTCTTGATATGAAAAATTGTAGACATAGTTCTTGAGATTGCTTTGGTACAGATGCATTGAATTTGGGAACTATTAGAAGGATATATATATATATAAATTGGTTGAATTAGATCTTGATGAAGTAGGTATTTGTTTTATTATAAAGAGCAATGGGAGAAGTAAATCATTTATGCCTCGTATAAATGGATCTGAGGATGCTAGATAGATTTATTTTCTGCCAAGTAGAGTAAGAGATTGCATATGAAAGAGATGAATATATTTTAAAATGATGTAGTAAATAATATGAATAATTTTTTTTTTTTTTTTTTTTTTTTTTTTTTTTTGCCATGATAAGTTTATTTATTTTTCAATATAATACGTAGGTACGTCAATTTAACTACTACTTTATTTTGGTAGTTTTCCCTCCAGGGCACCTTTCTTGGCTCCAGCGTCTCTTCATAAGCTTTTTTGGCACTGTGTGGTGCTCCTTGTAAACCCTCAATTTTATTTGATTTATAAATAAATGGTTACTTAATATCATTATTACTCCCACAATAACTTTAAAGATATATTTTAAAGATAAATTCGGTTTCTAATTTAAAAAGTAAAGATCCTAGAAGAAAACTTGCCGTAAAAAAGTATTTTATTATGCATGATTTATTGCAATGGAATAATCATGTTACAACATAAAGTTCTCAAATACATTATTATTTCCTATAAGACGTCAAGAAAAAATATGTCTAAAGGAAATTAGGGAGGCGCCTTGTCTGCTACTTTTGTTCTTCTTCATATAAACCTGATTTAAGTGTGTTAGGAAATACATTAGGGACAGTTAGATCTATGTAATTAGGAATTACGGGTAGATCCCATATAATTAGGGATTATGGGTAGCTCCTCTCTCTTATATATATACCTATATATTTATCATGAAAAATACGAAATTCAGATTATTCATTTACAAAGTGATTTCCAATCTCTGGGATATTACAACAAAATATGAGTGATACTAAATAAATAAGTTTTAATTAATAATATTCAGCTGCTAATTTATAATAAATTTGGCTATTTATAAAAAACTACATTTTATTTTGGTAAAATACTGAAACTAACTTATAGGTATATGGGATCATAGGGAGTATATATGGGAACGAGTGCATTTTTGAATTAGCAAAGTAGTTGAGCTGTATCAGACACAGGAGATGATGACGTAGATGCAGCTTCTACTCCAGTCCCTAATGAAGGACAAGAGTACTAGGTCGGCTCACGGTGATGATGACCATACCGATGATGATGATGACCATATTGCTACTATTTAGACTCTTTTTTTTTTTTTTGTTCATTTTATTCATAATAATATTATTTATATTTTGTTTTCTCTATGTAAACTCTTATGATTGTTACTATATATTTTTATGATATACAAATCTTTTTTTTATTTCATAATTTTTTATATTATATTTTTTTTATAAAATGAATTTTACAACGAAATTTATTTTACTTTGCAAATTTGGAAATTTGCAACAAAAAATGTTTTCCTTCGCAAATTTTTTCTGTTACAAAAAATTGTTTGCAATGGACAAAAATGCCGCAAACCATTTTTGCGATGGAAAATCCCTATTTTGCAACGGATTTTGTCCATTGCAAAACAAGATTTTTTTTTTTTTTTTTTTTTTTTTTTTTTTTTTTTTTTTTTTTTTTTTTTTTTTTTTTTTTTTTTTTGTAGTGCTTCTTAAGAACGAATGACAAGCATGACCACATAGTTTATAAGGGTACTAACCAAGCATGGCTCAAAGCCATGAAACAAGCTTGCACACATAGGGCATAAGATAACTAACCAAGCATGGCTCGAAGCCATCAAATAAGCATGGACATACAAGTCCATTAAACAAGCATGAGATCAACAAATCTCATGAATATCAAGCGACCTCGAGGTTAACCATTGTGCACCAAGAACTAACAATACTACCATTAGTAACTAGTATTACGTATTCAGTCCTTTCCAAAACATTTTCAAGCATACTTGGGGTCAATTTATCAAAGTAATAAAAATTCTTCCTTCAAGATAATAACGATTTTATCTCATACTTCATAATTAAATCCCCAAACATGAAGTTTCACAAACAATATTTCAAAACTTTCCTTCAAATTTAATATGTTGATAAAATTCTTTTAAAACATCAAGAACTCGCATAAAAACATTCCATTTCAAATAATAAATTCTAGCTTATAACCTTTCCAAAATCTAGGATCACTTCAATATAAAATTTATGAAAAATACCTCAAAAGTCTCATTTCTATTTAACTGCATAACTATGAATTATGCTTTGAAACAATTGGAAGAAAATACGTAATAACGAATAAAATAACCATTCTTTACTCATATACTGTCAACCAATATTCCCTCATAAAATCATACTTTTAAATATGGAAATAAACATAAAAGTTCAACAACAAAAAAATATCATTTATAAAAGTTAGAGACGCTATTCACTCACCCATTGCTCCTTCGAAACTATACCTTTACTAAAATCCTTTAGTTTCACTTTTCTCTTAAGCTCAAACAATTTTCAATTCCTATAAGTTTTCATAGAGATAGGTCATCCTTGGTATTCTTTTATCCTTATACATATATACCCACTAAGACATGATTAAGTGCCTATTGTCCTACCCAAAACTCTGAACTCATGATTAGATGCATTTATGCAAAAATATTATCATTTTTGGACTTAACAAAAAATCTGACTATAATTTTTCAATCATAACGGTTCCAAACTTGTGCTAGAGGCCTTATCTTACACATAAGTACTTTCTAAATCCATTGGAAGACTTAGATTTTGGAAAAATAATCTCCTTCATGCTTAAACAGGGCTGGCAAAAATAGGGTACATGGGAAAAGTTCATAAAATTGAACTCTAATACTGCCTTTACCTTCATATAAGCCTCTTGATGCTTTTGTATAGCTTACCATCTTAGGATAATTATCCTATAACATAACACTTTAAGACAATGGCTATTTAATAACCCATTTTTAGTTCAAAATATCTAATTCAATAACCATCCATCTTCGTCCTTTATATGAAACTTAACTAACTAAACTATCATATATAACTCAACTATCATCTTATTTGAACACTTGATTCTCTTTTTTTAAGCTTTGGACAGTTTCATACTTAAATATGAAATTTTCCAGATTTTAAATAATTTAGATGTCCTTGAACACAGTCTAGCCATCAAATGATTTTCCAGCATGCACGATTTTTACCCTCTACATCAAGAGTCCACATATGGTGCTAAGAGCTTAGATGCTTATTACATGCTTATACCTCAATTTGAGGTATAAGCATGTAATCTTTTATTTTTTTTAAATTTTTTATATATTGTATTTATTCATATTTAAATTATGTGCTGCTTTCTGGAATTTTTTTTGCATCCAGTATCTCAAATTAATTATTTTCCATGATACTGGTGTTACAGACAAATATTTTTAAATGCAGTACTGGAAACTAATTAATTTGAGATATTGGGTGCAAAAAAAATTCCAGAAAGCAGCACATAATTTAAATATGAATAAATACAATATATAAAAAAATTTAAAAAAATAAAAAATTACATGCTTATACCTCAAATTGAGGTATAAGCATGTAATAAGCACATAAGCTCTTAGCACCATATGTGGACTCCTACATCAACCTTATATAACATATATCCATTAATTTTTGGATACAATAGCGTCAGAAAAATTTGGACATACAGCATCGCCAAATTCCTCAAAATTCTTCCAGCTTAGCAATTATCTTAGGGAGGTTTTAAAAGCATATTCTAATAACTTAAAATACTTATGCATAACTTCGTGGGTCTTTTAGCTTTCAGGCCACACATTTAAACCCACATACACTCCAACATTATGCACCCACATAACCTTTATACCCATTATCCTTCCTAACATTTGAATACTTCTAAATTCCTCTTAAAGTTTCCAACGGTGACACTACTTAAACATTTAAACGGAAATTTCCAGATTCAATCCCACTTTCTCAACTCCCCTAAATTAGTATGCATGTGATGAAGCTAGCTACTACAAATCTTATTACAATTACTGAGCATGATTTCTTTTGTTAGATAATTTCATTCATCGTGTTCTCTCTCTAGCTCACCACTTTCAGCATCAATCCATCAGCAGATTTAATACCGGATGGAAGAAATGACGGTAGATTGATGTTTAAGGGACTTACATTGGTCCAAAGTTAGCTTTGCATGTAATGATTCACCTCTTCTTCTTCTCCATCTCACCTCTCGGTCTCACTCTCTTTCTCTGTTCTGTTTCTTTCTCTGGCCGAAGGAATGGGAAAATGAATGGGAAATTAGTGAATTAGAGGGCTGAATGGGTTCTGTCCTAATATTAAGTGGATCAATGAGGGAGCATGCATGTGGGAGAGGTGAGGTGTCACATATAGAAGAGGGTGGGGGATGTGAGATGGCGTTAAATTAAGGAGAGAGGATGTGTGTGTGTATGCTTCTATCCAAATATGAGTGAGCTATCCGAAAGTGAAGTGGGTGTGATTCCTTCATGCACTAGCCGAACGGAATTTAAGAAATGAGGAGGGTAGATAATTAATAGGAAGCTACACGTATGAGTCTGTGGGTGCCTATTTCTGCCGAATATTTAGAGTGGAGTGAGTGTGTATCCGGTGAGAGAGAAAAATAAACTTAATTAGACTTCTTTGTCCCTCTATAAATCTTTTATTGCAACTTCGTCATTTAATTATGTAATTGCAAATATTATATAAGTGTTAGAAATAAATGCTTAATTCCATATAAGGATTTTTTTTCTCCTCATTTAGCTTCTCTAGGCCTAAAATATCAACTCTAAAATTTCCTAGCCAAAATTTATCTTCTAACTATTTTTCCTTAAATTTTTGGAAAAATAGGCCATAAGATCCAGAAAATAGCTTTAAAACAATATAGGCCAATTTTTCACAATTAATCCTTTCATAATATTTCTAGATCCTCAAAATAATATTTTATAATTTTTTCCCTCATTTTTCACGGTACAAAAATAATCTTTAATAATTATCTTAAGTTTTTCTTATAATAAGCTTAAGATTTTGTTGGCTCTTTCTAACTTAGTAGCTTACTTCTTCCAGTCTTATTCCCAAACTTCTAGTCCCAAAATTTGAGATGTTACATTTTCACCTTGCAATCTTAATTTTAATCCAAATAAAATTCACTTTCAAGTTTTACCATCTAGTTATTTTTTGCTTTAAATTCAGATACATTGTTATTAAAACTCATAAATTTCTAATTAAAATCATTATCTAATGTCCAAATTAGCCTATTTTTTAGAAATTTAAATGAATAAACCATTATATCAAAACCAAATAAATCAAACCATTTTATAGAATTCAATTTTTAGAAAGAGATAATAAAATCTAAATATTTGCAACAACATTAATATTATAAAAATTCTAGTATTTTATGAAGATTTTTTTTTAATAAAAAAATAGTACAAATAAAAGGGCTTAAATGGGACAACCATCGGACCTACACTACTAGAAAACGAGCTAATTAGCGACGGAATTTACAATGGAATTTTTTATATCACAAATTTAGGGGTATTTGCGACAGAATTTAACTTTCATTGCAAAATAGCGATGTTTGCGACGGAATTCAAACTTCCATTGCAAGCGGTGGTCCAACAAACCGCCGGTTTGCGACGAACTAATATGTCCATTGCAAAACCACAAGGCTTCGTCGCAAACCCGCCGGTTTGCGACGGAAATACAACTTCCATCGCAAACATTAATGAGTTTGCGACGGAATTGAATTTCCATCGTAAACTCATTATTAATTTTCCAACTTCTTCTTTCTCCTTCATTTTCACTATTCGTCCCTCCCTTTGTGCTCTCCCTTTTCACCGTTGTCCTCCATCGCCCATCACCGTGCCGCCACCCCCGATTTCTGCCACCGCCCCTTCCGGTCTCCACCTCCACCATCGCCCATTTGCTAGGTAAGTTTGAAAAAAAAATCAGCTTTTTAATCATTTATTGTTAGATAGTTGCTTGGTATAATACTTTGATTATATATAGTGTAGTTTTTTTTTTTTTGGTTTAATTTTTGACCCTATGCAATCAAGATATGAATCTTTATATTTCTTTATTTGGTTATTGTATAAGCACTTTCAAAATTTTTATAATCCTCATTGATTTATGGAATCAATTAATGTGAATGCAATGAAAAGTAGTATGTAAGAATCTCAAGTATATAATATTTAAGAATATAAGAATCAAATGTAGTTTATATATAGTATTATCTATATTTTATTAAATTAGTATAAAAATAAAAATTCATTTTCATATTTTTATATGTTGTGATTTGTGATTCTCATTTATATGTTTGGGTAGTGGAATCCTGATGGATCTATTTAAAACAATTGGCATTGCAAAATTAGCTTACTATACATAATTATATAAATCAGCCATTTAAATAATAATAATGGAAATATTTGTGCATATAATTCAATCGAGAAGATTATAAATTAGTACTATTTATATAGTACAAATTAAATGTGTAGTTAATCAACCTTGATGTAATTGTGCGTTTACATTGTGATGAAATAATAGTATAAATGTTTTACAACAAATTTGTAATATGTCCTCATTTTCACCTGCACTTTATCATTCTTTTTTTGGCCCGTCCACATGCGGGTCCCCATCTTCTAGTATAATATCCTCATTCTCGGTTGCTTCTTTGGGATTTGTTCTTTGTTCTTTGCATGTGTTTGTTTGCCACTTTCTTGATTAAGTGGCAATTAGTTGGTATAAGCGGTCGTTGTATTTGCCATTTATATTTGTGACATGTTGATATGCAAAGTATATAAAATATATTAGTGGCCTAATTAGTAAGGAAGTTAGAATTGGTTAGTATTACCGTGTTATGGTCCAAAAGTCTTTGTGTAGGGTTGGGTTGGGGAAGTATGGAAGGCAATCGTAATAGGGGTTGGATGTACAATCGTCTAACTGAGAGAAGACAACTAACTCAAGCATTCTTGGAGGGTTTAGAAGAGTTCATCCAATTTGCTTTGGCGCAATCAAATAATTCAAGTACCTGGATCAGTTGTCCCTGTGTCAAATGTAGGTGTTTAAAATTTCAAGATCAGGGCACAATCATAATCCATTTGTGTAAAAAGGGATTCATGAAGGATTATGAATGTTGGAAATGTCATGGCGAAGTCCGACAGACACCGAGTGGTTATTACGGGAACAATAGTGATCGAGACAACCTTAATCAATATGAACAGTTGGAGATGGATGCCGCGGGACCATCCATTGGCCAATATTTTGATCTCGTTACTCATGGTAAACCATCATACATGGAAGAGGAGACCGATACACATAATCAACCATCATACATGGGAGAGGATCCTAATTCGGAAGCCAATAGGTTCTATAAAATGCTTCAAGATGTACAATGTCTGTTATGGGAAGGTTGCGAACACATTGAAAATAGTGAAGATTCATCGCTATGGACTAACCTAGCAACATTAAGCTTGAAGACTGATCACCATATGAGTGAGAGGAATTACAACGAAATGATGTAGATTATGAGTAAGGTTGTTCCCAAAGACAATAATTTGGCGAAGGATTTTTACCAAACAAAAAAAAGGGTGAAAGAGCTTGGGCTTAGATGTGAAAAAATCCGTTGTTGCCCCAAAGGATGTATGTTGCATTACAAGGATGATGCTGAGCTGACCAATTGTAAATTTTGTGAACATGACAGATACAAAGTTGTGAGGAATGGAAGGAAAACGACCCTTCAAGCATTAAGCAACATGTGAAACTTTCCTCTCATGCCCAGACTTTAGAGATTGTATTCATCAGAACAAACAACTACTTATATAAGATGGCACTGAGAGTATCGCAAGGATGAAAAATTTGTGACGCATCCATCCAATGCCGAAGCCTGGCTTAAATTTGACGAGGTGAATCCTTTGTTTGCATCGGATCCCCATAATGTCTGTCTTGGTTTATGTCCAGATGGGCTTGCTCCTTTCAACAACACGGGTAGGAATTATTCCTATTGGCCTGTGATTGTGACTCCGTACAACCTCCTACTTTCCATGTGCATGATAAGAGAGTTTTTGTTCCTTAACGCATTAATCCTTGGGCCATCCAACCCTAAAAAGATTATAGATGTGTACCTCAGGCCTTTGATAGACAAGTTGAAGATGTTGTGGAGTGAAGAAATTCTTATGTACGATGTATCATTGAGCTAGAATTTCACTATGCAGGCTGCCTTAATGTAAATGATAAATGATTTCCTTGCATATGGGATGTTGAGTGGCTGGCAAACGTTGGGAAGCTTGCATGTCCAGTATGTCCTAAATATATAGAATGTGGGTTTTAGCTTGCAATGCACTTGCAAGGTCTGTTGGTGTGACAGGCACTAGCGATTCCTGCCCATCAATCATTCACTTTGGAGAAATAAAAAAGACTTCAAATGAAATTTTGTTGAACAGGCAAATCAACCTTGTCGTTTAAGTGGCCAAGAAATAAGGGACAGGGTGAAGCACATTCAAAGTGTTGAAGAGGGGACTACTTCCAGTGAACTTGAGGGATATGGCGTTAATCATCGTTGGAACAAACACAGCATCTTTTGGGAACTACCATATTGGAAAGATCAATTGTTAAAACACAACCTTGATGTCATGCATATTGAGAGGAATGTGTTTTGCAATATTCTGTACACCGTGATGGACACAAGGGCAAGACAAAGGACACAGTCAACGCAAGACGGGACATAGAATCAATTTGTAGAAGGCCTAATTTGCATTTGGTGGAGTATGCCACGGGACAGACTTCCAAACCTAGAGCACCATACACATTCAATAAAGAGCAGAATTTAAAATTGTTGCAATGAGTTAAAGATCTGAAACTCCCAGACGGTTATGCATCAAACTTGTCAAGATGTGTTGACATGCATGAGGCGAAGTTATTCTGGATGAAGAGTCATGATTGTCATTTTTTTTCTAGAGATTGTTGTCGTGGGCCTTCAAAGCACTACTGAAGCATATATGGTCTATTATGACGGAATTTTCCATGTTCTTTAGAGAAATTTGTGCGTCTGAGCTTAATGTTGAAAAGTTACGACACTTTGAGGCAAGCATACCAATAACGCTATGCAAGTTAGAGATGGTGTTTCCTCCTAGCTTATTTGATTCAATGGAACATTTTCCTGTTCACTTAGCCTACGAAGCAAAGGTAGGAGGTCCGCAATAATATAGGTGGATGTGTCCATTTGAGAGGTAATATATATTTATTTTGTGCAATTATTAATTGACTGACATGGTGCTCTAGTTTATAAATACCCTCTAATTGTCCATTGTAGGTTTTTATGCACACTTGGGTGGAGTTTATCTTACGGAGCTGCAATAGTTGTTACCGGTGCAAAAAACATGTAACCAATGGGTATCGGTTTACAACTCTAGAAGCAAACAAAGGTACACTAAGTTGCAATTATGATGTATTTTGTCGAGGTGGCCAAGTTGATAGGGTCGAGGGCAATTACTACAGGAAGTTAATTGACATAATTCAGCTCCATTACCAGTAGGACAAGTTGGCGATTCTTTATAAATGTCAGTGATTTTATAACACTCCGCGTGGGACAAAAGTGGACAAATATGGAAATGTTGATGATGATGACCATCCCGGTGGTGATGATGATGATGATGATCATACTGCTGCTGTTTAGACTATTTTTTAGTACATATTGTTTGCAACATTATTATTTATATTTTGTTTTTTCTATATAAACTCTTTATGATTGTTACTAAATATTTTTATGGTATACAAGTTTTTTTTTTTGTAATTTTTTATATTTTTAAATGAAATTTATATTTATATATATATTTCAATAAAATTAATTGTGACGAGAATGCAAAATTCAAAATTTTGCAACGGAATTTGATTCCATCCCAAATTTCAAAATCTTGCGGCGAAATTGATTTTTTAAAAGCAATTGCGACAAACATTTATTTTCAATCGCAAATTTCAAAAATTGCAATGGAATTCATTTTCCGCCACAAATTTTGAAATTTGCAACAGAATTCAAGTTTTTCGTCGCAATTGCGACGCTATGTTTTATGATGACGAATTCCATCGCAAACAATTTTTGCTACGGAAAATGTCTTTTTTGCAACATTTTTTCCGTCGCAAAAAATGAATTTTTTTATAGTGCTATAAGGTTAGCCCTTGGCTTATTAGGGCCAATTGAAATTTGAGAGGCAATTTTTCAAGTATGGCCTTGTGATAAAAGGGCTTAAACGGGTTAGTCCGATAGGCTTAGCCTGTTTTTTCAACTTGATTAAGGAGCAAAAATACCTATATGAACTTTTACCAAAAGTGCATCTAACACTATGTACATTTTGGAGGTGTAAAAACACCTATGAACTTTCAAAATGTAAGCAAAAATTCTAGTACTGTTAAATTTACATATGCTTATGTGAAAAAGATTGTGGGTCCCACTACATTACGTAACAGTGTTATGTCAAATTTAACAATGGTGATAATACTTTTACTCCTATTTTGAATGTCCATAGGTATTTTTGCAAATCCGAAATGCATATAGTTTATAAGCATTTTTGTTCCTTCATCCTTTTCAAAAACACCTTAATCATTTTCCTTAGTTCCTTAATTCTATCTCCTCTTTAATTATTGTTAAGGGATCATCAATAGAGGTACATGATGAACAAAATTGACAAATATGATAAATATGTCTTATATTTAGGGCCGAGATCAACTCTCTAAATATGTCTTATATTAAGGACTGGAGGGAGTATTTCTTGACATTCAACAAATATAGAGCACCGTTACTATTTTTTTGAAATAAGGCAACGTTTATTTTAATTAAAAACAATATTTTTATTATTTTGATGACCATGATATAAAAAAATTAAATGATGTATTCTATTGTCCTTTCCTTCCTTGCTAAAGTATGAAATTAAGCGTGGGTTGTCACGAACTACGTGGACTTTGATCCCTTTACGAGTACGTAGGCCCTAGGCTTGGCTCTTTGTCAAGTTCGATAAGTCCCGGTTCTACACGAGAACATTGGCACCGACCGTGGGGAACCGTTGATTTTGATTCCCGTGACCAACGATGGTTACTACAACGTGTATCAGAATCTCAAAGTTGTGAAAGATATCAAAACCTAGCATTATAGAGCAAATTTACAAAAATCGAAGAGGAGGTCGCCGACGAGTATCCTCTCTCACTCCACCAATCAACAAAGGACAAAGGAGGTCTGTCAATCTCTTTGTACCTCTGTTCATGAAGAAAGGAAGGAACAAATGTGCGTACGAAGAACTATAGCAGCATCATCGACATTCAAATGCTTTAAACCTTCTGAGACCTTGGCAAGAATGGTGAGAAGATCCGGTTGTGTACTTCGTTGGGGAGTTTCTTTTTGGTTGTATGGATTAGGGCTCAACTACGTGGAGATTTAGAACCATATTTTCAAATCCAAAATCCTGAACCCTAATTTCGCTGAGATAAGACCAAACCCCCTCTTATTTGACGAGCTTCCTCTCAAAATCCTCGCAGAGGAAGTCTAACGTTCTGGTTTCTGTGTTGCCGAATCTGATTTTATCGGAGCTTTCAGTTTTGAGGAATTACCCGTTCTCCAATAGCTGTTAAAACCTCATCTTGCTTCGATGCTCTAACTTCGACGATGATTACGGGTAAGCGTGAAACTCAATGCTTTGATATTAGCTCGGCTTCGAAGATTAAGCTCGGACCGTAAGCCATGGGACCTGGAATCTTGGTGGAACTCGGCCTGTATGGTCCGACTTCTTTACTCGCTTGTTGGAATTCGGCCATTGTTAGTGCCATCTACAAAATGTGCCAGTCTTCTCTAATATCGGCAAACCGACGCCAGATTTTGGCATCTCGGTATCTACTCTATAGCTGTTCAGAGATGTTCGCTTTTTAGTTCAAGTATCATTCATTTGAACCATCAACATCCATCATCTTTGGCCCAGATTTGGAAGTTATCCAACGCCGAGCTTGGCCAACGACACTGATGTAATGGTCCCTTTATATGGACTTTTTAATCTCTCTTCTAATTGGGGTCATAATTTTTCTTGGTTGAAGGCGAGGTCATCATAATTTTTCCTGGTTTGAGGCCGAGGTGCTCATAATATTTTCATGTTGAAGGCCGAGGTACTCATAATTTTTCCAGGTTGAAGGCCAAGGTGCTCATAATATTTCCAGGTTGAAGGTTGAGATACTTTTGCTGAGCAACGAACTGCAAGAAGCGAATTAAAGGGAGAAAATGAAATATTAAATTAGAGATGATAATCGGATGACGTCCTCTGTTCTCTGGTCCGTGATTTGCTTTTTGAAATCCAGGCATGGATATTGGCAAATTTAAAGAAGGATTATTTCTCTCGTCCAAGGTTTTTGCAACCAAATAGTGTTGTTACATGAGGGATTATTTCTCATCTGCCATGGCAAGGCGTGGTCTTACCAGACAAATCTACAAAATATTAAACTTCCAGGGGGAAGATGTTGCTCCTTAGGTACTCAGATTGAGCCCACCGATCCAAGATCAAAGTCCTGGTTCTGAAGATGTTGCAGGGGACATATTTTCTGGTGGTTACGTACTATCAAAATTATATCTGTGTAGGCCACTCTTTGATTCAACCTCATTGGCAGTGTACTTGGAGGATGGAACCTTGACAGGATGATTAAAGGGATTACCTCCTCATATCATATTACTTGTTGACGCATGCATTCAAAAAGATTAGACGATGAGGAATATTTGATTGCTTCAGAAAATTTTTACTGATAATATTCCACAGGAATATTTTGTTGGTGATAATATCATTTGCTGATGGTAATATATCAAAGTGACTAATATACCATTTGCCGATGGTGCTGATGGTGATAATACCAATTGATTGCAGTCAAGACTTATCTACACACCTAAAGAAGAAAAGTCAAACATTTGAGAAGATCCCATAATCCTTCACAGGTCACATGTGCATGTCAATTTGTGTTAATTTTTTGTCTTTTATGCCGATTGCTGATTCTCCTTTGATGTAGTTATTCATCCATAATTATCTCATTTTGCAAATTTTGATATGATGTGGCGCGGATGACCACAACTTATATGCTCTTGATTACAAAAAAGCGTTGTTGTATCTATTAGCTACCCCGTGGAGAAGTATGGTAACGTGAAGGTCCCATCAGTGGTATAATATTTGAAAAACGGTGATACTTGTATATATATGCAAAACTTCACCAATTAGTTGACTGTCTCCTTTGATTGGATATATGTCATTGAGGAATTTTCAATATCACTGTCCACTCTGCAAAGGGCATCAGTAAAAGCATCCGGAGTGTAAGGACTTGGCATGCAAAATGGCCATGTCAGATGGAGCTTTCTCACCTATTATTTGATGGCACTCCTGAGTTGCACTTGGCCAATTTCCTTCATATCACAACCAAGATGGCAAAATCTCACTCCACAAATGAGCAAATAGAATTTTTCATATCAAAGAGCCAAAATGTGCCCGAAATTCCTTATGAAGAATCAGTGGACCCCGGTTACACCGAATCTAGTTAAAATCTGGGATCCCTGTGAATTTTTTAGGGCGGAATTGGATTAACTGAATCTAGTTAAAATCCTGGCCCTGCAAAAAACAAATTAAGGGTTACAACACCCATAACGAAATCTTGGGTTACGACACCCATCTCGGATAAGCAAATTCCAGGTTACAACACCCATCATGGATAAACAAATTCAGGAAAAATATTGCGGAGGAGTCCACCTCCAAAAGAAAAAGAAGAAGGACCCCGGTTACACTAAATTCCAGTTAAAATCTCCGTATAAAGTACAGTTGACTCCGCGCGCGCTCCTTAATTGGACCCCGGACACACTGAAGATTATACAGTTAAATCCGCGCTCCTTAATTGGACCCTGGATTAATTGAAACTATACGGTTGAATCCGCGCTCCTTAGTTGGACCTCGGAAAGATTTTCCAATTGAATCCGCGCTCCTTAATCGGACCCGGATTAACTAAAAATTACACAGTTGACTCCACGCGCGCTCCTTAAACGGACCCCAGATAAAGAATTCCTCTGAGGAAATGCAAATGCTTTACTATCGATAGTCAAAGATATTACACCGAGGTCATAAAACCCGGTCAGAAATAGATACACCGAGGTCATTACACCCAGTCAGAAATAAAACACACCGAGGTCATTACACCCGGTCAGAAATAAAATACACCGAGGTCATTACGCCCGGTAATAAACATGACGTCGGTGAAGGGACGTGAGCAGCAGAATAGCGTATTTTCTAGGCGACGACAGTTTTAGTTGTTGTGGGTGGCTTTGTTTCCTTGTGGAAGTGGTTAAAGGATGTTAGATACTGGAAGAATCATGTTACTGTTACGACTCATTCTTATGTTTATTTTCCAATTGAACATGAAGCTCTACTTGGAGATTTACGGCACCGTTGACACTGTAATTTTTCAATTCACGAATGAAATAAAGGCAGAGGATGAAATAAAGGTAGAGGACGGGAAGAGAATTCGTGTTGTATGGAGTGATTAGTCTAGGTCCCATTTTAATCGAAAACGGTGTCGTTTTCAAGGTAGAGGATGGAAGAGAATATTAAGGTTAGAGGATGGAAGAGAATATTAAGGTTAGAGGACCCAAGCCGAACCCATTAATTACTGTGTTGGGCACAGCCGCACA
This sequence comes from Acacia acuminata, assembly GCA_019022655.1. Lineage (NCBI taxonomy): Eukaryota > Viridiplantae > Streptophyta > Magnoliopsida > Fabales > Fabaceae > Acacia > Acacia acuminata. The sequence goes on from JAFJYI010000158.1 coordinate 1,629,344, forward strand.
GGAGAGCATTTTGAAGAATTGATGCTTTTGTTGGGCACTAATAGCTAGACTAGCAGAAGCTACATGAGAGAGACAATTTAATGGGCTATAAAGCATTACGGGGATATGGAGAAGAATGTTATGAATTGAAGAAATCTTTGTATTATTTTGTGATTGAAAATTGGCTAATTTAATTCACCTTATCCCCTTATTTTTGTGTTATTCAAGTTGAGCACTTTGTTAAATAGTGTTTAACTTGAGGGGACGTGTTAGAATATAAGGGCATAGTTGATTAGTTGGTTAAGACCCATTCTATATAAAAGGTTTAATTATTGTGGTTTAGGTGTGTTGAGTGTGGAGCTTTCACCATATTAGAGAGAGGTTAATTTGAGTCTCTCTCTCTCTAGAGAGAGAAGTCTCTCCTAGATCCCTAGAGTTAGGGTTTGTTATTAATCACTCTCAAGTGAGGGATGATCATTGTTAAATCTAAATGGGTTATATTGTATGAGCATGTTGCTCTTATTGATATTAATACAAGATTCTTCAACTTCTTCATATTGTTTCTCTAATTGCTTCTCCAATTATACTTGTTAACACTCGCTATCAGGAATCTGATTTCAACAGGGATTTGCTGAGGAAGCTTATTCTAGGCATGTCCTCATTGTTCATGTCCATTGCTTCCATATTGGTGTCATTCTGTGCCGGCCATTTCTTCGTGCTCAAGGAAGGGTTCCAAAAAGCTGTGCTTCCTATATATCTTTTGACTTCATTCCCTGTGACACTTTTTGCTTTGGCTCCATTCCCTCTTTATTTTGATCTTTTGAAGACTATGTTGAGCAAGGTTCAACAGCGTAGCTACAAGGTTACCCCAATAATGGAGCAGGATCCAGAGACGACGATAAGAAAAATGAGGAAGCTTAAATGGAAAAGGGTCCTCACAGGTCCTATGAAAGGAGTTCAACTGGAGGTAATTTAAAAAGAGAGCATATCATGGAGAAGTCGGATTCAGCTTCGTGGAATTAAGAGCTGTAGGATAAAGTCACAATTTTGTTTCTCCTCTTCTTTCTTCATTTCGGTCAAATTTGTAGACACTTAATGCATGGTCGAGAATTTGAACAGCAATTTAAAAAAAAAAAAAATTCTTGCTATTTCCACTAAGAATCCAAAAAAAAAAAAACCAACAAGAATTTACACACTTTACTTTCAACAAACACACATATTGAAATTCTCTCGTATTTCACATCACTCGCTTCACACGCTTAGATTTGCCTCCTGCTTAAACATTGTTATTTTCTTCGCCTTTTAAATTAAAATATCGAGCTTCTAGGCATGACATATGCACGGGGATAGTTCTAAAAAAGGAAGGTACTACGGGGAAGGAAAAAATCCCTCCCCCAGACGGCGGGGGGCTCGATAATCTATTATTAAATCTCAATTGAAAGTTAATATAATAACGAGAGAAATTAAATGATAATAGAGATTAATGGAGCCATAGGGTGATAATATACAATATTTAACGTAACTCCTCTCTTTATATTACTTTTGTATGATGATGTCATTATAATAGCTTCCAACTTTTTTTTTTTAATAAAAGAGATGACTAAAAGCCTACATTACAAGAAGGAAATTACACATAAGAGGAATTTAATCCTAAGTACTCTTGGTCCACCCAAGCTCTCAAATGAGTGGGACGCCCAGCTAAGATTTTAGAATTGGAGATACCCAATTTAGCCAAGGCATCAGTAACTCTATTACAAACACGAGGGATGACCCTAATATCAACTTGCCAATCCTAACAAAGCATACCTCTAGCTTTCACAATTAAGCTACTATCAGTATTACAAGAATCATCTAAAAGCATATTAATATCCTCATCTGAATTAGATTCCAAAATGATCTTCTTAAGCCCCATATCCCAGGCCAGTTGAAGACCCTGGGCAATAGCCCATTCCTCAGCAGCATTGGATTGACATAGCCCGATCTTTCTAGTATAACCTACTACCCAGTTACCAAAAGAGTCACAAACTACACCCCCACAACCGGCCTCGAAGAGTGAGCTACCATAGCCCCATCCATATTCAACTTAAACCAACTAAAAAGAGGCTTTTCCCAACCCATAAGCTTATCGCCACCTGGTTGGGCCACCGGCCCCATACAATCATCAAGCGAAACAAATCTAGATCAAGTCATAGATAAAACTGCAGTAGGATTATAGGGTTTAATGAAATTACAATAAAAAATACATTGGTTTCTCCAATCCCATAGCTTCCAAATAGCAACCCCAAAGAATGACACCCAAAACCCTTCCCACATTTTCCCTACCTGGTGAGTAAAATTGAAAACCAACCGGTCTCTTAAGTTATATGAGAAGAAAAGGGGAGCATACCTCCATTTAATTGAGGCATGCCAAATACTTTTTGCATACTTACAGTCTCGTAATATATGAAAAGTACCCTCAAGATCATCACCACAATATCCACATAAAGGAGAAGACTAAGCCCACGAACTCTGCCATAAATTAATGGAAAGCTTATTCGACAAAACCTTCCACATAAACACTCGGATTCACTCCGCACCTTTCCACTTCCATATATCCTTGAACACTTTATCCCTTAAAGGTAAAGGATTAGGTTCAATAAGAAAATAAGCACTACTAAGGGAGAACTTCCCATCACCAGCCGCACCCCACACAATACAATCATCCACCGTATCAGATCTGGGAGGAAGAGTAGCTGCAATGCGGCCTAACCCATTAGCATTGATAATAGTTGAAAGTCTCACAACATCCCAGCACCCTCCAACCACCTAATCCGCAACAACTGAGTCCTCTTCCTCCTCTACTAAGGGTCGCAAACAAAAATTCATGATTTTCAATCCCTTACCAATCCAGCAATCATTGAAAAAACTTGCTATACGCCCATTTCAAATTTGCCATTTAGTCCCTTGATCGACCACTTTCTCTTGAGAACAAATAAAACACCATAACCAAGAATCTCCCCATCTATAGGACAACAAAGAGCCTTCCTCTCTGAGCATATACCGATGAGTTAAGATATCCACCCATGGCCCCTTAGAACCATTAATTAATCACCAAGCAAGTTTCGCTCCACAAGCTCGACTAACAAAACATAGTCTCCTGAAACCAAGACCCCCATACTCCTTAGGTCTTGTAATTTGCTCCTAACCAACCGGATGAAAACCCCTAGTATCTTCATCATGACCCCAGATAAAATTCCTTTGGAGCCATTTAACTTCATGGCACACACTAGACGGAATTTTAGCCACAACATAGGGTACAAAGGGATTGCACTCACAACCGCCTTGGCAAGAGTAATCCGACCAGCCATAGATAAGCTATTACCCTTCCATACACTCAGCTTAGATCTAACCCTATCAATGATATACTGAAATTTCGCCCTTGAGCTTCTATGCCGGGTTAAAGGGAAACCCAAATATATTCCAATTTCACTAGAAATTTGCATATGGGTTAGATCTTTAATCCTTTCCTTAGTATACACTGGAACTCGAAGGGAGAAGAAAATAGAGGATTTAGTGGTATTAACCTTCCTTCCAGATGCCCTCATGAATTCACAAATACAATTCATCATACAAGTAGTTTGGGCTTCAGTTGCAACACCAAACAAAAGCAAATCATCCGCAAACATCAAATGAGAAATGCTCGGGTCCAACTTAGAGACAAAAATAGGTTTCCATCTCCCAGCTTCTACTTCATCACAGATCAAATGAGAGAGTTTATCCATGCATAAGACAAACAACAGCGGAGACAAAGGGTCACCTTGCCGAAGACCCCTCTTGGGGTAGAAAAAGTCAGTATATGAACCATTCCATGACACATTGTATGACATAGAGGAAATACAATTAATGATGAAGTCCACAAAATGACTAATTCTGTCATAAGCTTTTTCCAAATCAATCTTCACCGCCATAAGGCCTTTCCTGCTACGATTCTTACCCATAATGTGTATTACCTCTTGCCCCACAATGATATTATCTTGAATACAACTACCTTTAATAAAGCTAGATTGAAAGGGTGACACTAAGTCATTCATCATCTCTCGTAATCTCAAAGGTATAATCTTAGCAATGCATTTATAGACAATGCACAAAGATATAGGTCTAAAATGCGAAACCAACTCAACATGATCCTTCTTTGGAATTAAAGAGATGAGAGTCTTATTAGCCTCATCAAGAGAGATATCCCCTTTAAAAACATTCTTCACGAAGCTACAGAGAGCAGGACCGACCGTACACCAATGAAATTTATAGAAAAGAGGAAATCCATCAATTCCTGGGGCCTTGTAACTACTCATGGAGAAAAGTGCTTTTCTTCTTTCCTCATTTCTCGGCACCATAAACAAACAAGATAGTCTCGATGAATCAATAACTAGGAAAGAAGATCTAGTAGTAAGGGCAAACGGATCCTAAACTGGAGAACAATAAAGGTTCTTAAAATGGCAAAGAACCAACTCCTTCAGATCGACTTCATTATCCACCCATTCCCCATTCTCATTCTTCAACATCAGAACTTTATTTCTCATTTTTTATCTTAAATGATAGTACCGAGTATTTCGATCCCCTTTAGTGATCCACTCACCTCTGACTTTTGAAACCACTTGATTTCTTCTAATTTCAAAAGTCTATCTAACTCATCTTGTAGCTCCAATTCCATAGTACATAAGAATTTAGAATAAGGGTACCCACTAGCACATTGAATTCCTTCCAGTCTATTAATAATGCTCTGTTTTTAACGTTCAATCATACCAAAAACTTCTCTATTCCAAGGACCCAACGACTGTTGTAAATGATCTAAGGAATAAGTAAGATCACCCTCACTCAGCCAAGTTTTTCTCAAAAAATCATTATAATTTTCATGGTTTATCCACATCACCTCAAAACGAAAGGGATGCTCAGTAGCTCTAGAAATCAAACAACTCCAAAGTCCAAACAAATAGGATTATAATCAGAGAATTTAGTTCTAGCTAATACCTAGACAGAACAATCAGAAAAAGCTGAAATAAATGTCTCATTTGCAAGGGCAGAATCCAGGCATTCAAACAGTCTCCTGCCTCCTCTAATTTTTGGGCCCTTCCACGTGAAACGCGGACCAACCGTACCAAGGTCTGAAAGCCTGCATTGCTCAATCCTATCACAGAACAAAGTCATTTTGCTAATACAAGCTCCAGCACCTCTGACCCTTTCCAGTGAAAAAGCAACATCATTAAAGTTTCCCATGTGAACCCATGGTTCAGAAGTAAAAGACGCCAAATTCTGAAGAGCACTCCACAAAATATTTTTCTGAGTATAATCTAGAATTGCATATACTGCCGTTAGGAAAAAAACTCTGAAGACTGTCGGCATTGCACTTAAGGTGAAGGAACTGCCTCTGAAAAAAATGACATTTACGTCTATAGATTTTTTTCCACGCCACAAAAATTCCCCCTAGACCTCCCCACATTGTGAACACAAGCTAGACCGTCAAACCCTAGCCTATTTAAGCATTTAAACTGGTGAGCAGAATCAGATAGCGTCTCCACCAAAATCAATAACCGGGGCGTTTTTGTTACTTAAAACGCTAATAAAAAATCTCCACCGCAAGCACCACACACATTCCAAAAAGCAATATTGGCCATAAATAAAACTCCTTTTTTAATTAAAAAAGAAAACCCCAAGTCAAAATATTACGGCTATAGGAATTCAACCCAATATAGTAGTATACTCAACTAACGCCTCTGGCCTAATGTCCTCCACCATCTCACAATCGAGCTCCAAAATAGAGGAATTGGCCCAAAATCTCCCATTCAACCCAATATCCAACCTCGTGTCCCCAGGGTCCAATTGATTGGCCATAAATGAATCATCCAAGGAATTATCCATTTCCCCAAGGCCCAACCCACCATCAAGCCCAACCGGAACCTCAGGATCCTTCAAGCCATCAAGCCATCCCTTCCTTCACTCCATCAACACAAGCGGTGACATGGCACCTCTCCTCCTCTACTCCTTGTGTTAGCCTCAATAATCCATTATTCTCTACGTATCCCAAGGACATTTGTCCTTTCTCTGGGCATGTTGACTCAAAAAACTATTTTCCTTTTGCTTAATCCCATTTTTCCCTTTCCCATGTTTCTTTTTCCCACCTCTCTTTTCTCTGACAGTACTCACACTAGCCTCTCCCCTTATTGCCTCCTCAACACCTGCGCCTGCGCCCTCTACAGGAATCGACATACCAACATCATCTGTGTCAACCGCCATTTTCTTTCCCCTACTCTATTCCACTTAGTCTTTTTCTGCCACATCAGCTGATAGTACACCAAACCTTGATCCCTTTTCACCTTGATGGGAATTTCACCCTGCTTTGCCTTTTGCTCGTTCTTTTTCTGCTAAGCTTTTCCACCGCTTTCCATGTATCTTGTTCACAAGGTATGTTCTTCTCCATCTCCACTTTAACCTTGGACCTTCCTTCCAATGCAGAGACCCCCTTTTTAACTTGATTAACTGATTTTACCCCAACTTTACAATGTTATACTTTATGCCCGTAAACACCACAATTAGTACATAACCAGTGAAGACGTTCATCCTTCACATAATATTCCTCCCCATTAAGAGTGAACCCAGACATTAACTATTTGCTCAAATCAACAAGAACCCAAATTCGAGCATAATGACCCCTAAGTTGACAAGAGGTATTAATATCGATCTTGATGGTCTCCCCTCTTCAATCCCCAATCCAAGTCAAAGCCTCCTTATTATAATACTCCAAGGACACCTTGGGCATTCTCACCCAAGCAGCCACCTTGTCGGTAGTAGCCTTCCATGGATGAAACAAAGGTTCCCATGGTCTCACCGTTAGATAATGATCAAAAAGCATCCAAGGCCCTCCAGTTAGGGCATGTAGATAATCCTCTTTGTTGGTAAGCTTAACCAAAAAAAAACCATTCCCAATATTAATTAGGCTGATGACTCCACGCTTGGCCCATAGAGATTGTAGAATAGATTGTAGACTTTTATAACCAATGTTCTTTCCAAGCAATTTCACAATGACTGCTTACTTCCACGCCTTATGAAGACGCTTCTTCATCTTCTCAAAAAAAATTGAACTTTGGAAAGTTCCTATCTTTTTCTTCAGTGATCAAACAAAGAGGCACACTATCATCCATTTTTGAGGCACTATCAGACGAAATATCATCCACCTGACCCTTCTCTTCTCCTTCCTCCTCCAGCAACTTTCCCTCCCTGGTTGATGCCCTGAAGCTTCTCTGCAAAATACATACCAAACCCCCAAGCTTCATGCCTTGTTTACTCAGGCTAGGCCATTCTTCCTTCTTCTCAGAACTCTCCCCACTCTTACTTTCTTTTGAACTCTGGTGTATCAAATCATCTTCTTCAATCGGTAATAGAACCAAAGCGGAACTTTTTCTCCCCACCACCATCACCATTTTTTGCTTATAATAGCTTCCAGTTGAAGGAGTTTAAATCCCAGCTTTGGCACCACAAAACCCACAAATTAGAAGAGATATCCACATCAGCGGTCCCCCCCGGGAGGGCCCGAGAAACACACACACACATATTTATTTATTTATTGAAGGATACGATATTTAAAAAAATTAAAATTAACATAAAAATTTATCAGTTCCATTATAATAGATTTTTTTAATACTTGGTGTTTGATGCACCTGAAAAAAATACTTTATGTTGGATGCTTTAGTCCTTAACTCTATAATTGTTTTAAAAAACGATGTTTCTTCGACAAGTAGTGTATAATTATAAGCTATCATAAAAAAAAATTGTATAATTAAATGAGGACTCCCTTTTGTTTTCTTATATATGTTATTAGAGACTTTTACACAGCTTATTATGTCCTTCTTAACTTAGTTTTTATTTTTGGGAAAATTATAATAAAAGATGAAAGAAAAATAATATTTATTAAGAATGACTATAAAAATGGTAATTATTTTAAAGGACTAGAAATTAAAATATTAAAATAGAAAGACTAAATTGCCCTTGGCCAAATTTTCTATATTCTCTCTAACCGAATCAACATCTAGAGTGATTGATGGATAATGACAAAATGTAGAAGTTGAATCTACTTGAAGGAAATCACCACTCGGTATCCTTTCTTCGTGTCGACATTTCCCCTATCTCTATAGCCGGCCTAGAGAATCTGCCCTCTTATCGTTAATGCCCCGAAAGACGACTTTTAGATAAGAGTTCTCCTACCAATATTGCAATACTATATGTTGCTACTTTCATTTCTTCTCCTGACCATTACGCAAGCAAGTGAGCAATCCAGAGAGCAAGGCTTTCTTTTCAATGCTAGTTCATTGTGATGGAAGCAATTGAATATGTTTGATACACAGGCAAGAAAAGTGTGCAGGCCTTTAAGCGGGATAGGGCTTTTCATGTGTGTCAAAATAATATACATAGTTAGCTTTTGCTCTCCTCTCTAGGCTAGTTTCTAACATAGCAAATAAAATCCTATAGAAAAAGAGAAAAAGCTAGTGTGAAAGTAGAGGTAAGAGTCTTTATTCAGGTAAGCTCTCCAGGCTGTACAAAATGCTAATATATTTACCGCATGAAGGCTTATTAAAAATGGAAAGGAATACAAAGCCATCAAAGGGAAATTTAGTCTTTCTATTTTAATATTTTAATTTTTGGTCCTTCAAAATAACTACAATATTTATGGTCCTTCTTAATGAATATTATTTTTCATAAGTCCTTTATTATAATCTCCCCTTCTTTTTTGGGGATTGTGCCCAATCAAAGTTAAGAATATAACAACAATTTATTCAATTACGTAGATCGTATGATGTTATTGTGCTCTGTTGAAAATCACATCTTTAGATAAATTATTAACAAAGAAAATACTGATATATAATTTCATTGAGTATTTGGTGGGTCTTCCTCTACTTCTCTATAAAGATACTCTATCTTGTTTCATTGACTTTTGTCACCGGCGCATCCAAATGATCTTCTCTAAACATGTTCAAACCACCTGAAACAAATTTCTACGATCTTTCTTCTATAAATATCACTCCAACTCGTTCACGTATATGATTATTACAAATAGTTAAGAAAATTATAGGGAAAATACCAAATAATGTTTCCCTTTTTTTCCTGATATGTAGTAAATGGAAACAGTGATTTATTTAATGTTAATTATTTTGTAATTTTCAAGATTGCCAAATTCTATAGACAAGAAGATCCAGTACTTATTACCCACAGATAACGAATAGAAGAAAAAGATTGACACACAACACAACTTTAAAATAGTGTAACCTATATGGATATTTTCACTTGACAATAAATCCTCCTCCTTTAATATTCAACAATTTCATTTTATGTGCAATGTTCTCTCTTTATTATTTGCCTCTATTCGATACAAGCATATAAAAAAGGGTGAAGGTGCAGATTTGCCAACGAACTATTACCCGAGGAGCATCTGGCACAAAAAACAATTGAGGGTACCAAATTGGCCAACGAACTATTAAAAAGTGAAAGAAAACACAATTTTGTGTACATTCACCAACGAACTATTACCCCATCACTGTCTTGGTGTCTCCCCTTCCATTGACTGTCACAGTATCAGCAACATCGGCATCTCCAAAGCTTCCATTATTGCTGGGTGTTCCACTCTCCCTCTTGAACTTATCCAGCAGTCCACAGCTTTCGACCGGCACGTGCCTTGCACGCCGGTTGCGTCCCTTCATGATTGGCGACCACAGTGACTCCGGATTTCTTAGGAAGCACCTGGACTGGGTTAACCCACTGGATATCAGAAATGGGATAGATGATACCAGCTTGCAGAAGCTTAATGACCTCCTTCTTCACCACATCAAGGATAAGAAGATTAAGGCGTCTCTGGGGTTGCCTCACCGGCTTAGAGTCCTCTTCCAACAGAATTCGATGCATACACATGGAATGGCTGATGCCAACGATATCAGCTAATGTCCACCCAATGGCTTTCTTGCTCACCCTCAATAAGCTTAGCAGCTTCTCTTCTTGGTCAGGAAGAAGATTATTCGCCACAATGACTGGCAACTATTCATCCACCTCAAGAAATGCATACTTCAGGTGATTTGGAAGGGATTTCAACTCAAGTTTAGGTGGTTACTCAGTGGAGGGAAGAAGCTTAGGTGGTTGTTGTAAAAACTCTGATGTCATCACACTGGAAATACCTGAAACCACATTCAAAGAAGCAGAAGAACTATGTCTATACAGCTCAATGTCAACATCAAAATTAAGCTCATTAACATCAGATTCCTCAAGCAAGTCAAAATTAGATGTAATAATCTTTGTGCAAACAGAGCACCATTCATTGTCAGCACATGCACAAATGGTAGAATCTCTCAGATGAAAAGTCAGAATAATCAACACACCAATCAGCTAGAACATCATCCACAGCATCATCAATAACATCAATGCAGATAACAGAATGCTCTTCCTTAAGATGTTTCAAGGCATCAAAGATATTGAAATTCACAGATATATCACCAAACTCCATGGAAAGAGTACCAGAATACACATCTATCTTAGTCCTAGTTGTTTTCATGAAAGGCCTCCCTAGAATGATTGGTGACCTACTACTAGGAGACTTATCCTCCATATCTAAGATGTAAAAATCAGCAGGGAATATCAATTCATTAACTTTGACTAATACATCTTCAACTAAACCAAAAGGATGAACATTACTCCTATTAGCTAACTGAACAACAACACCAGTAGGGCGTAAAGGACCAAGACCAAGAGATGTATAAATAGATGTAGGCATAGTTTGAAATATAGAAGAGAGAATTCGTGAATAAAAGCTCTCAGATCAACATGCTATACTGAGGCTATGAATTAATATATATATATAGAGTCACTGTACAGACGGGCTGGAATACTACGATACAGCGGGCTTCGGTTATTTGGATTGGGCCACACTGTTATGTACACTTACATCCCCCTTCAAACGAGGCGGTGAGACAGCAAGGCCAAGTTTGTCCCTCAACCGATGAAACTGGGATGTGCCTAATGGCTTAGTGAGACAGTCGGCTAACTGAGCATCAGATGGAACATATTGAATGCGAAGCTGATGAGAAAGAACCTGATCACGAACATAGTGGGCATCAATTTCAATGTGCTTAGTGCAAGCATGAAGAACTGGATTTGAAGCCAAGGCAGCAGCACTTTTGTCACACCAAATGACAGAAGCAGAACGAAGGGGAAATTGCAGTTCATTGAGAAGAGAACACACCCAAGTAAGCTCAGCAGCAGTATTAGACAACCCCCTATACTCAGATTCAGCAGAAGAACGAGAAACGATAAGCTGCTTCTTTGAAGACCAGGAAACAAGAGAGTCCCCAAGAAAAACAAAGTAACCACTGGTGGACCTCCGATCATCAGGACAAGAAGCCCAATCAGCATCTGAATAGGCATAAAGTTGTAGAGGCAGAGATGGTTTCAGCAGTATGCCATAAGAAAGTGTCCCTTTGAGATAGCGAAGAAGGTGTTTAATAGCCAACCAATGAAGAACAGTAGGAGAAGCAAGAAACTGAGATAACTTGCTAACAGAATAACTGATATCTGGTCTGGAATTCACAAGATATTGGAAGGCGCCAACAATGCTACGATACTGTTGAGGATTGTCATAGGGAGCACTATCATGAAGAGTCAAAGTGCGGCCTGTGACCATTGGTGTAGAGCAAGGAGAGCAATGCAGCATATCATACTTAGAAAGTAAATTAGTGACATATTTGGATTGAGAAATAATGAAGCCACGAGAATCTCGAGTGATTTCAAACCCAAGAAAGTAGTGAACAGCACCAAGGTCTTTCAAGGTAAACAAAGCATTCAATTTGGAAGTAAATTTAACAATACTTGAAGAGTTGCTACCAGTGACAAGGATGTCATCAACATAAACCAATACAAGCAGAATCTGAGTCTTGTCTTGATAGAAAAACAAGGATGAATCAGACTTACAGTGATGAAATTTCCAGGACAAAAGAGTAGATCTAAGACGATCATACCAAGCACGTGGAGCTTGTTTGAGACCATACAAAGCCTTAGTCAACTTACACACATAATGAGGAAAACGCTTGTCAACAAAACCATCAGGCTGCTTCATAAACACTGTCTCAGTAAGAAAGCCATTAAGAAAGGCATTATTGATATCAACTTGTCGAACTTCCCAGTTAAAGCATGAAGCAAGAGTAAGAAGAATTCTCACCGTGGTCATCTTAGCAACTGGACTTAAAGTGTCTCCAAAATCAACACCCGGTTCTTGAAGATAGCCTTTAGCAACAAGGCGAGCTTTAAATTTGTCCAGAGAACCATCAGGTTTAAACTTCTTCTTAAAAACCCATTTATTGCCAACAACATGCTGAGATGCAGTAGGAGGGACTAGGACCCAAGTGTTATTGCGAACCAGGGCATTATGTTCAGCAATCATAGCTGAACGCCACTCAGGAATAGAAAGAGCTGCTGCAACTATCTTAGGCACTTGATGATCATCAGAAGTGGCAATACCAACAAAAGGATGTTTGTGTTTAAAAATCCCAGCCTTAGAGTGAGTCACCATACGATGGTAGTTTTGAGGAACAGAAGAGGAAGAAGGTGATACAACTGGAGAGGCAGGAATAGTAGACACATCAGAGGTACCAGGAGACAAAGAAGATGTAGACACACCTGGAGAAACTGAAATAGAGCTGGAAGTAGAGGCAGACATCTGAGGACATGAACTATGAGCCGAAACAGAGGATAAGGAACCAATACCATCAAGTTTGCAAGGCTGATCAGACAAAACTAAAGCAGAAGAGGTACAAGAATCTGCAAAAGGAAAGTCTAACTCATTAAAAACAACATGCCTGGAAATATAGATACGACCAGTGGGGCTAAGGCATTTGAACCCTTTGTGTTGGCCACTAAACCCCAAAAAGGTGCATCTCTCAGACCGGAATTGTAACTTATGCTTATTGTAAGGACGAAGGCATGGAAAACAAGCACAACCAAACACTTTTAAGGCTGAATAGTCTAGAGATGTATTAAACAATGCTTCATATGGAGACTTATGAAGTATTGGGGTAGGTAAACGATTTATAATATGAGTAGCCATAGCAAAAGCCTCCCACCAGTAGTGAACAGGCATACCAGCATGTACCAGCATACTAAGACCCATTTCCACAATATGACGGTGCTTGCGCTCTACACGACCATTTTGAGCTGAAGTATAAGGACAAGACTGACAAAAAATAATTCCAGAGTCAGTGAGAAACTTAGAGAATGTTTTGACTTCACCTCCCCCATCACTTTGAAGAATTTTAATCTTTCGATCAAACTGATTTTCTGCCATAAGTTTAAAATTTTTGAAAGCACCAAAGGCATCACTCTTATTATGCAGTGGATAAATCCAAGAGAATTGAGTACAATCATCAAGAAAACATATGTAGTATTTATGCCCATGAACTGAAGGTACAGGTGCAGGACCCCAGAGGTCAGTGTGTATAAGGCCTAAAGCAACAGTAGAATGAGAACTAGACTTCTGGAAAGGTAACAAATGAGACTTGCCATACTGACAAGAGTTACAAAAAGTAAATTTCTCAGCAACAGGAAACGATAGATTACAGGATTTAAGAACTTCTTTCACAGTATTACAAGAAGCATGACCAAGTTTTTGGTGCCAAGTATCTAAGACAGAAACAAAAGCAGAAGCATCAGAGGAATCTGTGAATTTGGGAGCACGATCTAGCTTATATAGTCCTTTACTCTTTGTGCCAGTCAGGAGTACTTTGTGTGTGATCTTATCCTTCACAACACAATTAGCAGAGTCAAATGCAACAATTACATCATTGTCAGCAGTTAGTTCAGTTACACTAAACAAATTCTTCTTCATGGCAGGAACAACCAACACACGAGGCATTGAGAGATTAGATGAGTTATGACTTAGTTGTGCAGAAGCGCAAGACAGAACATCAAGTTTAGTGTCATTACCAACCAGAATTTTACCTGATTCAGTATTTCCCTTAGGGGCTTATTGAGGAGTCTCCTGATGAGTAATATGATTTGTTACTCCACTATCCATATACCAATCAGGATCCTCAACTAGTTGTGGAGTTGCAACATAGGCAGAAGGTTCAGGTGCTTTATCTGAACCGAAAAAAGAACAGTCAAAACGATAAAAGCACTGTGACACACTATGACCGATTTTACCACATAGGTGACACGTTGGTTTGTTGTTGCGAGGATAGCCGCGACCACCACCACCACGGCCTCGTCCACCTCTGTTATAGCGTTGACCATTGGTGCGGTAAGGAGGTCGAGAAGATGGCTGGTTCGTTGGCTGTTGTGAACCAGAGGAGCCAGAAGCAGAGGAATTAGTTTTAATCACAACATTCGCAAACGAATTACTTACAGAATTGACATTGTTCAAATTTTCAAGATTCCTTTCAAATGTCAGAAGGCGAGAGTGAACATCAATCCAAGTGACATTCTCTTTGTCAGAAAGATAAAGCACTATCGGTATATACTCTGCGTCCAGACCAGCAAGAGTTTGAGTAACTAAGTCTGATTTTGAAATCGGACTTCCTGCAATGGCTAATTGTCAGCGAGAGTTTCATTTTTGTCAGATACTCCTCAACTGTACTTGATCCTTTTCGAGTTCGTTGAAGATCATACTTGTACATGGTCACACGCGATCGTGAGTGAGCACTCATCAAATCAGTCACGGCCTTCCAGAGTTGTGCCGAACTGGTGCAGTGGAGGAGCTGAGAAGCAATGCTAGCATTCATCGTGCTTAGCAACCAGCTGAAGATGATTTGGTCAGTTGCAATCCAATCTTCAAAGTCTGGATTCACTGTGGTGTCTGTGTTCGATGCATACTCCGGCGGACAGATCTTTGTCCCTAGAACATAGCCATCAAGACGATGACCACGCAACACCGGAAGAACAAGCGATCGCCATAGTAAGAAATTAGATCTATCCAACTTGATAGATCCGGACTGGTTCAGACTGTTCAACAGAGGAACAGATTTCGTCTGAACAGCCTGAGATGAAGAGCTACTGGTGAGGACCGGAGAGGAGGAAGCGTCGACCGGAGAAGAAGACGGATTTGCCATTTTCGACGGCTGAAGCTCTGATACCAAGTTTGAAATATAGAAGAGAGAATTTGTGAATAAAAGCTCTCAGATCAACGTGCTGTACTGAGGCTATGAATTAATATATATAGAGTCACTGTACAGAGAGTAGATTGGCGAATTACACTTCACAGATGAAGTAACACGTAAGCGAGATAACCTAACTGAAGTTGTTACAGTAACTAGAAAGATCTAACAGCTATCTAACAGCTAATTACAACATTCCAGAAGTTCCAAACGGGCTGGAATACTACGATACAGCGGGCTTCGGTTATTTGGATTGGGCCACACTGTTATGTACACTTACAGGCATGACATTAATAGAAGCACATAAATCTAGCATGCAATCATCAAATCTATAATTACCAATAAGGCAAGGGATAGAAAATATCCCTGGATCTTTGCACTTACGAGGCATAGTAGGCTGGATGAGTGCTGATACATTTTGGTTCAGACTCACTCATTCATTCCCCTTCAATCACCTCTTGTTGGTGCACAACTCCTTCAGAAACTTGGCATATTTTGGAATTTGCTTGACTGCATCTAAGAGAGGAATGTTAATCTATACTCTTTTGAATGTCTCCAATATATCCTTCTCTTGTGCTTTTTCTGCCAACTTCTTGGACTGAACTACTCTCTGGGGGAAAGGAAGAGGAATAGGAATGTCTTCCTCTTCACCTTGCTGCATTGCCTTTTTATTTTTAGAGTCAATCTTCACATTTTCTGACTCTTTTTCTGATGTGGAAGTCACATCTACAGCTTTCTTAGGTTCCTCCAACTGCTTGCCGATTGTAGTGAGATAGCACTCATATTGCCCTTAGGATTGGGAATTGTCTGTGAAGGAAAAGTGTTGGATCCCTAAGGTTGAAGCTGATTCAGTGATGTTGCCAACTAGTCAATCTGAGTTTGCAAAGTCTGAATGGAAGTGTCAGTTTGCTGTTGGAACTGCCTAGTATCTATGGCAAATTGCTTCATCATATCCTCTAGTGAGGAACCACTACTACTGGCCTACTGTTGTGCCACCTGTGGAGGTGCACATATGGCTGGACAAGGAGGTGGTGCTAGCAAAGGAGGTGCAGATTGCTGCTGGAAACTCTGTGGTCTGTTCTGTCTCTGTTGGTAATTCCCAGAATTCTGCTGATACTGGTTACTCTGGTTCTGATTTTGATTTTGGTTCCAGCGAAAATTGAGGTGATTTCTCCAACCAAGATGTATGTTCCATAGCACCTTCTCGTGTTTGCCACTTCTTATAGGGACTCTACCCCGTACAACATCTTTCCCTTTCCCTCCATCTCCCTTAACCATAATGTCTAAGTTTTATCGCTACAAGTAAGAAAGTCAAAAGTTAAAAAGGCGAGAAATCAAACCTTGTATGATTCAAAATGAAGGGAGGCGTTGTTTAATAACCACATCATTTTGTAGCGGTTCTCAAGTATAACCGCTACAAACTTCAAGATTCTGTTGTAGTTACTAATGAACCACTGCATCAACCGCTACAAATTGACAGAGATCTTCAATTTGTAGCGGCTTCTCTTATAACCGCTACAAATATCATTTTTTATTAAAAAATTCCAGCATGTCACGATGAAGATTCGGATTTAGTATAGATGTCGATCTCCCATAAAAAACTCACTAACTCATTTTGATTAGAGATATTTTCATGAGAGAAAGGCAGCTATATTGGAACCCAATCTTTGGTTGCATGCTGGACTATCTTTAGAAAAGTTAAAAGTTTTTACGTCAAAGAAATAATTAAATTTGCATTATTATTGAAGGAACTACTTCGACTTCAACAATGAGAGATGCAAATATCTGCAGCTCTTATCTCTCATCTCGACTTCAAGGATGAGAGCTGCAGATATCTACATGTCTTCAACTAACAAATCGAGATAGTTCCTTCAGTGACAATGCAAATCTAACTATTTTTATATAATGTACAGATTGAGTCACACGTGCAACTAACGGATTGAGAGATGATTATATATAGCATGAATGCTACCAATTGATAATATTTGTTGCGGTTAATGCGTTGCTTTCACTTGAACGCGACAAATACGATGACATTTTGCATTACGTAGCGGTTATTTTCATATAACCGCTACCAATTTCACTACAACAACATTCGCGCGATTAAGTGCAAAGCTAGCGCCAACTTTGTAGCTATTATTTCCAACTAACCGCTACAAATAATCGCCACAAACCTTTGCGCCAGACACACCAAACTCGCGCCACATTTATAGCGGTTTACTTTATAGAAACCACTACAAAGGTAGTAGCAAACAAGCCTACGCTTTTGCACCATTGTGTCTGCTACAAATTTGTTGCGGTTTTATCTAAAACTGCTATAAAGATAGGTATTTGTAGCGGTTATTTTTTACCTCTACATATTAACCACTACAAATGATGGTTTTTTTTTTTTTTTTTGTAGTGGTTGAAGTGCATATAAATCTAGAAAAATGCCAGTTTCTTCTTCCTTTCTTTCTATTTTTGTGAGATCAGTTTTTTTCCCCAAATGTTATTCTTGGAAACCTTTTTTATAATAAGCACATGTATCTTTATTCTTAAAGACATCATATTTATTCCGAATGTGGTCATTTCTCTTGGCTACGTTAAGTTGTCATGCTTGGAATACTATATTCGAGTAAGTAATTTGTGTTTGAAAAAAAAAAAAAAAAAAAAACTGTTTCGTATCATGGCCAAGTAACTTATTTGTATGATTCATAAGATTTGGAATGTACGGTACAAAAATATTACTCCCTCATTTCTTGAAAAGTCATATATCTGAATAAGTAGACATTCTACAGAATACCAATAAATATTTATAAAAATATTAAAATGTTAATTATCTTTATAAATTTTTTTGGAAAAAAAAAATACCTCGCATTTTGGAATATGCATGAGACCATCTAAAAATGCCTCATACTTAAAACAGAGATAATATCCACAACCTCTAGATTATCTTTTCATTTTGGGTTGGACATAAACATTACTTTTCAAGCGTGTGTGAGGTAATATGAAATTATTTTTGTCTAATGTGTTTTCCAAATGCAAATGTAGAAAAATAAAAAGATGTGTGCAAGGTTTATTTTTCCGTCATTATTCTTTATTGTGTGTTTTCTTGGTAAGTAGGGTGGATTATTGGGTTTGTATTTTTTTTTTTTTTTTTTTTTGTGCGCGCGTGCGCAAGGTTTATTTTTCGTCATTATTCTTTATTGTGTGTGTGTGTCTTTGTTGTGCGCGCACGTGTGACTTCTCCTAATTTTTAATTTTATGAAAATAATTTTTCATAACCTAAACAATGAGCTTTTAAACTTTTATCCTCATACAATTAGTTTTCATCTTTAATATATCTATTATTTTACTAAAAAATAAGTTTCCATCTTTAATATATCTATTATTTTACTAAAAAAATAAAGTAATAAGATGGTTACTTAAACATGTTTCAAATTAGAGGCTTACTATTTAGTAAGCATAATTCAAATTATGAGAGGATTATCTAATAGCAGAATTTGGGCTATGATCACTAAGATATTATACTTCATAAATGAAAAAAATAAAGTAATTGACAATTGAAATAATTTATTTGTAAAATGTTTAAAAGTAATGGAATTTTTTTAATTTACCTTTAATAAAAAGGTTAATGACTGAAAGAGTATATTTAAATGAAAAACATAATCACTGAAATGTTGTTAAAGAAAAAATGTGAAATAAAATTTATATTAAATTCTTAATCTCAAAAAAATTAATGCTTGCTTCAGATTTTTAAATAAAATTCATTCATTTTATTTTCTATGTTGAATATTATTTTCATCAAAATATTCCTAATTAATGATTTTTTTTTTTAAGGAGAAAAGGTTATTATTAGATATTTAGATAAAACACTCGGTAAAGAGTAATTGTGAGGGAGAAGGATAATGAAATAAAATATTTATTAATAACGAAGTTAAAAATTATAATTATTTTCAAAGACAAAAAAATTAAGATATAATTTTTTAATTAAAAAAGGGTTAGTTATCAAATTTAATAATATCTGTATATATATTTTAATAAAAAAATATATGTAACTCAATATAATTATGACATTCTTTCTCATATATATCAAATTAGCGGTAAGAGTTATCTAATTAGAAATCTACCTCTTTCTAGATTTTGGTTATTTTAAAAAACTTAAAAATATCACAAAAATATTATAATATATATTTTTAAAAAATATGTGATTTTTCATGGGAAATCAAAGCTTAGATAAACGGGATGCCCCTAAAAATAATGTTATAAAAATAAAAAATACTAAAATTTAAAATTATTAAAGGATAAATTCCTAAATAAACGGTAAATACCACATGTATCTCGATATCTAAATAAAAGTCAATTCAATTTAGGAGCGAACATCCATGGATAACTATCTGTCAAATATCTGAGATTTGTTATGAATATAAAAATAAACTTGGGATAAAAAATAAATAAAAAATAAAAAGCAAGAGATAAAAGAAGAGAGAAATTCAAGAGAGAAAGAGGGAAGTAATTCTCATTCACTTGTATGTCAACAATGCTTGTACATGACTTCTATTTATAGACCTTCAAGAGGCTTGTACAACAAGTCATTATTATTATGAAAACTTGGAGACCAAGTAATACTTGGAGAACAAGAAAAAGAAATTTGATGATAAAGTTAGCTTGGAGAAGAAGTCATTTGTTGGCTTGTACTGTAAAGGAAGCCAATGGACATCCACATTAATATTCATAACACTCCCATTTGGATGTCCATTATGAATGTGTCTCATTAAAAATTTTAACTAATAAAAACCCAGTGGGACAAAAACCAAGCGAAAGAAAAGAGTACACCATTCATTGATAAACTATATAATGCTGCCTTATTAAAAACCTTTCTAGGAAAATCCAATGGGACAAAACCTAGATAAGGGAAAAAGAGTACAGCGTGTATCAACTCCCCCTTTTAACAACATCAAGTATTACTCTCCGATGACAACATTACTTCCTATGTCTTTGTGTTGGTAAAGAACTATATTTTGCTAATAACCAAGATATATTAGTGCTCCAATAGCACTAAATTATGGTACTTCGGACCAAGTAGTTCTTCTTCAAATTCTTTGCTAATTACTCGAGGTCGAAATTGGTCTTTATCTACCCGCAAATACCTTACAATCGTGGGGTACATAATGAATGTAACTTTTCTATATAAAATCGTTCTAGGACCTTCTTTGTATAATCTTCTTCAAATACAACGATCACATTCTATAGTTACTCAATTTGTAATCCAAGACAGAATTTTGTTCTACGCAAGTCTTTCATTTCAAATTCTTCCTTCATATAATTAATTGCCTTTTGAAGCTTTTCAGGAGTTCTAATGATGTTGATATCATCAACATAAACAGTAATTATAGCAAATTCATTTCTAGATAAAAAATGCATGGCCTTATTGGGTCATTTTTGTACCCTTCCTTCAACAAATATTCCTTGAGACAATTATATACCACATGCGCCCTGATTGCTTTAAACCATACAAATACTTATTTAACTTAATTGAGTATTATTCTCGAGAACTTGAATTAGATAATTTTGACATCTTGAGTCCTTTAGGGACTAGTGCTTCTGGCTCATTAAGTCCTTGGGGACATGTGCTTCTGGCACCTTGAGTCCTTCGAAGACATGTGCTTCTGGCACTCGCTAATAGATTGTGGCTCATGATCCTCATTATCATTTATTACATCATATGTTATATTATAAGCAAAGATGTCATCAACGTTGACTTACTTTCAATCCCATCAGATTCCGTTCATAACATAATTTATTGAGATCTCATTATTTTCACACATTTCAGGTACCTGAGTCTCTTGTGGGACTACAATATTCTCTTCGGAGATATCTCTACGGGAGATAATAACTCTTCGGGAGATGGCTCTTCTGGAGCTACAAACTTTTCTTGATCATCCTCGACTTGACCATCTATATCCTTAACTCCTTTTCTCTTTCAAGGATTTTTATCTTTTGAACCGATGGGCCTACCACGCTTTAGGCGTGTTTTAAATTCATTTATAATATGTCGTCCTTCAAGGACATTAATTCAAATAGGAGCATTAGTAGCTGGGACATTTGACTTTGTCACTTTCTTTGGGTCAGTAAATGCTTATGGTATTCGATTAGCTAAATTCTGTAAATGAATTATCTTTTGAACTTCCAGTTCACGTTCTTTTATATGAGGATCAAAATGAGTCAATGATAATTCATTCCAACTAATCTCTTTACCCAACTGCTTATTTTCTCTCCCTCATGTTAGAAAACAATGTCAAATAACAATTAACTAATCATGTAGTATAAGTCTCCTAAGTCAATTTGTTTCCTTTAGAAACACCATCATTTTGTTTCATTTAGAGACAAACAAGAAGGAGGAAGTCCTTACACAACATTTATCCATATATGTGCATTGTGGTGGAAAATATTGCACATTCAGAACTTTTAAAATGGAATTAATCTAGCTCCTGACCAAAAGCCAATTTTACAGGGAGAATTTTGTTGGCTTATATAAATGCTGCAATAAAATCAAATATTCCAACATAGAAATTTTATTCTCATAAGCATTGATCTAGCTATTTATGAATGCTTTAATATATGATTTCTGGATCGTATAATCCTGAAATTGCGAGCTTTTATTCAAACATTATTGCAAACTTCAGGTTGGAAGCTTTATTGCAAACTCCAGATTGCAAACATTATTGCAAACTTCAGGTTGCAAGCTAATAATCTCACGTTAACTATCTTATAGATGCATCTTTCAAATTTGTATGGTTTACATGCTATTTCAATGGGCCCATATAATTATATTTGATATATTTCCAAAGATCCATCACGAATCATGACCAATGATATTCTCATAGTCAATTTTGTTTGAGAACAAACAGCACATAATAATTCTTGAATAATATGTTGGCTATACATGAAGAATCTTCTGGTTCTTCAATCGATGTCAATGCATAATCTTATTTGCATTATATATATGACTCGGATGATCAAACAAGTCATGCCAACAATAAATTTGTTCACTAAACTTCTGGTTTACTATAACATATGTCTCAATAAACATTTCAATATTCTGACGTCCATTTTGGGAGATCTATCAAACTTTGTATGGGAAGTATATAACTTTCAAAAATTAGCTTACACATGTATTCTAACTCACACTTGTATTCTAACAATCTTCCCCTCAAGTATGAGTCATATAAACATAATTTCTTTAAAATGTATTTCAAAATCACTTTCAAACCCTTTAAAGCTCGAAATAAAAATCTATGTTGATTCTTTAGGAACCAACATATAAAATTACATCACTAGATAATCTTATTACTCATTAATAATATACTTCAATTTACTTATATATGCAAAATATATACAGTTCACCACATATGAAGATATTCATGATCAAAATAACTTAGAATCACACATATGAAAATTTTCCATCAAAAACATTCTCATAGAAACAGATTTACGATATGTGATCACATAAATTTAAATAACAATAACAACAAAAATTAAGCTTCATAGTACCTTCTAGGCTTATTTATTTCTCTTGAGTCTTGGCTTCAAAATAAATATGGACATATTTCTCTGCAGCTCATTGCCTCTTTAATATCTCATTAGCAGTAAACGTCTAGTTTACATTGGCAAACATTTGGTTTGCATTGACAAACTTCTGGTTTGTATTATTATGTGTAAACTTCTTATTTACAATAACATGTGTTTACTATATGAGATCCATTTTTGCAGATATCTTTGAAACTCAATAAATTTCTTTTATACTTGGTAGAATAAAATGCATTATCAATGTAAAATTTTGTTCCTTTAGGTAACCAAATATTAGCTCTTTCAGAGCCTTCAATCAAATTTATATTACCAAATATAGTATGAACATTGGCCCTTTTGCATTATTAAGTTGAGTAAAATATTATAATTAGTCCCCTGGACTATTAGCCCTTAGAATTATTACTCTTAAGTGGCATAATTCTCTACAAGTTATTTGTCTTCAGGACAATAACTAAAACTTCTTTGTATCATTCAATATCTGATACATTAAACCTCAGGGCCTCAATATCAATAATAATCTAATGCCACTTTCTTGTTCACCCTTCATCTCTGAGTGTGAACAAGCTCCTATACCTCTTTCATGGGTAAAGAAGACCGAAAGACCAAATATCTCATAAATTGTAATACTATGTAAATAGTTACATATCATTATGCAATCACATGTTACTATTACTGTGCAAAAAGTAAATTTGTGAAATGTATTTCTGATACATTTGAAGATGCTATATCAGATCTCAAAACCTAGTGTTCATAATCATATTATAATATATTAAAATAAATATAAGATATTGAAAGTGGAGCAAATCACCAAGAGGGGATGAATTGGGGATTTTAAAAATTCTTTTCTAAGGCTCTGTTTTTTAATACTAAAAACATGGTATAACGAGAAGAGAAGGACAAGTAAGACACAAGGAATTTATACTTGTTCGGTCCAACCTCTTGACCTACGTCCAGTCCCCAGACACTCTAGGATTTCATTATCTTAATTGATTACACACTCTGTAACTCTAGAGTAATTCTCTCACTAGAACTTACTCCCCCTTACAAGTTGCAATCAATATCCCAATCTCCAATTCCTACGACTTGAGATTCTTACAATGAAATGATTTATAATAAATGAACTCTCTCTAAGAGTGGATAAATATAAACACTGAAGTACAGATGTATCAAAAGATACTTTGCTCAAGAAAACTTAAAGAGTAGTTGGAAACTTGAATGATTTTCGTTTTCAAACTGATTAGCAAACTGATTAAACATAGCTGGGAATAGTAATGAGTGATGATAAGAAGTATTAAGATCAAACGGGAAGATTTCACAAATTCAAGCAATTTGATTTTCAAACTCGGCGACACAAACTCGAGTTTGTTTATAATATATATAATAAGCTTTTACAATTGCTTCATCCCTGTACAACGTGGTGATCCAATATAAGCAAGCTTCATTTCATATGTCTTTTATTACATATATAAATATATAAGATTCAGATAGTTTCTAAATTCAACTATGTATATATGTTTTAATCATAACAACAAATTATATATATATATATATATATATATATATATACAAGTAAAACCTTCCAAGTTTGTTTCCACATTAGCGGGGCTACGGTTTCAAGATTTAAGATATAGATATATTTGAATGAATTAACCAAGCTCTTACAAGTAACACAAACGCATTGATAGCGTTTTTCCCTCTTCTCACATCAGTTTCATATATGCGGCGTTAGGATATTGTATACCTATAACCAAAACTTATATAATATATATACAAAAGCATGCCTTGTTTTTATTATCCTATAGCGAGCATCCCCATGCATTATATAATATAATATATATAAACGTACATTATTTCCCTTCTCTTTCTTTCCAAAGGCAGCGTTTAAATATAAATACGTTCAGCAAAAACAACTGACAACAACTTAGAACTTTTATTTCCTACAGCTTTCTACTCATCCATTTGAGTTGGGCAACCGATGTAATCGAAAGGAAAAAGGACCTGGTGGTTTACCTCTAGTCACTGGTTGAAATGCTATGCTTTTTGTCAACTACTCTCTCTCTTTCTTGGACTCTCCCTCTCGGCTCCCACTTCCTCTCTGTGTTTTCTGTTAATGGATGAGGATGAGAAGAGATATATTTAAGGACCAAGGGGGGTCCAGTCCAAGAAGTATGAAAAAGGGCCGAGAAGGAATGCACAGGGGATAATTCGCGTGGAGCTCGAGAAGGATGGAGGAGTATGGTCTTGCTGATAGGATGACGTGAGAAGTAGATTGCTGGTCTGCCGCCTCTGCGTTTACGTGTACGTGTTGCGTGTTCATTTGCTGCTAGCCGTGCGTGCAATAAAAGAAAGCAAAGTTCATTTATATAAATAGGAGATAATGGGTTATGTAAATAGAAGGCAATGGGTTGGACATTTTTGCAGCTTATGGGCCGTGTGGTTTTAGGTGGCTGATCTCTCTCTTTTAAATATATATATATATATATATATATATTTGGGTTGCTTAATGAATTGGGCAATGTGTATTTGGTATTCTATTTACTCATTCTTTATTATCGTTTAATTACCAAATAAATACTAGAAATGAATCCTTGATACTTCATGAGGATTTTTTTTCCTTAATTACTTCTTTAGCCTTTAAAGTAATTTCTCTAAAAATATTGGGCTATAAACCAATCTCTAACTATTTTCTTTGAATTTTTCAAGAAAATAAGTCCTTAATTCCATATAAGGATTTCCTTTATTAATTAATTTCTCTTGACCATAAAATACCAATTCCAATTTATTTTTAGGCCTAAATCATTATTCTGTTCTCAAAATAAATTAAGGAAAAAATAAGCCTAAATTTTCAATAATTATACTCATAATTATTTTAAACCAAAATTCCATAATTAATTTCCATAAAATATTCCAATTTCAAATCCCAAAATTTGGGATGTTACAACTTGTGTATCAACAATGCTTGTACATGACTTCTATTTATAGACCTTCAAGAGGCTTGTACTACAAGCCATCATTATTATGAAAACTTGGGGACTAAGCGGGGGCGGATCCAAAAATTTATGGAAGGGGGCACCATTGGCGGGGGTGCCCCAAATTTTTTTTTTTAAGTAAAGTTTTAAATGTATTAAAAAATAAAAGAATATAAAGGGAAAAGCAAGATTAAGTCTTTGTTAGAAATAGTAAAAATTTGGATACCATATATTTTAATAACAAAAATATGTTCCAATAAAATCTTATCATGGTAAGTCCCTGTTTAGTACAATTATTGGTCATTCGCTAATAATAGAGAAAGCACATTGGTTCCATCGCTCAATTCATCAGTTCCTCTATCATGGTGATATAAAACTGCTCACATTTCATTTGTTCATGATACCACACTTCGAATACCACTATGCCAATACGTTAAAAAGAAAAAAAATATTTTCTCACATCCCAGTTTGTTCCTTCAGCTTGGAATTGCTGTGTTCACACAGACAATCTATGGTATGATCAAATTCAAAATTTCCACAAAGTTTACCGACTGAAATAATGAGTGCTAAGCAGAGATTTCAAGCAAGCTTTATTACTCACAGGAAATTGTCAGAGTGAGAGCAGAAGGGTCAGGAAATGAAGCTGCAACTTCACGTCAAAGGAAATTATCATGGGTCCCTTTTCTGTGATTGGATAATAAGAAAAGCCAAACTGAGGTGAAACCGGTGACCGCAGTGATTTTGTAAACCAGAATAGTGGCAATAGAGAAAGTAAGAGACAAGGGAGGAAAATAGAGAACGGGAAAAAAATATTGACAGATTGAAGAAAAAGTTGGGGGGCACGTGTGTGTCCCCCTCTGAGACCAATTAATACTTGGAGAACAAGAAATGGAAATTTGGTGATAAAGTTGGCTTGGAGAAGAAGCCATTTGTTGACTTGTAGAGGAAGTCAATGGACATCCACATTAATATTTATAATAAGATTAAGTTAAAGAAAATGTAGGGAGTTTGATTAGGATATTTCATCATTAAAGATTTACCATTCTCATCCTATTTATAAGTCCAAGGTTCAACCAAAAAATTTGGTCCTATTTATAAGTCAGTTTCAAGTAATAAATGAGATTGTGACAATTTTACCTATATTAATTGCACCTATGAGGATGGAAAGCGAAGAAACAGTTGAAAAGTACCCAATCATAAATGAGGCAAAATTGAAAATTTATCCCATAATCATTGTGTCAACTAACTTTCCTTGGCATGTGAGATTTGGTCAAACCTGACTTATAAATAGGGACCAGAGTGGTATATTTTAAATTTTGGTCTTTTAAAATAATCACGGTTCTTATTAATAAATATTTATTTTTCTTCCTATAAATCCTAATTTTTCGGGACTGTAAACTAAATAAAACCTATACAAGCAGTCTCGCTCTTGCATCGCAAGCTGAAAATGGCTTTCGCTGCGTCCTCATCCGCGGGCCCGACCAACAAGACAAGTGCAGCTGCTGATCCCAAAGTCGGCCTTTTGAGGGAACTTAAGAGTCATGAAATCGCCGTAGATGAGCTCAACCATCTTCCATCTTCTAGGGTATTTCCATTTTTCACTGCTTTTTTCTTCGTTCAATTCCTGATAATCCTCTCCTGGATTTTTGCTCCAAATCAGAGAATTTAGTTGATTTAGCCAACGGAATTTACAAACATTAGGTTGTTAGGCTTAGGTCAAGTTTGGAAGAACTAACTTTTAAGGTTTTGATAGTTAAGACTCCAATGGAAGAGCTGGCTGTTAAATCAATTTGGGAAGCTGAATGGCAGTATAGGCTTAGCTAAAGTTTGGAAGAACTAACTTATAAGCCAATTTGGAAATTTAATCGGACGTAAAACCTTCCTTCCTCCTTATATTTAAGTTAGTAAATATGACACCACCTTTCCTAAATAGGATAAGTTCAGAAAAGATTGACAAATATAAAAACTCTTATATTTAGAACTAAGATCAATTTTTCAAATATGTCTTATATTAAGGACGGGAGGAGTACAGTTTTTCCTTCGAGTTACACATAATTTGGTGTTTAGTTCTCTTTGATGGTTTAATCATGTAGCAGTGAGTTGTAAACAGGAAATTTCGCTTGAGAGAAAATGGCTGCAAATAACTTAAATAAAGATATCTGAGTTATTTCCAATTTATTATCCTTTGGATTTATGAGTTGGAATTGATTGTGCCACTATATTCCTGCCTGTCTATTATTGAAGAAAGGGATCTTGCCATGCCTTGATATAGCTAAACCACTGAAGATGTTTAGGGGTGTGGTGAGAACTATGAAACTTTCTTTTTTGCCCTAAATTTCCCGTGTTGTCATATGCTCATCCAGCTCACAAAATAAGTCATATTCTCCCAACTTTGTTTGGTCCAATGGTTCAAAATGTAAGTTTAGTTTGATAATATCTTGAGTGTTTAATATTCTTTTCCTATTTATCCCTTTTGTACTTTTGAATCTTATTAGTAATTAATTCATTATAATTAATATAGTCTTAACTCTTAAGTTTTGATAAGGGTATATTTTAGAAATACTACAAACTTTTTACATCTTTAATCATGTAACTTCCATTTGACTGCCATTTTTGGTTTGTGTGCGGTAGTCAAAGTAAAACCTATACTATGTACTGAAGGTGTATAAGCTGTGAACAATTTGACTTATTCCTCAAATGCCATGAAGTATGTGGGGAAACATGTCTAGGTGAAAAAGAAATATAATTCTCTCTATGCTATGTCTCAGTTTTTCCTGCATCTTTGCCTTCCTTCCTTTATTTTTCCTCCATTTGTCCTAAGTTTGAGTGTTCTTCATGGGATGATGGAGAAAATGATGGATGCCCTGTGTGTATGTATTTTAAGAGGGTTGATTCTTGTAGTACTTATCAATGAAGCCCTATTGCTTACTAAAAAAACCTATTTTTATCAGCACAGCGTGATGACAAGATATAGAATATAAATACCTATGGCTAGAAAGATAACTCATAACTCTTGTCAACTTAGTTCCCATATCTTAAAGAGGGCCTTTCACTTTGTTTTCTTTAGTTATGACTCTCTCTTGTATATCTTGTTCTAGTTCTTCTTTATCTCCCTTGTGTAAGGGAAACATTCTCTTTATAGTAACTGACTAGGCTTGAGAAGACACAAATAACTTTAGGATTTGATTTTTCTTAATGTAGGCGGTCTATCAAAGAAATGGGAACTTATTTTTCCACACGACTATTCAAAAAGCAACAGCAATGGAGCAGAGTAAGAAATCATTAACATTTGATTCTGTTCTTTTCTAAAATAAAACCAAATTCCTTTAAGTTGCCAAAAAAAGTCCTGATAATGTTTTCTTTCTAAATTGTTGTTGTGATGTAGGAGAACTTGATTCAGCCAAAGCCAAACTGAAAGTTCTGGATGCTTCCTCATAGCCATAGTGCTTACCCTTTTTCTGCACCTTGATGGTAATTCTAGACTACATGATGCACATGTGAATATATATGCAAGGACGGAAAAAGGTTTCCTTTTTGGTTTTGCTATATCAGTTACTAATTGAATTCAATGTATTCTATATCTTGCTCTATTCATTTTTATTCCATGTACTCAATGGAACATCAATATTATGTGCCATTTGGTTCTGGATCCCCTTCTCAAAGTACTGGTGCTTTGCATATTAGTGAGCCTAACAAAATTTGTCAGGTGGATCTCACCCCATCTCCCCTATCGGCAAATGCTCTCTCTCCTACACAAGTGAATCCGCACATGCTTTCTTCCTTATCTAGACCAGATGCTGGATGAACGGCTTGCACCATTTTTCCTCTTCCAATAAGCAGAGTGTTTTCCTCTTCTCCATGCAGAGTTTCTTTTTCTTTTTTCTTTTTTTTCCCTCAATTGGTGAATGAATTTAAGACAGGGGATTGGGCTCACTACAAGCCAACTGCAGGGTGGCTGCCTCAGCTACGCACTCCTGCACAACAGGCTTTATATGATTCACCAGGGTATGGGATGCCTCCTCAAGTGCTAGGACGTTCTAAGGGTTCGAACTCGCTCCCTTAGTGAGCTTGTTCGCCCGCCCGGCCTCTAAACTTGCAAACAATGGGTTGCAGAGTTTCCATTTTTGTCCACTCTTAACCAGCAAGATGGAGTGATGGGGGTTTAGCAAAGGAAAAATAGATAATATTCTGTCAACCATGTAATGTGATTCTGTTCTTCATCGCTTTTTTGCTTCTCTTATCTCATCTTTGATACTCTTTCCTACCCTTTACTGCCACTACTTTGTGAGGTTGAGGATGCTTTTATGGACTATAGTGGGGACCTTTGAACCCACTAGAGGAAAATACTCTTTGCTTGTTCGGAGTCTGAAATTTGTTGCATTATTTACTGTTTTTAAATTGTGTGTTTGATATGAAGCAGATTGATGAAAGAGGAATACTTGTTTTCCGGATCAAACCAAAATGTTCACATTGAAACTGAATTCTTTAGATCATGAGGATGGCGAAAATTGGTTCAACAATTCCAAATGACATGTAACATTTGACAAACGACATTAGAGAAATCAAGGGATCTTGACATGCCAAGGGTCAACTAATTGAAAGAATGGGAAATATAAGAGGATTCAAAATAAATAACCATATGCAAAACTTCTTGCTTTCTCTTTATTACACAAGTTTTTTTTAAGAACCAACACTCCCGAGGTTACTAGAATTGAACGCTTTTTTCTTCTTTCTTTCATATTTTTTTCGCTTTTCTTTTTTCCTTTTTCCTTCCTTTTTTTTTTTATGTCAAAAGCAAAAATATGCTTGAATTGAACTAGGAGTACAAACGGTTAAATGCCATATACTATTTACGTTCCTTGTTCCCTATTTTACAATAACATTCATCTTCTAACAACCGGACCAATAATTTATCAATTATCTTGTATTTATGGTTTTTCCAGTTGCATAAGTTGGGCTCTAATATGAGTAAAAAAAAAAAGGTTTTACAATTAAAGACTCAAATGGGGGTTCAGTCGAAAATAATGTCAAAAGCAAGCTTGAGAGCGTCAAATTTTAAACAACGGTCAAAATTAGTTTTCAAAATCATATGAAGAAATTACTTCACCTAAGTGGTTTCAAGATAAGTTGTAAGGTCCCACATTTGAGATAGAACATATGACTAAACTTGTCACAAATTTTCTTAACAAAAGCATTAAAATCATTTCTCAACTATTTCTGAAATTGTCAGAAAACAAGCCTTACATTGCAAATCAAGCATTTCAAAAAAAAAAAAAAGAAGAAGA
Organism: Acacia acuminata; assembly: GCA_019022655.1. Lineage (NCBI taxonomy): Eukaryota > Viridiplantae > Streptophyta > Magnoliopsida > Fabales > Fabaceae > Acacia > Acacia acuminata. Next base: position 1,660,301 of record JAFJYI010000158.1, read on the forward strand.
AGAAGAAGGAAAAATAGCAGTGAAGTCTCAAGTAAGAGAAAATACGATAAAAAGGTCCCTTGAAATCTCAATTTTATTATAATGTCCCATGGGATTTTTGGGTAATAAATTCGAAATGGAAAAAGACCCAAGTACCCTTGGTGAATTAAAGAAAAATATGGACATATTTTCAATCCCCAAATCTTCCTCTCTCCCTAGTAGCCCCCAAATTCGTCGACCCAAGAAGCTCATCGTCACTATGGGTTGTGTTTGTCCATCGCTATTGATTAAAGTGGTCGTCGTCTGGGTAGTGTGTTGGAAACTATGCCCTAAGGCAAGTCATTATACTTTAAACGTTAATGTCATTTAAAGTATTCTCCATTTCGTTATCATTTCATTTGCATGTTTATAGTGATAACTATATCCTTCGATATATCTTATAGATTATCCTAAATGTCACTGGTCGGTCATCTACATGGGAGCAAAAATGAAATAAGACTAGTATGACTTTGATAAGGTATGGAGATACAAATCAAAGTCATAGGCACTTGGAAGAGTACAAGGTGCTGGACCGACCCACTATGAGAAAGCTGCATGAATTTAGTCATCATATATAAGCTCATCTCATATATAAATGCGTCAAAAGTCACCCTTTGATCGGATCAGTGGTTTTCATATGAGGTGAATGAGAAGATAGAATTTGATTCTACATAAGAGTAATACTCGGGCCCTTTGATGAGTGATCTTTGACCTAGATCAAAAGTCACCAAATTATTGACAAAAGAGATGTGATGATAAAGGCTTGGATCGGGATCACAAGAATAACTCAACACGAGCAAAAGTGTCTAGGTTCATTGAATCTTAAATTAATATGAGATTTAATGAATATTATATTTAGGATGGATATATATATATATATATATATTAAATTCAAAAATAATATAATATTATTATTTAATAGAGATTATAATATTATTATATAATATTTGTTTTGTATTTAATTTATTTGATAAATTAAATATCTAAAACTTACATTTCTTAGATTTAATTTTTGAATAAAGATATCATATACTGAATTGAGATATAGTATCTCAAATTTAATTAAATAGATAGATACCATATCCGATTTAATTTATAGAGATAAATTAAATCAGGCTTTTAATTGATTAAATAAATAGATTAAATTAGATCTATTGGAAATATTTAATTAATATATTATTTTAATCCAAATTCAAATTTCAAGATTAATAAGGATTAATTTTGAATATCTAATACGCCTATTGAGTCGAAGACGCTAGCATGAGTCAATGTTACGTGTGACGCCGCCAGTCAATGTTGGAGGCTGTTCATGTGGAATGTGATGGTCATACACGAGATCAAAAGGAGTTTCCACGGATTATTACGCATTACAGCCTTTTTTTTTTTTTTTTTTCCAGATTTCCTAGCTTACTTTATTATTCTCCTTCTTCCTATCCTTTCTCACTCGAGAATCAAAATAGGAGGAAAGTAATGACAAGGTGCAATGATAGTTATTAATATGGGTGATGAACTTGTTAATGACAACTGTAGGTTATATGTCGTTTTAATCATTCTAGTTGTGGTTTCATTGTGTTTGGGTAGGGTTGCAAATGTGTTCTATGTTTCTGGATATATTGTTACATGTTTATGCAGTAAAAGTAACAACAAATGAAATGGGGTGTAATTTTGTGGTTGGAAGTTGGAACTGCTGGGGTATGAAGTCAGAATGTGTCTATGGGCAGCAATAATTGTTAATATAGGTGGTAAACTTTTTATTGACAACTATAGGTTGACAATGGTGATGGCTAGTGCATCTGGGAAGAATCTCCTTTGTTCCCTTCACATAGGGTACGATTTGTAATTAGTGGAGTAGGTGCTATAACATATGGGTATGGTGAGAACAAAAAGCATTAAGGAAGAACAAGTTATGCAGGGGTAGTAACAAAGTATTTTCTGCATCAACCTATATAAATCTTGCAGAGTGGGACTAATAGCAGCAAGGGTATCCGAAGAAGGTTGCCTGGAGGAACTAGGAGCAGAGCGCCTTGAAGGCATGATGATACCTGCAAGAGAAGAAAGATAATGCAGCCCACTAAAAAAAGAAAGGTTATCTCCTGTCTTTAATATAAGATTTCGTTTATAGTGCAATTTACACTTTGAATAGCATATGGACTACATGTAGTAATTGATTACACAAAAAGGAAACAAAAGAAACCTAAAAGAAAAGGGCTAAAAGTAGAACTTGATCTATGTAAATCCTAAAGAAACAAAGCAAAAGAAGTCCCCAGACTTAAACACCACTAAATCTCCAAATTCATCTCCAAATGGTAGGCTCAAAGCATTCAATAGTTCATCCAGACTTAAATTCAATTCAAACAAATCCACATCTCCAATTGGTAGGCTCAAAGGATTCAATAGTTCATCCAGACTTAAATTCAATTAAAACAAGTCCACATACATGACATTGTTCAAAATATATTCCCAGGTTAATACAACATTTGGCCCCTCAGGTTTGCCCTCATTTAGGTTTTGGTACCGTAAGTTTCAAACCATAGGTTTTAGTCCCTCAATTTCATTCAATTTAAAATATTGGTCCCTATAAGTTTGAAACTTAAGGGACCAAAACTGAAATAAGAGCAGGGAATAAAAGTTGTATTAACCCTGTATTCCCATTTAACACTCAATCCGTTCAAGCTTAATTTCTGGGGAAAAAAATCAAAATTTTCAATTGCTTCACTTCACTCAGTCAAGTAAGAGAAAAATACAGCAGCTGCCGTCCTCAAAGTCCTATTTCTAATCTAAATGAACACAGGAAATTTATATTGTTCAGCTTTAATCAACAAAAGTAAGCCCATCCCTTAAAACTAAAATTTCATCAGTGTGTAAAAGTTCAAACCTCTGCTGGCAGATACTAGTGAGTAACGATGAGCAAATATGGGGTAAGGATGGGATACAGAATTCCACCCGAGATACTAAAGCTTTTATGTATTTTGGAATCTTATATGTATTTTTTGATATATTTGGAACCTCTTTGAATATGTAAGAGTTATTTGGATGGTGAAGGAAGTGCATATGTTGACCTTTTGATATATACTTTCTACTTCTTCTTTTTTCCTTGGACTATTTTATATATATTTAAAGGCAAGTAAGGTCTTCATGTATTGAGAGAAATTGAACTTTGAATAGTGATGCTATTTTTGTTGAATGTTATTATTATAAGCCAATTCTATGGTTAAGATGGCTCTTAATTATGATGAGGAATATGATAAATATTATTGATACAACTTGGTTAACCTCAAAATATATTAACATATTCCTTTTTTTTTTTGAACTTGTGGGTTATTGGAAATAATTAGAAATCTACCTTTCTAGGTTTTGATTATTTCTAAAAAAAATAAATAAAAAAATCACAAAAAAATGGTTGTAATATATCTATTTTAAAAATATGTGACTTTTTATGGGGAAAAGGCTTAAACAAGCCGATATGCACCTTAAGAAGGATTTTATAAAATTTAAAAAAAAAAAAAAAAAAAAAAAAAAAAAAAGGCTAAAATCTAAAAAAAAAAAAAAATTAAACAATAAATTCTTAAATAAACGGCTAATATCACGGGGATATTATTAGGAATATATTAATTATGCGGATGTCCATTAACTCTTGAGCTTCCACATTCTGTCACTATTCACGAATATCATTTGGGTGTGTGTGTACATATATAGTGTGTGGTATGTGCTGGGTTATATATACTTCTTGAAAAACACAAGCCAGAAGAACACAATGATCAGATCAATAAAAATGACGACTCCTCCTTTTTCTCTTGTATTCTCATCTCTTCTTTCTTGAGATTTTCGTTAGTTTTATAACAGATATCAATTATTTTACTAATTATTATCCCTCTATCATAGCATAGGACTTATGAAGTTTTAATAACAAATCAACGTGTCTGTTATCATGGGGATATATTTAGCAACAAGCTTTTTAATTGACTAAAAAATACTAATGAGATATCATATAATCATAGTACTAACCTAAACCAAGAAAAAATAATATTACTATACTAATTTGCAAATAAATAAATTTTAAATATAATATTATTAACAGAACCAACATTTTGTCTTTTCCACGCTCTCGTGCCACAATACAGTGTAAACAAGATTTATTTACAAGATAAATTATTATAAGAGAACATAATTTAACGCGTTTATGCTAATTCTTACTCCCTAAATGATGGACAGAGATACTAGGGAACATCAATGGATAACTAACCATGGGGCTAGAGAGGATTTAGGAAATTTAGTTAGTGGTAATTTCATAATTGCAAAATTTATCTTTTTAATTTCTAGTCTTTTAAACTAATTACAATTTTTAATATCCTTATTAATAAATATTTTTTCCTTGCTCCTAATTCTCTCTAATTTTCACTTGAAATAATTGATTTTCAAAAAATGTTAATCTAAAATTGAGGGATAGGTACATGACACAGGCCACCATAAAAAATGGCCAATGAACACTAAATGCAATAGATAAAAAATTTGAAATGACTAAAGTATATTTTCAGTCATTTAAGTTTTACGTGGGGTATACCTTTAGTTCCTTAACTCTATAAAGTATATTTTAATTAATCCTATATTTTTAACACCATTAATGTTTCTAATAAAAAATGTTGACAAATAAACTTGAGTGATGACTATGCAGCTAACAAAGCATATTTAAATTTTAATATAATATATTTATGTTATTAAACTTAATTAAACTGAGAAATTACTACAATTGAATTGAGGCTTTTGCTATTTAGATTATTAAAATAATATATTTATATTATTAAACTAAAATATATTTTTTAATATAATCGAGGTTTTGATATTGAATGCTCCATTAGGTATTTAGATATTTTTCCTACACAAATTTTAAATTTAATATTAATAGCATTTAATTATACAATCATTGCTTAAGTTTGTAATGTCAACATTTTCCGTTAGTAACATTAACATTTTTAGAATTATAGGACCAAAAGTTAACTTTTTAAAGTTAAGGGACCAAAAGTATACCTCACATAAACTTAAAAGACAAAAAATATACTTCAGCCATAAAGTTTTGAAATAATGTAGAAGACTAACATCCATAATTATATTAACTTTTTAAATTATATTTGCACTAATTGTTTAATACAAAGTCATGCATAATTATATTTGATATACACTCTAAATATCTCAATATAGATTTGCAGATATTTCTGTTCTAATTTATTTTTTATAGTAAGAATCTGCATAGAAAATAAGATATTAAGATACTAATTTTATTGTTAAGACAGTATGATTTCATATACTAGTCATAATTATATTGTTAAGTTCCTAATTTTATTGTTAAGTTGTGCACACAATTAATTATATGTCTCATTCTAAATAGTTACTCCGTCCCGAAATATAAGCTTTAAATTTGTGAATGACCTTGTCCCAAAATATAAGTTTCATTTAGTATTTATTGCGCTTTTTCCACCTTTACCCCTTGCTATATTTGTTGCATTTATTGTTTCTCTCACTTATCCTGTAACACCCCAAATTTTGGACCCTGAGCATTGAAAATAAGTCTAAAATAGGCGGACGACTAGGCCCAGTTCGGGAAGAGTCCCAAGAAGGTCAAGACATAGGAAGCCTCTCGGGGACTAAGCAACTCGGCCGTACGGGTCAGTGGACCTAGTATGAATAAGCCATGGGATTAAAGTGCCAATGAAAAGGGGCACAAAAGACCTATATAGAGTAAATCCAGTGGAAAAGATGCCACCTAACTATGTCCTGAGGTATAGGACAATTAGTCGAGCGGAAATATGCCGGTATAAGTAAGTATATGTCATTTTCAGGGTAATCATAGATGTCCTGCGTTTTTGAAGGAAATAAGAAGGGAAGAGAGAGAGAGAGAGAATGTGTATTTGGACCAAGTGTAGGAGGAAAAGTCAGTAGTAGTGTTGATTTGTAGGACATGTGGCGTTTCGGGGTTAGAAGTTGGATTTTCGGTAGCACGAAGTACGAGGTAATTATGAAATGCTGGAATATGAGTTTCTTGCTCCCCAAGGCACTGTATTTCGTCCACCTGTGGTCAGGGAGAAGAGACTGATGATCTGGCCCCACACGAGTCCAACTGAGTGGCACAAGTCCCGAAGAAAAGTATAACCGACAAAAAGTGGCTAAACGGGACCAGTTAGGGTTTACTGGAGTCGGGCCCAGACCCTAGGACACAGAGGGAGGATGAAATTGGTGAGCCCAGAGGAGAGAGAAAGTGACTTGGAGGAAAATAAAAAGGTCACATCATGTAATTATGGAGAGAGAGAAGGCCACATCATGTAATTATGAGGAGAGAGAAAGATAAAATAATCAGAATAAATTTGGACCACACAATTTGAAACTGACATGACCAGTGAAGGACAAGTAATTATGACACTAAAAGGGTAATAATGGCGCATCCAAGGGCAGATTTTTTGGGCTCCGCTGACTTGGAAGAATAGCAGTATAAAATGACCATTTTACCCCTGGACCTAAAACCTACACCTAGCAACATCAGAAACCACCATCAGGAGCAGTTTTGGAAATATGATTTTTGGGCAGATGAGGGCGCCATTTTCCAGCCAAGAATCCTCTAGAATTCTTGAGAATTAAGTTAAGAAATTATATTTAAATCCGAAGCACTCTTTTGACCAATGGACAATAACCAAACTTGGGTAAAAGCCTGCACCCTTGGAGCCTATATAAAGGGCACTTCCCCCTCCATTTGCCACCTGCCAAGAACGAGTCCAAGGTGAGGAGGAGGAGGTTCCAGCTGAAGGTCTTGATCCAAGGGAAGAGGAAGGCACTCGCAACCGAAATTCCGAGGTGAGTTCCTTAACCGACAACTTGGAAACTCTTATTTCTGTCTTATGGTGTTTTCGTGTAGATGCAGTGGGATTCCCATATTTTTGAGGTTTCCAATGGGTCCAGAATGTGTTTTTGTATGGGAAAAGTGGGATCACCTTTTTCTAAACCCAAAAGGCTCAAGTCTTTAAACTACGTAAATCTGCCGACTTAGGTGTTTTCTGGGCAGCGTGTGTTCATCGACGGTTTTAAAATAGTAAATGGATTCTGTTTGCTTTGAAATTTTACATGGTAAACTTAGACATCCTGAGGATGATTTTTGTATAAAATTTTGTGTCATTTTGATGTTCCAACTGAGAGTTATATAATATTGAAAATGACCCAAAACATGGATTCTGTCTCGGACCAGTGGCTAAGTTTTGAGAATCTGAGAAGGACTCGAACCCAGATGGCATTGGTAACTATTTTTTATATAAACTAGACATCCTAAGGGTTCCATGGCCACTGATTTCATGTTGATAATATTTTTCTAGAATTTATTAAAAATCGGCAAAGTTGGGTCAGCGTTTCTGGGAAATCCTAGTGGTAGGCGAAATACATGAAACTTGAAGCAAAATTTGAATATGTGATTGAAAGTATAATGTTTTGATGCATCTAGGGTGATAGCACGTGTGGGATGTGTCTCCAACGTCAAGGGAAGAGTTCATTATTTTGCAAGGCGTTCCAGCTAGTAACTGTAAACTTGCATACTCTATGTTACTCTCGCATGTGTGTTTTTATCATGAGGTAAGGGATTGGACTGTAGTACTTAATGGACTGTGTGTCCTTAGGTTACTGCTGAAGTCCAGAGTATGTCGGGCTGTGGTACCTATTGGACTGCCTGTCCTTAGGTCACTGCGGAGGCCCTTGGCATGTAGGGTAGGTAGTACCTATGTGACTGTGTGTCCTTAGGTGACTACTGAGGCCCAAGGTATGTGAGGTAGGTGGAGCCTATGTGACTGTGTGTTCATAGGTGGCTACTGAGGCCTCTTGGGGTAAGGTAGGGGACTGCAGCCCTGACTACCAAGACCCCTTGGCGCTAGTGGTTCCGGGGGCTTGTCTTAACCAGGCGGTTCTACGGGGGATTACATGCCAGTATACTGTGCCTGAGGCAGATTTATTTTCCATATTATGATTTGCATTACATGTATTGCATACATATTGTATATGAGTTTAATAGTTACTCTGGGGTTCAACTTTGAACTCCAAACTAGTTCAAAGGATACAAGCGTAAGGAAGGAGTGGTTGGAGGACTTGATGAAGGTAGGGCTTGATGCGGAGAGATGAAGAAATAGAGGATGCCCTGTTACTTCTTGTACTTCTATTTTTGGAGTAACTATATGATTTATACTCACTGATTAGTATTTGTCGTGGACGATTGTACCCTTAACCCTACAGGGATTACTTTAGGTTTTGTATGTACATTTACTAGTATACTGTAAGTTTTCCAAACAGATCATATGCTCTGTCGCACACACTCTGGTATAAATTTAAAGTGATTAAATTAACAAAGGAAATGTAATAAGCGAAAAGGATCCTCTAACCACATGGCCTAGAAAGGGCGAAATGGTTGGTAAGTGTAACATATCCTCTTTATAAATAAGGCATAGTTTGAAAAACAAAATACATATTTAATACTCTTAATTAATTTTAATTGTTTTCTTGATAACCATAAATTAGTTACTTAAAGCATATATTTAAGAGCGGAGGAAGTATCTCAATATATATTTGTGTAAAATTCCAATCAAGTGATACGACAACTTTCATAATGTTAGAGAAAACCTCCATGCTAATTCGTCGTTAATTTGTGAAAGACATGAGTAATTATGGCAGTACTTACTTAATATTGTTTTCAGAAGAATTATGACAGTATTTAGAGAAAACCACCTAAATGGTTTCCAGCTATCACGCTACTTTGATAATCAATTTTACCTTGGTTCGTCAGTTCATCACCCATCACTTAAATTTGATAAATCAACTTTTTCCGTTAGATGAAATTGATGATGTTAAAATTAAAGAACTAAAAATACACTTTACAAACATAAATGACTAAAATGATACTAGGTGTAAGTATAAAAGACCAAACATGTAATTTAGTCTTGGATTAAGGAGTAATTTAGCCAATGAACTATTACTTTAAGAGCGCCCATCACAAATAACTTTTAAGTAGACCAAAAATATCAAAAATCTTTTAAAAATGTGCAATCAACACAAAAAACTTTTACTTCAGGATCACCCAGGACAAAATTTTTTTACTCTAAGGGCGCCCAACACAAAAAAGTTTTACTCTATTTTTTGTGCTAACGGCACATTTTTAATAAGTTTTTTAGTATTTTTGGTCCACTTAAAAGTTATGTATCTTTTGCAGCACTCCTAAGGTATGATTTATTATTGGCTAAATTGCTCCTTAATCCTTTAGTGTTTCAAAAATTAACTTTTAGGCTCTATCAAATTTTTGGTAAGTTTGAAATATTAAATTTATCGGTTTTTATTTATATTGTACCATTTGCTTTTGACATGTTTTTATATGCTCAAATAAAATTTTTTAAATTTAAAATTCAATTATAAATTTTTTATATATATATTTCACTTATGATATTATATAGCTATTGACAAGATCATTTTTGTTCGAGATTTATTTTATTTTTTTTTTTTTTTATTGAAAGTGAGTGCACTATCGGAAGTACTAGTGGAAAATTTGGAAGAATACCGGGCATTAGGGGTTTAGAAAGGTTTATTAGATTTTTTTTTGGGCAGGTGGGGAGATTGTTTAATATATTGTTACTATTGAAATATTAAAGTAATTCAAATAAGTTTTTATTTATACTGTACCTTTGCTTTTAACATATATTTTTATTCACGCTTAAATAACATTTTTTGAATTTAAAATTCAATTTTAATTTTTTCCATATATTCCACTTATGACATTATATATGTATTGAAAAGATTATAAATGTTCAAGATTAATTTATTTATGTTTTTTTCCGTCTTATAACTTAAATGATATAGTTTTTTTAGTTATGGGTGGGTCTCATTTTTTGAAAGATTATGACGTATACTATGTCTAATTTGAGTTGTTTAACTAAACTTCTTCTCACAACAATTATATATATCCTTATCATTTAAGTTCTACCTCTCCATGCAACACATGTGATATTTTGTCTTGTTTATAATCCCACAACTGGTGAGTCAATCCGGAGTCACTTTCAAATTTAATTAAAACAGTAAAAAATTTATTATTGAAACAACCCCCCCCCCTCCCCCAAAAAAAGGCACGCTATAATTCCTTACAAGACTTAAAACATAGTGCATTTCTAGGTTTGAACTTGTGTTCTCTCCTTTTTTTTTTTTTTTTTTTTTCATTTCGTCTTTTTATTAATTGCTTGCACGTAAGAGACCTCATTAAAATAAATAAAACAATAAATATTCAATAAAAAAAATTATAAGGATCTAATTAAAAAAGGAAAAATTACATTTAAATACCATTTGAATTTGCAAAATACCTCAAATGTCTGTTAAATTTGTTAAAAGACTTAAAGGTAACAAGGACCATATTGGGATTTTCAAATTCAGGTGAATTTACCATTTCGCCCGTAGTTTTTAAATAAATTAAAAAAAAAGAAAAATGACCCTAGCCATAGGACCACCACGGTCGGGCCGCCGAAGGACCGAACAGCTTATTTGGACGGACTGCAACTTTCGGTGCACGAGCTCGACCACGGCAGCCTCGAGATTCGATGATTTTTTTTTTAGAGGGTGGGGTTGAATCTTCTTTTTATAAAAAAAAGATTCAATGAAAGTGAGGAAGGTGGGGTTGAACCCACCCCACCTTTATGGAGGCCAAGTGGCCCAACCACTGGGCCACTTGGTTCCTTTAGTATATATATATATATATATATATATATGCAATAACAAATAAATATATTCTTCTTAACATTTTTTTCTTTTAACAAAAACTCTTGTAAATCTCATTACTAAAATTGTAAATACCATTAACGAATTGGTAATTCCCATTAACTTGTAAATATACATATACATATACATATATATATGTATATACATATCTCTATCTACATATATATACACATCTGTATATACATATGTGTGTGTATACACACACACATATATTTATTATGGGATTCACAAGACTATGCGTGTGTATTATATAATATATAATATATAAATATACACTATAATATATATTTATACACACACATATATAAGATTCACAAGAATGAACAATGTGTGTTTGTAAATCAGGAATGTTTTTGTCAATGAAGGGTGTGGTATTGACAAAAAGTAAATGATTTATAACAAATCATGTAATAGGAATTACCAATTTGTCAATGGTATTTACAAGTTCCGCAATGGTAATTACAAATGCTTTCGTCAGGTTTTTCACAAATGTCTCTCATGAAACAACAAACAAGGGTCAGTTATAACAAATCTTGTAATTGGAATTACCAATTCGTTAAATGTATTTACAAGTTTCCTAATGGTAATTACCAGTGCTTTCGTCGAGGTTTTTCATAAGTGTTTCTCATGAAACAACAAACAAGGGTCAATATAACAAATTTTGTGATGAGAATTATCAATTCGTTAATGGTATTTACAAGTTTAGTAATGGTAATTACCATTGCTTTCGTCAGGTTTTTCACAAGTGTCTCTCATGAAACAATTGTTAGTATTTAGGCGTTCTAGAGACAATCTATAAGGACAAATCAACACCATTTCTATGTTGTAGCATTTCTTTATTAATAAATGAGTACATTTTATCTTTATCATATTTATGTCTCGCCTTTATTTTAAGGTAAATATGTGTTTGAAGATAAAAGCCCTAGAAATAGAAAATGTGTTATTCTTAAGGATCAATGATAGAGATCATGATCATGAGGACTCGAGAACACTGGATATCTATTGCCTAAAATTTGTTCCTAGTTTTGAATCACCAAGAAAAGGCATTGATGATCTCAATAAGACTAGTACGACATCATCTACATGTATGAGATACAAAGTAGGGACCTCATGGAATACAGCATGGTGATGCCTTAGTTCATGTCGTGGGTGGATCTGTTGGAGAACAAATAGTACCGAACTAACTCACTGAGAGACTCCACAAAAATTCATTGTAGAGAGTATCATTGGAAACGTAAAGTCTCTCATCATTTGGTAGTGAGATTCGTCCTGAACTTAAGGATGTTATCAAACACTATGTCCCAGGGTTATACTTTGACTGTACAACTCTATCTGCCTAAAAATGGGGAGAACAGTGTACTCTTGGGTGTAACTCGAATACATGAGTATAGATGGACACGCTGAGAGGACTTACAGTCCCCTACAAGGGATTATTTATTCACAAGAATGCTAGAGCTTGTATAGCTTCTAATTAAATTAGGAGTCTGTGCACACAGTAAGTGATCATGAAGAGTCATGATGCGTTATAGAGTTAATATAAGAAAATTCCTAGTTCTGTAAATTAGCTACATTTAGTCAATTAAGAGACATGATACTCTATCTTTGCTCTCGACTAAATGTGAATGACGATGTGAGGGATGATGCATCACGGCCTCCAAATATGAAAGGTAGATCACTTGATCAACTCAATTAGTTCTGGGGTTGCAGAGCATTGCTAGTATCTTATGAGGTCATTAAATAAATTAGGCCCCTTAAAGGAGTTTTAATTGGTCCAAATTTATTTATGTCAGTGACTAATTGGGTCTAATGGGTCACACACAAAAGTTATTCCCGATTGCTTACAATTAACAAAATTGGGCCAATAATTGTTATTGGACTTTATCAAGAGTAAAGGTATAATTGGGTTGAAGTGAGACTCCAAGCCCAATAAGAAATAGAATGACATCACATATAGGGTCCTGAGTGGGAAATCAGTTTCTCCACAAAAGACCCAAATGTGTTGGAAGACCCAACGGGTCTTAGGCCAAGTTGAATTTTAAGTTTGAATTTTAAATTTAAGTTTGAAATTTAAATTTAAATTCAGAAGGTTAGGTTATAAAAGATAATTCTGAATTATCTAATAAATATATATATATATATATATATATATATCCAATAATGATTGGATGAAGATAGAAGAAATAATAAATGGGGATTGAATTAAAAATGATTTTGAATTTTAGTTTAAAAGATGAATCTGATCCATCATCTTCAATTATTATTCAATTAATCAATTAAAATATAAATTTGATTCATCATCTTAAATGGTTGACTTAATCAATCAATCAAGAAATAAATGTGATCCATCGATATGAATGTGATTTATCATCTTAAATTCAATCAATCAAGATATGAATTTTATTCATTATAATTTGGATTTTCCAATGCAAGCTTGAATTAGGCCTTTCTTGTAAGCATTTAAATTACGGTTAGACTCTTATAAAGTGCTGATTTTTAGTGTACCTCTAACTAGCACGTTTTTCTAAGAGAAAACAAGATCCCTTATGCTCTCTAAATTTTGGTCTTTACCAAAGGTTTAGAGAGGAAAAGACACCATCCAAGAAAGGCAAGGTTCCAATGATCTTGCTCCTCCTATCTTTAACGTAATTCCAAGAAACCACCACCTTCTTGAAAAGATAAAACCCAAGGAAAACAAACCTCAACCTTGTCTTCACCTAGCAAGCATCCAAGGAGTGCGAGGTTTAAAGAGAAGGAGCTCTTGTTGCAATCGAGGAATAGCCGTGTGGATCAACGTTAGAGGATATCAACAACATTGAGGTCTTCAAGTGATCTAAGGTAATCCTAAACTTCAATAGTCCGTGTTAGTTCTCATGTTTTTGATGTTTTGATGATAACAATTATAATGTAATTGAATCTTAATTTTAGATGAAAATTTGGAGTTTTTGGTTTGCCTCTAGTCATCCAATATTTTACCTCTAGGCATATGTTTTGGAAAATCCACTTGAAAATCGCAAAATCGTAATTATGGTGAAAATTCACTCTAATGGCAAAATCGTAAATATGTTGAACTTTCACTCTTTGCCTCTAGTCAATTAGTTTTGCTTCAAGTCACTCCCGCAAGTTTTTGGAAAATTCACATATAATGGCAAAATTGTAATTACTTTGAAATTCACTTTTAATGGCAAAATTGTAATTACGCTGAACTTCACCTCATGACTCTAGTCACTACATAATTGCCTCTAGGCAATGACTCTAGGCATTCTCTGGCAAACAATTCTTTTATCCAATATTTCTACGCTCTCGTTTTTGCCTCCAGTCAAGTAACTCATGCCTCTAGGTACATGACTCAAGGCATAAATATATGACTCTAGGCATTTCTTATTTCATCTTTTAAAACTATCATGAATTGCCTCAAGTCATTTATTTATTCCTCAAGGCAACTTGACTCAAGGCATTTTGTTCTTACCTCCAGTCAAGTCGTCGCTATTTCCAGTTATAATGACTCTAGTCATTTATCATCTACCACTAGTCATATTAACTCTAGGCATCTATTAATTGACTCTAGGCAAATTGTCTTCTTGCTTGTTTTCACACTAATATCGTATTTGCCTCTAGTCAGAAAGATATTACCTCTAGTCATGATAACTCAAGGCATCATATTTTTGACTCAAGACAAAATCTTCAAATGCTTTATTCTTACCTCCAGTCAATTAATATGCCTCCGGTCATGCTCCTCCGGTCATATCTTTTTAATCACCGTCTCCAGAAAAAATCAAAATCAATTGATTTTGATTTCATTGCTTCAAATCATTACTCATTATTATACTTAATTGCATTTAATCAATTTATTAATGAGTTACAGATTATTAGAAAGAGGATCAACGTAGGATGTTGACTAAAGCAATCCGACATTTATTAAACTTTCCTATTCGAGGACCTCAACCAACTGACATACCTCTACAACGTTATGGCAAGAAAATTTCATTTCCTTTCGGGTCTCAACGGTCATAATCACAATCACGGGAATAAATGACGGCGATTAATTCCGACCATTTTAAAGAGCATCAACGGATACATTTTTCAAGCTTCTCAACGATCATGAGATCAACTATATATACCTGAAGTTTTGAATTCATCAAAAACACACTAGAAAATTGTGCACTCTACTCTTATTGTATTCAATTTTTTTTCTATTCCATTAATATCTTCGGATATCGTGTACCTCAGTGTTTATCTTTATCTACTCGTGAGGAGTTTCAAAACATTTATTTGATTATTGTGTTGTAAAATCTTAAGGTCGTGGAACCTTAAGTGAGTATACAATTACAGCTTGTAAGGGGGGTGAGCCTAGTGAGAGGATCATCCAAGTACAATGTAATTGTCCTTGAAAGATAGTGAAAATCCCGGTGTTAGGGATTTGGACGTAGGTCGAAGTATTAGACCGAACCAGTATAAATTGCCCTGTGTCTGTTTGCTTTTCTTGTCTCTGTTTCATTTATGCTTGTGTGATTCACGAAAAGAATTTGAGATCACATATTCACCCCCCTCTAGGTGATATTCCACCTTGATCTTTTATCAAGTTATCCTAATTCCTAATAGTTGTTTTAACAAATAATCCTAAAGCTCATGAATATTATAAATTGTTATGAATTCTCATGAGCACCATAAAGAGTTATAGATTAATAATTAATAACTAATTAACGTAATGAGTTAAGGTTAATAATTCATGAGGACCGTAAGAAGTTACGAGTTTCTGCAACGATTAAACAATTTTTGTTTTCAACTTCATGAAACTTTACATGAAAGTCATGTAATAGGCAAAATTAACCAACAACAATAAACAAGGGTCAATTATAACAAATTTTATAATGAGAATTACCAATTCGTTAATGGTATTTACAAGTTCCATAATGGTAAATATCAATGCTTTCATTACGTTTTTCACAAGCGTCTCTCATGAAACAACAAACAAGGGTTAAGTATAACAAATCTTGTAATGAGAATTACCAATTCGTTAATGGTATTTACAAGTTTAGTAATGGTAATTACTAGTACTTTCGTCAGGTTTTTTCACAAGTATCTCTCATGAAACAACAAACAAGGGTCAATTATAACAAATCTTGCAATGAGAATTACCAATTCGTAAATGGTATTTACAAGTTCAGTAATGAGATTTACGAAAGTATTTGTTGATGGAGAAAATGTTAAGAAAAATATATATATTTGTTAATGCATATATAGATATATATATATATATATATATATATATTAAAGGGACCAAGTGACCCAATAGTTGGGCCACTTGACCCCCATGAAGGAGAGGTGTGTCAAACCTCACTTTCCTCACTTTTATTGAATCTTTTTTTTTTTTTTTTAAATAAAAAAAAAGATTCAACTCCACCCCCACTAAAAAAACAAAAAACATTATAGATCTCAAGACGCCAATGGCGGGGAGACCAGTGCAGCCGACTATCCGCGGTGGCCTTCGATGAGGGTCATTTTTCTTTTTCTTTTTTTTATTTAAAAACTAAGGGCAAAATGGTAAATTCATCCGAATTTGAACATCTCAATATGATCCTTAGTACTTTTAAGTTATTTAACAAATGTAATATATATTTAGAGGTTTTGCAAATTCAAATGGTATTTAAATGTAATTCTCTCCTTAAAAAATCAGTTGAAATTATAAGTACTTGAGATTAATTATCCCTTAAATTGGTCCCACTAACAACATAATCAAATCTAAATCAAGCGACATTTTGAGAAACCAAATCCCTGTTCCTTATGCTAATAGCTAGATAAGATGTTCACCTCCTTTTTTGGGGATAAAATTCACAATTATTTATATAACTCGAAAACATTGGATTTTGATAATAAGTGTACATACATATTCAAATATAGTATTCATCTTTCTAAAATATATATACATACAAATAAAAGTACGCTAACTTGGAATAACATGTCTGGACTATGGAGCACCCACTCAAAATGCGTCACATTATTCATAGCCCGTACATAATACAGCTCTCTGTAAGTTTGATTTACATAATCAAATGTAGACAATTCATATTTTGCTTAAAAAGATAATTATTCACAACCAAAAAACTTCAGATTACCCACAGAATTATCGACGAAAAAAATTTCATCAGAAATTACCCACGGAATTTTGTGGGTAATTTTCGTCGGTAATTAATTACCGATTTCCGTCCGTCACAAAAAAGAGCCGTGGTGGGTCGGTATTACCGACGAAATTCCGTGAGTAATTTCTGACGGAATTTTTTTCGTCGGTAATTCTGTGTGTAATCTGAGATTTTTTTGTAGTGATTTTTTTAAAAAAAAAAAAAAAAAACCAACTAAATGTGTTTCCCCACATGGATCACAGAGGACCCATATGGCGTCTATGCAATAGAGCAATTTCACATTGCCCTTGTAATCTGTAGCCCAGTTAAGAAACCAATTAAAAACTTAAAAAGCAAGCAAGCAAGCCAAAAAATAAAACACACATAAACAATTAAATGAAAGCAAGATTTATAAGGTGAAGAAAAAAAAAATGCAGTGAATAACCCAGAATATTCCGCATTCACAGGGCTATAATGCCTGGAATTAACCTAAAAGTAGAACATCAAACATCAAGATTCAAGACAAGGTACTATTTATTCATTAACTGAACCGTCAAACAAGCAAATACTGGAGAAAGTTGTAAACGCGCACAATAGGAGAGGACTTAAAAAGATCGTCCTTGAGATTTCTTTTCCCACCATTCCATGAACTTAACTTGTGCGGAGGCGGTATCCAATCTGTAAAGTTGAAGCGCGTGATTTGCAATTTCATGGCCAAAAGTCCATCCAAACACACCCCCAGCAACAAAAGACAGACCTGCACCTGTTGGGTACGATAGAAGAAAGAACGGTGAAAGTGTCAGCAACAGCAAGTATTACATCCAAATGATTGAAACCTGTTCACAAAGTTTCTTCTTCTTTCATCGCAAATCATGGTGTGTTTTGGGGAGGCGAAAAACTGTCTGCAGGGAAGCAGTCCCACCCACACAGATAGTGATTAATTTAGATTTCAAATCTTCACCTCCCAAAATGAGTAGTTTAATTTAAAAAAGGGGGAAATTTATAAATTATAATCAAGGACCATAAAAATATACTCCCACCGATCCTTAATATAAAATATATTTGGAGAGTCAATCTTGGTTCTAGTATAAGAAAAAGTTTCATATTTGGCAATCTTTTCCTAATTTACCTTTATTAATGTTCCATCAACAATAACAAGGAGAGAGAGAATGAGAGGATTGAGGAAGATGACTAGGGCATTTTAAAAATACATGTCATATTAACTAACTCAACTAACGTCCTTAATCTAATAAGTAGGTCTTATATTAAGGACCATAAGGAAGTATTATTACTAGTTCTTCTAAAGTTATCACCCATGCTCCCTTAAATTACAACTTAATTTTCTTAACATAACAAGGATCTCTCAAGGACCCAAAAAAATAAGAAACCACTTATACTCCCTAAGGTCACAATGTGATTTCACCAAAAAAAAAGTCACACTGTGATTTTAACAATAGGAGATGGATGTATTGAATAGATTACAACTTTTGGATAAAAATACCATGATAAAATCTTGAAGATCAAGTTATAAATTTAGGAACTTGAATGGTAATTTAAAAAACTACTAAGGGTACCTTATCTCCACGGACTTTGAGAGAAATTTTAATTTTCATGACTTTAACTACCATCAATATAAAATTAAAGGTTCCGCACAGCTGTACAAAATCGCTATTCACTATCAGAAGAGGATATGAAACATGGCATATGACATTTAAAAATCCTAAACTTGTAATGACAGTTAGACTTAAAAATCAATTCTCCTCAGGGATCAATGAAATAAGTTACTATTGTTGCTTATTAAAGTTATGACTCATGTTTCCTAAAATTTCTGATCTTCCACGTGTTACAGGTGTGTTTTCATGCAAAGGTAGCAGCAAATTAGTAACATTCTTATAACATATAGAACAACAAAGTGTAACTTTTGACAACATGATTTCCATGGTCATTGAGCATCGGAAGTATAAAATAGTAACTTTAACAAGCATAAATAATAACTTAATTCTACAGTCCGTGAGAAGAATTTAATTTTTTATGGCTCATGATATGTAAACTTAAATGTTAGTAAGTAAGTAATTAGGGATAAGATACAGCAAACAATTAAGTCCATGAGGCCACACTTAGAGAAGAGTTAGTTACTAGCCATTAGTGTTGCATAAGGTCTGATCCTAGGCTATTGTATGGTAATGGTTTGTTAATCATTTGATGAATAAGACGTACTGAAGTCTTTCTTTGTTCTTTCTTCGGCCTCTCGTCTCTCTGTCTCTCCTCTCCCTCTTTCTTCCTCTTCTTTCCCTAAATTCTTCTGCACTTACCTATCAGTGGTAGCAGAGCATTGTATTCATCGGCCTCTTCTCTGTTTTTCATTATTCTTGAATGGTTGTAACACAGTCCCAGAATTCTGTCACCACCATTTCTAATCCTGCCTAAGCTCGTTTCTAGACTATCAAAGAGACACTGCAACATCTTTCCAGGTTGCCAGCAGCTGTCCAAGCTCTCCCTGATCGCTTGGCGTCCTTTGAGACCAATCAAGACTCACACCTACAGGGGCTGAAATGCAAGAAAATGCCGTCCCTCGTAACAACGCTCACATGGGGTACCATCGACCCAAGACGGGGAAAGGGGCTATACTCCTCCAACACAATTAACCAAAATGGAATTCCCTAGATTCCAACGTACTGACATTATGGGATCGATTTACAATTGCGAGCGATACTTTGAACTCGTTGGGATATCGAAAAATTGGAAGGTTTGACTCACCAGTGTCAATCTTGATTAAAAAGGCTATGTTTGGCATCAAGCGTTTATGGAAGAAAAGCAGAGTTGAGCGATTTCTTAGATGGAATACAAGCATGCAATTCGGGTTCATTTTGGCTCTCCGTATGAATCACTGATGGGCTATTTCAAGCACCTTTACCAAACAAGCTTGCTAGACAACTACAATGACAAATTCGACACTCTCTACTACAAATTACGATTACAAGAGGTTCACACCATTCAAGCATATATTGAGGGCTTCGTAGTGACTGTGCAAGACAAGTTCGTCTCCAAAGATCTCAATCATTGTTGGAGGCTAGAAGCATCGCGAAGATTTACGAATATAACATCCAAGAAGAAACTACCTTTAAGGCGTTGCCACGACGTATCAATGGCGAAGTGCTTGGTTCTCTGTTTCGATGGAAGAATTCCAAGAACCCATCCTTTTCGAGCGGATCTTAGAATGCCGACAACAAATCAACTTTGTTGGTCAAACCCAGTGTGTATTTGGTTTTTTGGTCCTTATAGAGTTAAGCAATGTGTCGGGCCTGTTGCCTACAAATTGGACTTGCCTGCTGAAACTCAGATCCACAATACTTTCCATATCTCTTTGCAAAAGTTGTGTCCTGACCCATCTATTCAGCCATGGCACCCACCCATTAATTGGCCGGACCCTCCCACTTTTAAAGAACCAGAATAGATATTGTAGAAGCGGGTTGGTAGAAGGAAGGGTAGTATTGTTATTGAAGTTCTTGTGAAGTGGAAGCAATTACTGGAGGAGGAAGCTTCGTGAATTCTGCTCTATCATTTTCAGCAACAGTTTGCTACTTTTGTGGTTGTTGACCCTTGAGGTCAAGGGTTCTTACGGGGGGAGTATTGATATGTAAACTGTAAATGTTAGTTATTAGGTAATTTGGGTTAATAATTAGGGATAAAATACGGCACATGATCAAGTCCATAGGGCCGCACTTAGAGAAGAGTTAGTTAGTTAGTTACTAGCCGTTAGTGTTGCCTAAGGTCTGATCTGATCCTATATAAAGGAAGTCCAAGGCTATTGTATGGTTTTGTTAATCATTTGATGAATAAGAAGTACTGAAGTCTTTCTCCGTTCTTTCTTCTGTCTCTCGTCTCTTTGTCTGTTCTCTCCCTCTTTCTTCCTCTCCTTTCCCTAAGTTCTTCTACACTTACCTATCAGCTGTCCAAAATTAGACCTAGAAGGCATGGGTCCTCAAATGTAATTTTCCCAAAATAAAATTGCCATCATCTAAAATGTTAAACATTGCCTAAAGTGTCAGCAGTAGAAAAGTGGTACATTACCATGCAAACTCTTGGAATACTTGTAAGCAAGACCTGCAGTAGATACTGCTCCAATGATACTTCCTGTGAGACCATAGTTCACTGCTTCTCTTGTAGTTTTCAGCTAAAATAATAGCAAAGAAAAAACAACTTTGAACTCAATTTTCAGCTCAAATAGATAATAAACAAATTTTCCAGCAGGCAATTGTCTTTATTCAGAGAAATATTCAACAAGTATCGCATACAACAATATCATGAACAATTATCTTCCATAGCTGCATATTAAAATGATATTTAAAAACCAAAAGATGACTAATTGCATTTGTTTCATCCATTTTTAAGCATGAGTTGAAAGCTTTACCCAACCATGTCCAAACAGTGTTTGACATGAAAACAACCATTCTAAGAACAACTAAGTTCATTCTAAGAATAACCAAGTAATCTTTCAATCAAACACTCTTAAAATAATAATACCTTTACAAGCAAATCATTCTACACATCGGCTATGCATTTGTAACATCCCGAATTTTGGACCCTGATAATTGAGAATAAGCCTAAAGTAGGCGGACGACTAAGCCCAGTTCGGGAAGAGTCTAAAGAATGTTGAGAGATATGAAGCCTCTCAAGGACTAAGTAACTCGGCTATACGGGTCAATGGACCTAATATGTATAAGTCGTGGAATTAAAGTGTCGGCATTTTCAAGGCAAAAAGGGGCATCGGTGTGAGACCTATACTTTAATAAAGTAAGTCATGATGACACTTCTTTTGTGTTGGTTCAATAAGAATGCGGCTGTCTTTTTAATGAAGTAAAAATCCGAATGGAAAAGATGCCACCTAACGGTGGTGCCCGTTACCCGAAAGGAGTCCATTCCCTAAAGTCTCTAAGTTCAAACGTCCCGAAGTATAGGACAATTAGTTAAGCGAAAATATGCTGGTATAAGTAAGTATACGGCATTTTCAAGGCAATTAGGTATGCCCTGCGTGTTTAGAAAACATCAAGATGATAATGAGGAAGAAGAGATAGAAGAAATTCATCTAGTGTGATATCATTTGTTGAGTCTCCATATTTGTGCCTTTAATAAAGTAAGTCATGATGACACTTCTTTTGTGTTGGTTCAATAAGAATGCGGCTGTCTTTTAATGAAGATATATTTTTGTGTTGGCCAAATAGAAAGGTGACACGTGTCCAACTTGCTCTCCAACTCCAAGTATGTCAAGCTTCATAAGGAAGTCAAATGGATTTGACAAACATTTAATGCACAATTGCCACATGTCGTACTTAGATAAAGAGTTGACTAGTCAAAGAGCTTGTTGAAGAAGCCAAGTTTGAAAAGATATTTTAAAGCCATGTAGCTTGTGAAATAAGACACGAATAAGGGCAATTTGGTCAATTGCTATAAAAGACACATAAGCATGTGTTTATGTCATAAAGATGAGTCATAAGCTTCTTAAATAAGCCTCAAATTCGTGCAAAGCAAGGGGGAGAGAGAAAAGTCAACAAAACTTGCAAAATAAACCAAGTTAAAAGGATATTTTGTAAGGGCATTTTGGTCATTTGATTTGGGGGATTTTTAAATGCCTTCTTGATATATTTTAAGACATTTTGCCTTCCCTTTTGCATGAGCATTCTGACCAAGAACTCAAGGGCCGTAGAAATTAAAGTGTCAATGCAAAAAGGCACAAAACACTTATATAGTGTTAATCGGGTGGTAAAAATGCTATTATGTCCTAAGGTATGGGACAATTAGCTTAGCAAAAATGTGCTAAAATAAATTTGCACGACATTTTCTAGACTGATAAAGGTTTCCTGCGTTTTTGAGGAAATAAAAAGGGAAGAGGAAGAGATAATGTAAAATCATATAGAAAGATAAAAAAAAGTCAACCTTAATAATAAACCAAAGGACATGTGGCAACTCAGGGTTAAAAGTTTACTTCTGAAAAAAGTAAAAGTACAAAGTAATGATTACATTGTGAAAAGTCAACTCCTTATCCCTTAAGGGGTGAATTTCATCCACTCAAAATTAGGAGGAAGAAACAATCGAGTTAACCTACATACAAATCCAATTCCAAGATCCAAGCCTTAGGGAAAAGAGAACAGACAAAAGGGAACCAACAAGGGCTAATTAGGGACTTCTTTTTGGGTCAAATGGAACAAACACTGGGATGTCTCAGGATGTAAAATGGCGCCACATACAAGGGATAAGCCAAGAAAAAAGATCTGAAAAAATTGAAGAAAAGTGAAAGGGGGGGCACACCAAGGCGACAAAAGGATGACTCGGGTAACTACAGCCCCCCCGGAAAAATCTAGAGTTTCTTGAAATGCACACCAAGGACCTAAATAAAAGAGTGCTTGGGTAAAACAAGTAATTAGCACCATTGTTGTTGGACAAAAGGATGACTCGGGTAATTCAAGTAAAGGTACATAGAATCATATTTGTATGACCATAAATGCGCCACCGAACAAGACCTAATTAATTAATTGGTTCCCCCGACCAATCTCGCAAAGAAAAATCTAGAGTTTCTTGAAATTTAAGAAAGAGGAAACACGCAAAAATCCAAGGAACATCCTTTAGACTACTAAATAAAAGAGTGCTTGGGTAAAACAAGTAATTAGCACACATGGAAATTTATAAAAAATATGATCTACATGGGCAGAAATGGCGCCACCTATACATCTTCTAGAAGACTCTTGAATTACTTGGAAGATAAGCAAAAACCCTAATGCAACCTATTAACCAATGGACAAAAGCACACACTGGATAATTCACTGCACCAAGGACCATTATTTAAGGACACTTACCCCCACATCCTTGGCTGCATAAGGCGGGTGAAGAAGGAGAATCCAGCCAAGTTTAAACACTGAGGAGAAGAAGAAGGAACACCGACTGGAGCTAAAGACGAAGGTATGTTCAAAACTAGCCTTTATGAGTTAAAATTTTGGAATTTCGTCCAGCTGGTATAAATATGATGTTGTGATGTGGTTTTGATGTTTTGAAGGGTTCCACTGAATTTAAAACAAAATTTTGTATGAGAATGAGTTAAGATCATGGTTTGCGAACCCAAAAACCCTGAATCTTAAGAAAAGAAGCAAGCTGCCAGATTTTGGAAATTTTGGGCAGTGGCGCTTGAAAAATGGTTTTAAAATAGTAAGTGAATTCCGCTGACCATGAAATTTTATATGCTTAAAGACATCTGGGGCTTCATTTTGATATATAATTTTGTAATTTTTCGATATGCTTACTATGAGAAAAAAAATTTTGAAGATGACCAGAATTTTGCTCTCACCAGTGAACAAAGTTTTAGCATCGTGATAAGATATGAACCTCTTTGACCTCTAGAAGTATTTTAGAATAAACTAGACATAATAAGGGTTCAGTAGCCACTGGAATTGCATTAATCGGATTTTTCTTGAATTAGTTATGAATTTTTGAAGTTGGATAATATTTTCTGAAAATTCTGGTTGATGGTCAGATTTTCTGGAAAAAGAGGAAAACCTGTATAAGTGATTTAAAAGAGATGTATTTGATTTATTTAGGGTCAATACGTAACCGGGGAGATTTTACAAGCACCAAGAAATTTTGTTAATCATTAAACAGCTATCAGGCAGTAACTGTTTACTCACATACTTTATGTTACTATTGCATATTTGTATGCCATGATTGAGTTATGTAGGGATGTAGGGCCTAGTGGACTGTGTGCCCTTGAGTCACTATCGAGCCTGAGATGCATTCACGATAGTTAGGGTTTGAGGCCTTGGCTACTATGTTTTCTTAGCGCTGAGGATTTTTCGAGGCTGACCTTGTTAAGCGGCTTGACGGCTTTGTGGATTCCGGGGCTGGCCTTGTTAGGCGGCTCGACGGTTATGTGGATTCCAGGGCTTGCCTTGGTAAGGCAGCCCGACGATA
Organism: Acacia acuminata; assembly: GCA_019022655.1. NCBI lineage: Eukaryota > Viridiplantae > Streptophyta > Magnoliopsida > Fabales > Fabaceae > Acacia > Acacia acuminata. The sequence continues at coordinate 1,685,164 of JAFJYI010000158.1, forward strand.
TGTGAATGTGTTTATGATCCTGAATGCATATATGATTGTGATTGTGATTTTCTTAATTGTGGTTTGAATACATGCACTGCATACATATGGTATATAAGTTTAACAATTCCTTTGGGGTTCATTTTGAACTCTAGACCGTTCTGTAGACACAGGTGATAGATCCTGAGCTATTTAGGCTTTTGGGAAGGTAAGGGCATGCAGTGGAGGACTAAAGAAGTAGGAAATGCCCTATCTCGTTTTTTATATTTATTTTGGGATGATTGTATGAGTTTAATTACTGTTCAGTATTTTATTTTGGATGACTGTACCCTTAACCCTACGGGGATTATTTACTTATGATTTTCACGCTTTCACCAATATATTGTGGTTGTCCAAACCGATCATATGCTTTGCCGCGCACACTCTAATATATGTTAAAAAGGATTAAGTAATAATGGAAAGGTAATAAATAAAAGAAATCCCTCTAAGCCGCCACCCAAAAGGCGAGGCCAGTAGGAGTGTGACAGAATGACTTTAAATACTTAACAGGTGGGAACTAAATTTCTAAGACTGATATATACTGAACACTAAAAATGATGAGGTTCCTTACAAACAAAATGCTTCACATCACAATAAGATGAGCCTTTAGCCTTAGTTGTAAGTAACTTGAACTAAGAGAAAGTTTTGAAATTTCTAACTATTGCATTTGGCTGATGGTCATAACTCAACGTGTATCTTAAATTAATTAATTTATCAACTGATTAAATTGTTGGTTTATAACCAATACAAATAAAAGCTTCTAGAAGGAAAAGCTTATCTTTGATTATTTATCTTTACCCACAAGTGAATGGAAAAGCTAACACAAATTAAGATGCATCATGTGAATCAGTGTTCCCAAAAATTGGAAGTCCAAATAAAAAATCTGATCTTTACCAAAAAAAATTAGCAGGCTTTATATTCTGAAAAGTCTCTAGATACAAGGAGATACAAATGACTTCTACAAATTCACAATACTATAACAAATACCAATATTACACTATTACCTACCTTATTATAATGTTATCTAGCTCCATGGGAACTAGGAACAAAAGTAAGTAAATCATATATGTGAGGAGAATTTTTCTTAACCAAACTGATTTGATATTTCAAAGAGAAAACCTTTTCTCTATGGCCAGCACCTTTTCAGTGCAGTGAATGGTTGGGAGATTTTGAAAACTTTGGGTGTGTCCTCAATCCTGGGGAGGTTTAGTGTTTATATGGTCAAAGTGTTTGGAATGAAAAAATAAGCTAAATCACAGTACCACTCTTCCGTGTTGGTAGTGTTAGGATCTACTAGGTTGGAGAGTAAGGCTTGAACTTTTAGAGACCTTCCTTCGTCTTTGGAGTTGTGGCCTCAGTAGTAAAGAAAAGCATTCAAGTCCGCAGTGTGGTGTGCTGGTCTGCCTGGTCATGGTAATTTTAAGAGGTTGCCACCTCAAATATGGAAAGAGCTTGGACTGCTTTGCTGCATTTTATTTTATTTCTTTATGTGGACAATTTGAGAGAGAAATATTATGTTGAATCCTGAATCTCTTAATCTCTTAATAAAAGAGGGTACATACGGGCTTTTAGATAGACAAACCTAAAGCTAACCCTCGAATCTAATTTAATCTAATCAAATCAAAATAATTAAGATATAATATCCTCGAGATATAATATATCTATATTTAATCCTAAGATATAATAAATATCAAACTTAATAATAAGATAACGATTAATCTAACTAATCCATAATAAATGATAACATTCCCACACTTTATTTTTTTCAAGAAAGACTTTTCTTCCTTTTGCTTGTTTCTCTTTGTTTTTTAATTCATTTCAGAGATCTCTTATTATCATCCTTTGTAACAATCTCCTTCCTCAGTAAAGCATAGAAATTCTGTTCCCTAACTGGATAAAGAAAAAGGATATATGAAATTCCAATAGTAGGAAAAGGACAGATGAATATCCCAGGAACAAGCAGAAGGGCAATGTAACAATAGCAGGAGATGATGGAGAGAACATATTAATCAACAGGGATGCCAAAAAGCCAATCAAACACCCAAAACAAAATTACATCAGTCGTAGATAGAGAACCACATAAATAGATGAAATTAGGTGATACAATTCTTACTACAGGTCCATGAACAGGGTCAGAAGCAATGAAGTCCTCGACATCAGAGCTAGACCATGAGGGAAGGTTCTTGAACCTGGTATAGTTGTCAAGAAATGAGAACCTTTCTGACCAGAATCCTGTAAAGCCTTCCCAGTGCTTCTTGAAAAAGGATTTTGAGGAAGAATCTTCCATCTCTGGCAGAACAATTGAAACAAAACATGAAACTATATAATTTTGAAATTTGTTGGATATGCATGCCACATAAAGAAACTTAAAATCCAACATATGAGAAGCTACGAAATGCCTAGAATGCCTAATCATGGAGCATGTTGAATTTACCTTCAATTTAGCAAAGAAAGACATCCAAAATATAAAGATATCGCACACATCACTGTGACTCACCCAACACCCACTAGCTAATACTCGTATTAACCAAACTAATAGCTCCAGGGATGGAACCAGAAAAAATTTATTGAAGCGGGGAATTATATTTATGATTATTATAAATTAATTTTCACTAAATATTTATTGAGTTAATAGTTTTTAAAAGGTTACCACAGTGGAGTATGTGGGGAGGGATAGATGTCCGTAACCTTACCTTAAGTGGAGAAGCTTATAATAATGAAGACATTTTTTTTATCAAATAATCCACAACCTCTTTCATTGTATTAGAAACTGACCGTTTTTTCCTTTGATCTGATACTGTTTGCTGAATAAACTAAACATTGAGAGGGAAGACTGGAAAAATGGGTTCAGAGGGCAATTTGTGATCGTCCCTGAGTGATAATTCGCACCATAACTTCCCTCATCAAAATAAGAATAGATTACTTTTACTAATATTACAGGAATGGATTGCTATAAAGCTTGATTGTCCAACCTGGCTCTTACCCTAATTACTAGGGGACAGATGAAAATTGTAGGGGAGCAGACTTTAAAATGTCAAAGGAAGTAAGAAAAGATACAAACAAAATACATCAAACAGAATTAGCTAGGGGGGCAGCTGCCCCTATTGGCTTGAACCTAGTTCCGTCCCTGAATAGTTTTGGATACAAACATTTTCCCAAATTTATTGAAATCAATTTCTAGATTCGATAAATCCGATATCAGTTTTCAGCTTAATCAAGTATCGGAATCGCTTATACAAGCAAACTAAGAAATCAACCCAAGACCACCACAAAACGCAGTAAAATAAACTAATGCCAAATGTTGAAATTTTGAAATCGATAAATTATTACCCTATGAAATGATAGAGAGAAGAAGGTATGGATTAGAAAGAGAAGGGAAAAGTGTACGATGAGTATGCAGAGGCAGCTTTAGAACTAATGCTGTGAGGAGGAGCTCTGATTTGGATTTCTCTGCAAGAGCTTCAACGATCCTAGGCCGCCGTCGCTGGCAAGCGACTTTTATCCGTGCGCTAAAAATTTTGATTTTCATAAATCTTTAATTAATTAATTAATAATTTATAATTAATTTATAATTATCGGGAAAGATTAGGAAGATGCCAATCTAAGAATCTAATCTAAGAATTTGAGCGTTAATAACTTAAGTAAAGATACAGCTAGGAATTAAGGTCAACTTTTAAATGGCCGGCCTTTTTAGGCATACGGTAAGAAAAACGTCTGGCCCTCAACATGCGAGCCAGGGCCAACCCTACAAGGCCTGAAGACATTTTTATGAATTAAAATTACTTTTTCTACGTTTTTTTCAAACAAATATTATTAATAAAATACAACAATTAAAGTCTAATTTATTAAATAAATATTGTCAACATTAATGTCTACACAACACACTTAATACAATAAAGAAACACACTCACTAATTCATAATCAAGAGTAAATTATTGTCTATAAGTAACTCACACAAAACATAACAAGTTTACCACTAAAAATACGAAAATACGATGATTATCATTTTCAACTTTTCACTACTATTATTAATTTCAAAGACGTTTTGGTTGTCTTCACTTTGAAGTAAGAGGCTTTCTTCATGGGTAAAAATATTAAGAATATATTCTCTCACATCATAAATACATCCATAATCTTTATTTGCAACAAATATAAACCAAATCATAAAATTATAGTTATTATATATTTGTAATTAAATGGATAAAAAAATTCTATAACAAATACAAAATACATATAAACTAATAAATTAAATAGGCAAGTCAAGTTAAAGAAACAAAAAAATACATTTAAATGGCCTAATGGGCTGACCTATTTAGGCCCTCGGCCCTACAAGACCGACCCTATAGGGCCCACTTCATTTAGAAGCTCCAATTTACAAACCCAAGCCATGAAGGGCCAGGGCTTAAATGAGTCAACCCGATGGGCTCGGCCGATTTCCCGAAACTAAGTATAAGTAATGATAACTTAAGAATAGCAATTAAATATTTGAATATATACATTGACAACTTGAAGAACTCAAATGATCAATATTTATACTTAAGTTGTTAATTCATATATTCAAGTTGTTAGGACTTCTTCAAAATCCCACATTCCTGCCAACTTACTTATTTGTCATTTGGTTAATTTAATAGACATTGGGTTTTTTTTTCTAATTTAAATAGTATTTTTCCTACATTTTCCCTAATTTCTAATGTCATATCGCCACTATAGTTATTTACACATTTCATAGATAAATTCGAATTTGTTAAGTAAATAATTTTTTATTTTTATTTTTCTTCCAACAAATAAATGTAATTTATTTAATATTTAATAAATAACATGCATTTGGTTTGCACCTTATTTGACAAATTGTAAATCCTTTATTATTAAATGTATATTACATTTGATTTAACATGATTAATAAATTTTAAACACTAACTGGTATTACCAAGAAGAAATTCACAAAAATTTGACGCCAAAATTAATAGAAGAAAAATACAAAAAGTAGAGTCAACATAATTTTTTTATTACTTAGACTTCAAAGAATATTAGTAATTGAACTTGAAGTTTTAAAAAATAATTTGTAGGTTTGTGTTCTTTCATAATCCTTTGTCTCTATCCCTCGTCCTTGGGCTCAACTGGCAAAGGGGTCGGACACTCTCACCAAAGGGGAGTTCGATCCTGGAATTAGTCAAGGCGCTGAGGGAGGCATCCTATCTCATAGGTGCCTAGGTTAACGCCTAAGGGTAATAGACTACTCGCCCTGCCCAACATCGATATCACCTAGGAGGAAGGGAGATTTTGACCCGCCCTTTAAATCCGGGTGAAGCCAACCCCTTTTCCTAAAATTTTTATATAAAAAAATAAAAATAATCCTTTGTCTTTGTTTTTTTTTTAAGAAATAAATCTCTACCCTTAGATTAAAAATATATATAGTTCATATTTCATATTTTATAAAATTATTATTTTAAACATAAATAAATAAATTTAATTTGTTAAAATATAATCTATACAATTCATAACCGCAATACAAACAAATTTTAAAAAAAATAAATAAATTATAAAATACTATAATAATATTTTTAGAGAAAATTAAATCTAAACCATTCATTTTTTAATTTGTAAGCGGAGATGAGATTCTGAGAAGTAAATGAGAAAAAAAATTTATGATAGTATCTTCTCCCTAATTTATTTGAAAAATATCACAAAATGGCTGCTAACTACATTTAATTTAGGGAAAATCTACCTCGGGGCCCATATTAGCAAAAAGATATCAAAAAATGCCCCCAAAAAAAAGTCACATGTCAAAAAAGCCTCAGGGCTTTTCAGTATTATTTCATAACCGTTAACAACTAAATCAGTTCCATTAACAACTAGATCAAGATATCGTTAACAACTAAATCAGTAAGCATTAACAACAATATCCTAACAATCGAATCAGTCTCATTAACAACTAAATCAAGATCCATTAACAACTAAATCAATTCCATTAACAACTAAATCAAAATCAAGTAGCATTAAAAACAATATCTAAGAAGCATTAACAACAATATCATTAACAACTAAATCAATCAGTTAACAACTATATCATGAGGCGTTAACAACTAACGCGTTTATGAAATAATACCAGGAAAAGCGTTGGGGCCTTTTTTGACATATGACTTTTTCTTTGGGTTTTTTGACATTTTTTTGCTAATATGGGCCCTGAGATGGATTTTCCCTTTAATTTATGAATCTCAATAGAATTACTAAAGCCACATATAGTTTGAAGCCTTGGATTGGATGGCATTTGTGTTGTCTCTGCGAAGGCATAAGAGATCTGCTATGTTTTCTCTCCTTGAGAGTGTGAGCAGGGCGGACCCAGAAAATTATGGAGGGGCACTATTGTTGGGGGGATTCGGGGGTTCGAGAGCAGCGCTCCTGAAATTTTTTTTTTTAATGCAAAATTTTAAATACATTAAAAAAACAAAAGAATATAAAGGGAAAAACACTTAGATGTCACATAGCTGAACTCAAATGATCTAATAATGGTGCTATCAAATTCTCAATAATAACCTGAAAATTTCAATGATCTAGTTGCAAGCTAATTCCCAAGAATCACAGTAGTGAGAATTAAAGAGCTCAAGACAACATGAAATTTCGGCAAGGATTTCTTTAAAAAATCATCAATGATAGTATAAGAATAGTGGCATCAATTAAAAACATGCAATAGACTTCATGATTGTAACCACTTCCTGAAATCAGGATGTCATATTGACACTGATGGGAAAACTGAAATTCAAGCACAAATGCAATCCAAATATATTGAAAAACAAAAGTTACATAATAGCAAAAACACCAGACAACACATTTGCAAATAAACAGGAACTAGTGATTGTGGATAGGAAGAGGGATTAAAGGAGGAAGCAAGAAGCAAAGTCCAAGTGGTGTGAGTGCAGAGAGTATGATGCACATCATTGCCTACAAAGAAACGCTTCCAACTCATCTTCTTCATAAAATACTACTACTTCATTGGTTCTTTTTTAACAGAGCAAAGAAAAGAAAAAGATATGGAAATAATAAGAGGAGGACCCACTCGGTTTCAAGAAGTAACACAATCCCTAATTGGTTCACACAACAACCACACTGAACATGGCAACCAACGAGCAAGCCCTTAATCGAAGAAACCAAGATTTTAACCGAAAAAACAGTGTGATCTTTGTATGAAGCGTTTCTGAATTTTGGGACGACTAGTTCATTAGAGCCAATTAATTTTGACGTTTTCTTTAAGACCCAACTGTGTGATCTTTGACCAATAAAGCAAACGATTAACCATAAAATCTTAAGTGTCAATATTGTGGCTTTCAAATTTCAAAGTCCTTTAGCTTGACTCGGCCATAGCAGTGACAATGGAAGTTGCAAACACAATCACATTAATTCATCAGTGCTTCTATTCCTTGCTAAACTTAATTGTTTCATATGACCAAATCAAGGCTTTGCGTTTCTTCTAATTGTTACCTCCCCCTTATCAACAAAGAAATCTCTAAAATTAAACAATATAAGCAACAAAAAACAGAGCAGAAGCGCCGACCTTCAAGACGCACGACGAACGGCGAACAGCGAACCAAAGCCGACGAGAGGACGAGAGGCGAAGAAGAACAAAAGCTCCGACCTAACCCTGCGTCTGCGTCCGCGTATACCTCTGCCCACGATTCCTTGCCTGATTCAACTTTGAAATCCACATATGCCTATTCTGATTTTAGCCCGAAAATTTTTAATTAAAAAAAAAAAAAAAAAAATCCGAACGACGTCGTGCCCCCTAGTCATACACCTCGGTCCGCCTCTGCCTCTGCATAGCTGCACATCCACAACAAGAAGCCATTTTAACCTCTTGGCTAATCCATTATACACTAACTTCAATCTAAACCAATTTCAATCACAAGTCTAAAACCCAAATCAGACTAAAAAGCCAAACGTTTACAACCTCCTGCTCAAAAATTCAACTTCAAATTATAATCCTAGCACAGAACTAAAACCAAGAGAAGACAGGGTTTACAGGAATACCTGCAAGTAGCAAAAGAGAGGCACAAAAGAGCAATGCCTGTGCGGAAGAGCAGCAAAAACGCGGTGAGAATGGCAGCAACGCCGACGAGATATTAGAGACAAGGAATTATGGCTGCGGATGAGTTGTTCAGAGGCAAAGGTTGGGGGCGGAGGACGCGACTGAAAGTGAAGAACTCAGAGGAAGTGAATGAGAATGTGAAAGGTAACATATTCTCCTTAGCGTGGGTGATATATAGGGTGAAATTACTATAAGATCCCAAAAAAAAAAATTTAATCACCCTAGAGTCCGAAGAATGACAAGTCCCACAACAATAAAAAATGACATGGTTTTTTTATTTACTTGTCATTAGAACTTCTCAATAATTAAGTCACTTATTTATGAGTTCATTATAATTTTCAATTTTTTTAAGTTAGCTGCTACACATGATTGGAACTTCTCAATAATTAAGTCATTTATTTAGGATCTCATTATAATTTTCCATTTTTTAAGTTAGCTGCTACACATGTGTGTGTATAAGCTGAAGGCCCGGTTTGTTACCTGAAAAATGTAAGGAAGGAAAAAAATTATGACTTATGGTCTTAAATATAAAAAAAAGTTTATAATGTAAATTATACTACAAACTTTATCTTATATTTAGGATCGGAGGTGGTATAATTTTTGGTGAGAGACATTTGACAGCACCATTTTTCTAGAACTCAGGTTTGGGTGGTAGAGAATTTTCTCTTATACATCGGAAGCGCAAAATGCGTTTTGAAAGATGAAATTACACAAGAAATGTGTATGAAATTGCTAAGAAGATGCAGAAAGGTCAATGCCGCTATACTTTTTCAGTTATGCAAAATTGTTACATCATGAGGTAATTTTCTTCAGAATTGTAGCCTCTTATGTGTTTTTTTTTTTTTTTTTTTTTTTTGTGGGCCGGGAGGGGGGGGACAAAGGCCTCTTATATTCTTAATTGCTTTATGAAATCAGAACAATGTGTCATTGCACAAGTTATCAATTACAACCCCTTAGCTAATGAGAGTTGGCATAGATGGTAAGGGATGAGGCCAAATGGTCGTGGGTTCGATCCCATGCGTCGTTGGGACTCCTTTGGTAGGCGATCTCGTAAGTCAGAACAAGGTGGTGGGGGATAATGTCGAACCCCTCCAAAACTTTTCTATGGCCAAAAAAAAAAAAAAAAAAGTACAACCCCTTATCTTTGAGTTCAACTAGCGAAGGGGTCGGACTTCTCACCTAAAAGGAGGGGGTTCGATCCTGGAGTTGGTCAAGGCACTCGGACTTCCTCACCTAAAGGGAGGGGGTTCGATCCTGGAGTTGGTCAAGGCACTTGGGGGAGGCATCCTAGGGGTCTACGAAGCAGTGGTAACGCTGGGCGAAGGTAGAAGCATGTATACTCTCTAGCCTAGTATTCTCTGTGGACTGGGTTCCAAGTGCCCTGCCCTTGGATTGTGGGTGAACCCAACCCCTTTCCTAAAATTTTCATATAAAAAAAAAAAAAATTATCAATTACAATTATATATATCCTCAAATTATAGGGTCTACAATTATTGGCAACCGCCACAACATAACTAATGTTATATTTGATCCTATTGCAGGTGGAGCTTGTGGATATGAGATCCTATTTGGACATGAAGATGAACAAGTTCCATGAATGATTCGTTTGTTTCAGTTCTTGGTTTTTTCCCCTTAAATAAAAAAACAAGGCTTTCGGCCCATATCATTCTCATTGATCAACTGTGTAGAATCGTGGCTTAAGCAACACCCAGTCTTTTGCAACCTCTATGGTTTGAAGGAAGGATATAGAAGGGAAAAGAGGATATTGACCAAATTATTATTAATGAAAAGAATATTTTTTGTTGTTGGGAGTGTACTTTTAAAATATTAAAAGTTTTTCATGAGCAATTTAGTCAATATGAGATAAAAAATTTCTCCCTCTCCCCCCTCCTCTCCCCTCAAACCAAATACAATTGATTGACGAAAAATAATTGGTTGGAAGGGAGGGAAAAGAGGGGAATGAAAAATGAGTCCTCTCCTCTTCTTTAGTTTGAAATTTTGGGAATTGGCTAGGGTTCTCTTTCCCATTTTAGCCTTTGAATTAAAATCTAAACGATTTAAATTAATATTTTATAAGAATATTAATAAAATATTAAAAAAATAATATTTTTATAAAACATTAAACCAAACCGTTTTGATTTTAGTGTAAAGACTGAAATGGGGGAAGAGAACCTTAGCCAATCCCCCAAATTTTGGAGGTCAAAATCTGGCCCTCTCCCCCATCCTTCTCTCCAAAATTGGGGTTTTGTTTTTTTTGAAGGGGAGCAAAATATCTTGACTAATTTGCCCCAACCATATTTTTCATATCCCATCAATGCCCATGTTGCAAATCTGAACCAGAACCGGAGGAGGCGTGATCAGGTGAAGTCGCGAGCGGAGGCGACTTGGGCAGATTGGATTTGATGTCGTAGTTGGCATGGTCGCCGGCCGGAATCTTCATGGTGATAGAAGAAAGACTGAAGGGCGGGGTCGAGTGTTTTGAGAGAGTGCATGTGTGCCAGGTGAGCATTCAGAGGAAGTAGCTCTGGCGGAGCGTTTCATCAACTAATTTGCGACGGTCGCGACGGAAAGCCACCGCCTGGAGGCGATCCAGTCTTCAGGAATTGCAACCCAAACTGAAGAGTCGCCTTCTGCTATGAACTTGGTGATCCCAGTTCTCGCACCACCTTGAAACCATAAACCGCCCCTAAAGTTCGGCATTAGTTCATTGGATAAATCGTTTAAACTATTGGTGAGCTTCTCTAATTGTTCAAAGCGATCTACTAATTCAGTAAATTTAATTTTGAAAGAAAATGTGGATGGGACTTGACTTTCATCCATGTTAGAAGGCGAAATACTAATTATTTATTCATGTTCATTGGACTATAACCATGCAATTCGCAGGTCAATAGCGGATTTTATACTCTATCCGCTCATATTTATAATAACTCAAAAAATAATTGAATAAGTATGTTTGAAATAATCTTTATTTTTCAAATATACCCTTATTTATGAAGATTTGAGGCCAGTATGAGAGAAGAATAAAATAAACGTAAGTATCAGAAAGGAAATGGACAAACGGATAATGAATGCGCTGAAGAATCCAATGTCCTCGATCCTCACCGTGCACCTTTATATATAATAATGAATAATGAATAGGTAGGTCAGAGAACATTTACAATTACATCCTGACCATCCATCTAATGTACATGAGAATAGACCAGCTGGAATATTGGTAGCTATTTACAGTAGTCTAATTAATTACTAATTCTAACATTCCCCCTCAAACGAGAGGGTGTGGGACACACACCAAGTTTGTTCCTAAAATAAGAAAATTGAGAATATGACAAAGCCTTGGTAAGGCAATCAGCAACTTGATGTGAGGAGGGCACATATTTGACACCAATGGAACCAGACAAAACTTGATCTCTAATGAAGTGAACATCAATCTCAATGTGTTTGCTTCTAGCATGATGAACAGGATTGGAAGCAAGAGCTTGAGCACTTAGGTTATCACACCAAATAATTGAGGGTTGACGAATAAAGAGCCCTATTTCATTCATTAAAGAGTTTAACCACTTAATTTCCGATGCTCCATCGGACAAAGATCTATATTCTGATTCCGAGCTTGATCTTGACACTACTCTCTGTTTCTTAGAACACCAAGACACAAGTGTGCCACCAAGGTATACACAATAACCACCCATGGATTTCCTATCATCAATATCTGTAGCCCAATCAGCATCGGTAAAGGCCATAAATCGAAGAGAGCCTACTGGTTTAATGTGTAAACCATAATGGCATGTACCTTTCAAGTATCTTAGAATTCGCTTCACACCTTGAAAGTGCACCTCAGTTGGATTGCCCAGAAACTGACTAAGCTTGTTGACAGAGTACGCAATGTCGGGTCTAGAATTTGTTAAATATTGCAGTGAACCAATAGCTCTTCTGTAGAGAAAGGGATCAGAAAGGGGTTTTCCATCTAGGGCTGAGAACTGTCTGCCAGTCACCATCGGTGTTGGCACAGGAGCACAGTCATACATATTAAACCGCTTTAATAAATCCAGAGTATATTTGGTTTGGTTGACATATATACCATGAGTGTCACGATGAATTTCCAAACCCAAAAAATAGTAAAGGGGTCCTAAGTCCTTGAGAGAGAATACAGCATTCAGCTTAACAATAAATTGCTGAACAAAATCAGAATTATTCCCAGTAATCAATATATCATCAACGTAGATAAGAATGAATACCATGAGATGCTTCGTTCTGAGGTAGAATAAGGAGACATCGCTGCAAGCATTCTTGAAACCCCAACTAAACAGAGTATTACGGAGTCTCTCAAACCAAGCTCGTGGAGCTTGTTTGAGCCCATAAATGGCTTTGGTGAGTCTGCAGACAAAGCCTGGCTTCTTGGAATCTCTGAATCCTGGTGGCTGAGACATAAACACCTCTTCCCTCAAATAGCCATTCAAAAAGGCGTTATTTACATCTAGCTGTCTTAAGTCCCAATGAAAAGTGACAGCAAGTGTAAGGATGAGACGAATAGTGGTTGGCTTCACAACCGGATTTGAAGGTTTCTCCATAATCGATCCCGGCTGATTGCTGAAAACCTTTAGCTACTAATCGAGCTTTATGTTTCAGGATGGAACCATCAGCTTTATACTTTGTTTTGAAAATCCATTTGCAGTCAACAAGTTTCTGACCGCGAGGTGGCACTAGAACCCAGGTATGATTCTGGCAAAGAGCCTCATATTCAGTCTTCATTGCTTCGAACCAGTGAGGAGATGCTAGGGCTTCTGGGATTGAACATGGTTCAGCAGCAAGGGAAAGAAGATGGGGAGTTTCCGTGGTAAAAAGGCCAACGAAGGGATATTTCGGTTTGGAGATACCGATTTGGCTCTCGTGACCATAGGATGGAAATTGGTGGAAGAAGATGGGGAGGACAAGGGTGAGTCGAAGAGATCAGACCCACTAGAATTGGAGGGAGAAGGTGATGTGATGTGGTGAAGGGCCGAAGATGAAGACGAGGTGGGGGACGGATAATTAATGTGAGGAGGGGAGGAAGGAATTGACGAGAGTGATTTAGAGGAAAGTAAATGAGGTGGAGTGATAGTTTGGGCTGATGAGGTATTTGGGCTTAAGGACGACAAAGGTGGTGAGGAAGAGGGGTGGGTGTTGGTGGCGTGTGATTGGGAGTGAGGTGGATTTATGGTTTGGGCTGAGGGCTTGGTTGGGCCTGGGGAAGTGGGTGGGCATATGAGAGTGGGCTGAGATTGTAAAGTAGAAGAAGAGGGATTAATGGAGTCAGCCTCGTAGCATTTCAAACCTGGATTTTCAGCAATAATGAGTGGAAGATAGTCATGAGTCTCATCTGATGCACCTTTGTGGTTGTTCATGAAACCTGTATGGAAAGGAAACAAAGTAGTGTCAAAAACCACATGTCTAGAAATATAAATTCGTCCAGTTGGGCTTAAGCACTTGAAACCCTTTTGATTCGCAGCTGGGCCAAGATAGACACATTTTTGACTATGATACTCTAACTTGTGAGAATTATAGGGCTTCAAGCATGGGTAGCAAGTGCAGCCAAAGGGTCTGAGAGATGGATAATCGGGCTCACGTTGATACAAACAATCAAGAGGTGACTTTCCTTGTAGAGTAGGAGTAGGAAGCCGATTAATTAAGTAAGTGGCCATTTGAAATGCTTCAGTCCAATAAGCTAAGGGAATTTTAGCTTGAGCCAACAAAGTCAATCCCATTTCTACAATATGTCTATGCTTTCTCTCAGCCCTACCATTTTGAGAAGAGGTATAAGGACATGTAAATCGCATTGTGATACCACAATTTTCAGCAATGGGTATAAGAGGTTTATATTCTGTCCCATTATCACACTGAATGGATTTGATCCTGGTTTGAAATTGAGTTTCAACCATTTGTTGAAAAAGTTTAAAAGCGGTAATCGTTTCTCCTTTGTGTTTGAGAGGATATAGCCAAGTATGTCTACTGAAATCATCAATAAAATGAACATAATATCGATATCCATGAACAGACTGAGTAGGTGATGGTCCCCATAAATCAGTATGGACTAACTCAAAAGGTAATGAAGCATGAGATAAAGATTTTGTAAAAGGTAGTTTTCTTGACTTGCCATATTGACAGGCCTCACATACAAAACTATCAGGAACATGAATTTTGACATTACAATTATTTAGCACTTGTTGTAAAACTTTGTTGCTTGGGTGACCAAGTTTGTAGTGCCAAGTCAAGAATTCATCATCTCTCAGTGAAGCAACAGCAATATTGGCCTTGAAATCCTCCTTACTCATGGGATACAGTCCGTCCCTTGGTGTGCTCTTCATCAGGGTGCGTCCTGTTCGATTTTCCTTCACAACACATCCTTCATTAGTAAACAAGACAGAGACAGGATTGTTGGTAACAAGCTGATGTACACTAAGTAAATTCTTAGCAATTTTAGGGACAAGTAAAACATTGTTGAGAGCAATAGTAGACCCAGAACAGGGAACAGATACATTGCCAATACCATGAATAGGTGTCCTAGATCCAGTGCAAGAAGTTAAAGTAGCCTTACCAACAGATTTTACTGAATCAAGATGAGAGGTATCTGCAACAACATGGTGATTAGCACCACTATCCATATACCAGTCAGGATCAGCAACCACTTCAGAGTCAGCAAAATAGGATTGAGGATTTGAATGAGATGGAGGACGGAAGTTCTTATCAAACCGTTTAAAACAATTGGACACTCTATGTCCAGTGCGTTCACACAAGTCACAGTATGGGCGGCCAGAATTGTTACGATTTGAGCGACCACGTGAGCGTCGGCCACTTCGATTTCCTCCACGCCATGGCCCACGAGCAGGGGAGCTATCACGAAGCTCCACAGAATCGCCAGATTTGGTGCGAAATTGGCTGTGGGTTGAATCGATAGTGACGAGAAGTGGTGGAGTTGCTCCAATCGGCTCTCAAAGGCAAGAAGGCTTGACTGAGCATCGACCCACGATAGCCCTTCTTGGTCGATGAGTTTCACAACAAGTGGGTTATACTCCCCATCAAGTCCGTTCAGCGTGTACAGAACAAGTTCATCAACTGAGATTGGAGCTCCGGCAAGAGCTAAGTGGTCGGCTGTCCTCTTCATCCACGACAGGTAATCGGTCATGGAGAGACCATTCTTCCTAGTATTGTGGAGTTCAGAGCGGTAGACCAGGATGCGAGATTTTGACACCGCAGAGGTAAGGGCTCGAGCTTCCGTCCAGAGCTCCAACGCCGTGTGACAGTGAAGCAGCTGGGTGCCGACGTCCTGTGTCATGGTATTCCGGAGCCAGCCCACAAGCATCCGATCCACCGAGTACCATTCTTCAAATGCTGGATTTGGAATGACGGTGTCGGTGTTGGGAAGAACCGTGGTGAACGGTGGAACAGAGAAGTCAGACTTGATATGACTCTGTAGGCGATTACCCTCAATGAGGGGCAACACAACTGATTCCCACACTAAATAATTCGATCGATCCAACTTGATCGACGATGTCTGGCTCGATGACTGGAAGAGAGCATAAGTGCGAGAGCCACCGGAGAGGGAAAGAGCATCGAAACCAGAGGAGGCGGAGCCTGAGGCCATCGCAGCTGGAAGACAAAAAAATTAGGTTAAAAGGGAAAGGTCTTGGCTCTGGTACCAAGAAAGGAAATGGACAAACGGATAATGAATGCGCTGAAGAATCCAATGTCCTCAGTCACTGTGCACCTTTATATATAATAATGAATAATGAATAGGTAGGTCAGAGAACATTTACAATTACATCCTGACCATCCATCTAATGTACATGAGAATAGACTAGCTGGAATATTGGTAGCTATTTACAATAGTCTAATTAATTACTAATTCTAACAGTATCATAAACATTTTAATTAATGCATTACATATAATTAATGAGAATTAAACATGAAAAAAAAAACTTATTAACGGTTCAAACAACTTAATCTGTTTGGATTCTTATAAATAGTATCAAAACAATTTAAATTTTGGATTCTTATAAAAAAGATAGAATGAGTACCAAACTTTTAAGAACCAGAAAAAATATTACAAAAGTCTCAATATAAATTCTTCTATTAAAAAAATCCTGGTGTAGAATCCTCTATCATAAAAGTCCTTAGGGACCTCGGTGAGATAAGATTTTATTTTATAAGTTCATTTATATTAACTAGATTTTTTTTTGATACGTTATATTAACTAGATTAGTTTTTATTGACAAGTGTATTTCACAATAAATAAGCCCATATATGTTAATTAAATCAGCTTTCAGCTCTCAGTGTATGTCATTATATTGACAACTCATATAATGATTATTGACAAGTCCATCTATATCTCTGAGATCCCTAAAACTTTTTTGATAAACAATTTTAAATTGAGCCTTTTTTATTGAGAAATCTGCATTGAAACTTTTTTAATACTTTTTCTGGTCGTTGAGATTTGAGATTTTCCCTTCCTCATTTTACGCTCACTTTGTCAAAGCAAGCATAATTTTTTTTTTTTTTTCCTTTCCAAATTCTTTCCTTCTCATTCCATTTCTCCAAATTGTACATCGTGTTCAGTGAAACTCTCCTACATCGAAATATTTATTTGCAGTTACTATAATCGATTTCTTTATTTTTTTTATTTGAACTTTGAAGCATTATTATCATTTATTTGCAGTGTTATCTTCGAATTGAAATCTATTAACCTCGGTTCAGATCCCAATTTAAATATATTGTTTTAGTTAAGTCAATAAAATATAAAAATTTATTTTAAAATTAAGCTAAATTTATGTTTGATACCAATAGCAACTTCTTTAACTGGGTTGAAACAACACAGACGACATTAATTTATACGTAAAAACTGTAAATACAAATATTAAAACTGCCCAAACTGATGGCTTAATTAAGGCTTCCAACAAACTAAAGGATAAAAGGATTTTAACAACAACTTTCAATTTTCTAGAGGTCAGAGGGGAAGGATCAACATCTGCCAATAAAACAGCTTGATTGGAATGGATAACCTCAACTAGGTGCCTGTTTAGATTAACGGTAAAAGCTGATTTTTCTAATTTACGATAATGCGAAGTAAGTTTAGAGGAGTTGTCTCAACTTACGTGAACGTATTTTTCCACCGCCAATTCAAACAGGCTTCTAAAGGCAATGCTTGAGAAATGACTCATGTAGAACCATAATTACGACCTCTCCTTAGAGCCGTGAAATTGGACTTAGCCCATCAGGCCAACCCTTTTAAAAATTGGCCCTTCAATGGCCGAGCTTATAAAATGGAGCCTTCAAATGAAATTAGGTCCAAAAGAGCCAGCTCTATAGGACTGGTGGTTTAAAAGGGCCGGCTCTTTAGGGCCAAAGATCAGCCTTGTTATGTTTTTTAACTTGCCCAATTGCCAGGAACCCACTTGCCCTACTAATCGAGTCTGACAATGAAGAAAGCTACTTACTTGCCCAGTAGTCACTCTCTCATTATCACTCATTTCTGTCATTTACTTCACGCATCTCGTTTTAGTCTCGTTGTCTCAGCCTCACGCACACAAAGTCACACATCAATGCATCACCATCAGTGCTTTACTGCTTCAGCTCATGAAGTCCACCACTCTGTCAAGGTGGTAATGGTCGATGGACTGCTCCTTTGACCTTTTCCAAAGATTCCTCACAATCTTTGATTTGTCCTCAAGCCCATCCCTTTTCGCCTACTGAGCTTTTTCGACGACTTGGAAGAAATGCCTTATTGATGTATTCATGTTCGGGAGAAGAAATTCTTGATATTTTTATCCATCAAACAGAGCCTACTACTCAAAGTGAAGCATGATCAAATGTCTTTAAAATTAATTATAGTGATGAAGAAGATGAAAATGATAGTTATTATACTCATGTTGTTTAGTGGTAAGATTTTTGTCTTATGTTTTTGTGCGCGTTATTGATGAAAATAGTTTACTTTTAATTATGAATTAGTAATTGTGTTTGTTTGTTGCAAGATAAGTGTTGTTTAAACTTAATGTTGACAATATTTATTCGATAATTGAGAACTTTAATTTTTTATTTATTAATTATATTTCTTTGAAAAGAAAAAAATACAGGAAAAAATAGTTAAAATTTAGAAAAATAACTTTTGGCCCGCATGCTCTCGAACCGAACTTGGAAAGACAAACGTTTTTCTTACTCCAAGTCTAAAGTGGCCTTTTTAAACCTTGGCCCTTCAAAGGTTCACTTTGATTCCTTGATCTATGTCTTCTTGCTCCTCAATCTATATCTGTGTTCCAAAATACTATCTCCAATTCTTAACTTAAGATCCGGTTGACATTTTAAGAGATAAATGAAATAGAATAAATTACATTAAAATATTTATATTTATTATTTTTAAGTTGCCTATTTTCCTTTCTTAATTTCTTTCAAGATAATATAAATGATATAATAATCTACCGTCTAGGCTATGATTAAGTTGCTTATTTTCCTTCCTTAATTTCTTTTAAAAAAATTAATTGAATTTCATATTAAAAATTGTAGGTAATATGCAAAACCCAAAGAAGCAGGTTTTCACAAAAACGATGGGTGATTCCTCAATCTTTGAACCATACGTTATTGCGCGAACTATGGGGCCCTCTTAAGTCATGGAATACTCTCACAGGTTTTTTCTTACAGGGAACCCAAAAAAAATTAAAAGATTATGACTATATTATATTCCTTCAATCTCTTTTAAGACAGCTTAATAACCAACCTATAAGAAATCAGTTAAAAATAGTTAAAAATAATAATTACATCCTGAAATAAACTTTTTTTTTTTTTTAACTATTACCTTATTTATGAGTGAGCCAATAAGAGTGAAAAAAGACTGAACAAGAGGCACAAATGAAAAAAACTTATCAAATATTGAGATAATTTTTGTTGGAATGTTATAAAAAGGATTATGATAATTTAAATTTTCGGCTCTTCGAAAAAAAAAGAAAAAGAAAATTCAAATTTTTGGTTTTTATAATAAAGACGGAAGTATTTTATATAAAAAAAAAGAAAAGAAAAAAAGATTAGTATTGTGCCAATATTAAATTACTTTATCTGGTTCTAACTATAAGATATAATTGATTTGTTAGAAAGATTAAGTGTTTAAATAAATTATTTAATTATATCATATATTGTAATTGTATATCCTTAGATAATATACCATTATATTACTCAAGCTAATTAGTTTTTAAAAAAAATATAGATATAAATACCCCTAAAGTAATTTAATTAATTCCCTCAATCTTATAAAAAAAGCAATTTTATTTATATTTAATACGGAAAGGAGTATTAATCAATAATATCGTAATTATGTTATGGAAGACTTTTGCAGCAAACCGTCCCCAATCTGTCTCCCGATCATAAAAAGCACTGATGCGAACAAAAGTCCAAGATGCTGACGTCACTAGTTCCTAGTTCATCCATTTGACCATTTCCTACGCTAGTGTTCTCTTTCTTCACTGAAGCTTTGGTGGCTGATGATGTGTTCTTTGGGCCTTGACCCCACCGAGGATCTGATTATTGCGCTCAGAATCAGAAGTTTCTTGCTCTGACCTTTCGATAACCGGTTCTTCAGTTCTTTCTATTTTCACTTTTTTACACTGATTCATTTTTGGATTAGTCTTTTCTTTGACTTTCTGCGTCGTAAGGTTCCAGGTTTTCTCGGATTGGATGGATCTGATAGAAACAATCATGACTCTGTTTCGTGGGCGTTCTTTTCCTGGTCTTAGCGGTTATTAGGTCGATTTCGATTTTCTGGGAGGATTATGGGTCTATCTTAAGAAATTGAAGCTGAAGATTTTGCATATCAAGTAAATTTATTGAGCCTTTCTCTGGTGATTTGATTTCCCCCTTCGTTTGTGGCATTAGTTTTGGGTCTAATTTCTATATTATGCTGTTAAGTTGGCGTTGGGAGATTAAAGGGGAGGTTCTTACTCAATATATATCTTACAGATTTATATTCAAATAGTATATTTTATATGTACGAATGCTTTTTGGGATTTTGGGCAAATCTTTCCGAATAGAGATAGACTTTTGAGGTGTTTATTTCCCTTATTGACAGAAACTGTGCTTAATCTTAACAATTGCACACAAAAGCCAACTTGTGATTCAGCTTCAGTGTTGAAAAGTTTTGCTAAGTGTTTAAATAAGTAGGTGCCATGTATTTTATCTCCTACGATTATATACCTAACACTTTTTAATAACAGTTATTTCTTACATATATTTAGTGCAATTTCTATCTTGAGGTTGCGTCTGTATTAAAGTATTTGCTGGAAAGTTCAGCGGTGTTTAGTCAGTCATATACCTTATACCATTTGTTAGTAATTAGAAGTCCATTGATTTTAGTATATGTTTTAGGCTCACTTCAATTCGAACCACTTGTATTAAGTGGTTTTCTCATTTGGTAATAGTTCCAAAAAGAAAAAAGAACTCAGATTCTTTCATGGCTCATTCAGTTGAACCATCCTCATCTTTGAGCTTTACTTCATCTTCCCGTTTATCAAATGGCTCAGTTAGCCATAATGTATGTGCTTCTCACTGCCCTGATCTTGGACCCAACCTCGAAGCAATCAGTTTGAGTAAGCTCAGCTCTAATTTAGAGCAGCTTTTGGATGATTCTGATTGTGATTACAGTGACGCTGACATAATTGTTGAAGGAATTCCGGTTGTTGTTCATCGATGTATTCTTGCCTCTAGAAGCAAGTTTTTTCATGAGTTATTCAAGAGGGAGAAAGGACCTCAAGAGAAGGAAGGCAAATTAAAGTATTTGATGAGTGATTTCTTGCCTTATGGCAAGGTTGGATATGAAGCCTTCCTCATTTTTTTGGGATATGTGTATACTGGGAAACTCAAGCCCTCTCCAATGGAGGTGTCAACATGTGTTGACAATGTATGTGCCCATGATGCCTGTCGGCCTGCAATTAATTTTGTTGTTGAGCTGATGTATGCATCTTCCGTTTTTCAAATGCCTGATCTGGTATTACTTTTTCAGGTAAATCTTATATATTGACTAAGAAATAGAATATAACTTTGTGAATATCATCTTTTAAACATTTTAGATATAGAATAGAGCTGGTTTCACCTTTCAAGGTAAATATTTTATATAGTTTGGAGGTTGAAGTTCTTTTTGTTATAAGTGGATCAAAATTTTCTTATAGGTTTTGTATGGGTATGTTTGTTGATGATTACTCAGTTTGTCAGAGTGAATATGTAAGAGTATTAGATGCCAAACATACAATTGAATCATGATTCTTGCTTGGGTTTAACATTTTTAGAGTTCTATTTAGAAGTATGAGATGGTTAAATACACTACTTTTTTGAATTCATGGGCTGATGTTTCCCTTTTGATATATATTTTCATGATTTTCATTTCTCACTGGTACTAATATGACAACACATTTTCCATTTGATTACTAATAGTTCTTGGATTAGTGTTCTCATGCAGTTGAATCAAAATTCATTTTAAAAATATTTGAAAATTTCACTAATTATGACGGTAGTTTTTATATTTTCTTTTACATCCTTGTCAGTAACCTTGAATGAAAACTAGGAAAAAAAGGATAGCATTGTCTGTACGGTTGCTATTTGGTGGTCCACTTAATTTTCCTTTTTGGAAGGCATTCTCTATTTTTGAGGGGTTTTGTTACTTTGTTCTGCTTTTTTGTTCTCTTTATTTTCTGATATGAGGATTTCTGATATATAGACAATTTGTTCTTTCATCTCTTCCTAATAATCCAAAGATTTGGTTTTCAATAGAGCACAGTGGCGTCGTCCGATCCATATAGCCGACTCCACCTACTGGGATAGAGGCTTTGTTGTTGTTGTTGTTGTTGCATCTCTCCTTATTAAAACCTATTATATTGTAAAAAAAGTTTAAAAGTGGAAACAAAACTAGTGGAACACACATTCCATACCAAGATGGGAACTTTACCAGATCAGTAGTTGGGAGAACTTTGGGGCAAGTGGTGGTGCTCCAATGTTGATGCTATGTTTCACTGAAAGTTATACCATTTAAGCAGATGTAATTGTAAGTTAGCATAGATGTTGATATTATTTGTATTCTGCGATAATATAATCACTCACGCCATATGCTTTGCTTAAGTCAAGCACATGCCTACGTCTTAGTGTCAGAGCTCCTAACTGTGAAGTGTACTTTGTGCATTTTGGAACACTGAATGCTGTGAATGTTTAGCTATCAAAACTCATGGAAAACTACCTGCAAACAATTAACATCTAATTGGCTTGCAACTTTTTATTTGTTCAGCCTTACATCCAAGGAAATTAATTTAATACTTTAAATCTTGCAGCGACGACTTCTTAATTTTGTAGGGAAGGCTTTTGTGGAAGATGTCATACCAATCCTCATTGTTGCTTTCCATTGTCAATTGAGTCAACTTGTCACTGAATGCATTGAACGGGTGGCACGATCAGACCTAGACTATGTCTCAATTGATAAGGAGATTCCCCCTGAACTCTCAGAAAAAATTAAACTACTTCGGCGCAGCGCCCAGCATGATGTTGAAGATAATGCTTCTTTGGTGGATCCATTGCATCAAAAGAGAATCACTAGAATACACAAGGCTTTGGACTCAGATGATGTTGAGCTTGTTAAACTTCTTTTATCCGAGTCTGATATAACTTTAGATGAAGCCAATGCTCTCCATTACGCTGCAGCGTACTGTGATCCTAAGCTTTTCTCCGAGGTACTTAATTTGGGTCTGACTAATGTCAATCTTCGGAATTCTCGAGGATATACTGTTCTTCATATTGCTGCCATGCGTAAGGAGCCTTCAATTATAGTTTCACTTCTTAAAAAGGGGGCTCTTGCGTCAGAATTGACTTTGGATGGTCAAAGTGCGGTAAGCATCAGCCGGAGGTTAACGAGGCCAAAAGATTACCATGCAAAAACAGAACAGGGGAAGGAAACAAACAAAGACCGAATGTGTATCGATCTTCTTGAAAGAGAAATGCTGAGAAATCCAATGTCTGGTGATGCCTCTATGTCTTTCCAAATAATGGGTGATGATCTGCACAGGAAGCTGCAATACCTTGAGAACAGAGGTATGATCTTGTAGATAAATAGTCTTTTGCTACTTACATGTCTTCTTCATTTTTGTCATTCTGGGTTCTCCAACTTCTTAATAATGGTTGTGTGCTTTGGTGTATAATTTAGTATATAGGAGATAAATCAAGGAGGGGTAATTTTAGGGTACCGAAAGTTACAGTCTCGTAATCCAAAAGATGGAGAGAATATTGTAAAATAAATAGGACTAATCGAAGCATTAAATTATTGACACCGGTAATTTTGAAGTTCATGGTCTCATTAGGATCTAAAAGGCTCAAACTGAAACCTACACGTCAAGTGGGCACATATGATGTAATAAAATGGTCCGTACAATAAGTAAAAGATATGGCATCAATGAGGGTTTGGGGGATTAGTTAAAAATATGCTGTTAAAGTATATTTTTATAGTATATTTGAAAATATGCTATGGAGAGGGTGAGCCTCGATACAGTGGCAATGTTGTTGTCATGTGACCTGTAAGTGAGGGGTTTAAGTCTGGGAATAGTCTTTCCCTTGCAATGGTAAGGTTACTTATATCTATCCCTCCCTAGATCCCATGTGGTAGGATCCTTGTGCAATGGGCTGCCCTTTTAATAAGGGTTTGGTGGATTAGTTTACTTCAACCGGTAGTTGTTCCAAATATTTTTGGCTAAAATATATTTAGCTCTCGAAGCTCCCTGTTTATGGAGCAAAGAAAGTACGTAGTTGTTCTAAATTTTTGGGCTTCACATGAACAATCAAGAAGCTCACGTACTTAATGGCTTGTACTTAAATGGTATTTTCAGCAAATATTACCATATTCAGTGATTTATTGCAACATATTGCAGTGGCATTGGCAATATTGTTCTTCCCTGCGGAAGCCAAAGTAGCGATGGACATTGCAGAGGCTGAGACAAAAGGCTCAGGTGGGAATTTTAGGGAGGTTGATCTAAATGAGACTCCCATAATGCAAAACAAAAGACTTGTTTCCAAGGTGGAAGCCCTTATGAAAACAGGTAATCCTAGTCTTTATGGAACTTACTTCCAGTCTTTTCCCTTTTAAGTTGTTTTAGCTTTTTCATATACCATATTTCCATGTTGACCTTTATTGAACAAAAAACTTTGTAGAACAAGTTCCATGTTGCGTTCTGCAAAAGACTTTTGGACATTGGAAACAACGGAAACCGTATTGGTATTTTTTGTGTGGCATGTTTCAGTGCTTAAATTCTGTGATTCATTGTTTATCTCATACTACTCCTTTTAAAGTAATTTGTAGCTCTAGTACTCAAACATACTGTTGAAATTTATGTCAGCGAAACATTTTTGAGGATTTTCCAGGCATAAATTACACTAAATACCTTACTTTTGAGACCTGACTAAATTACACTTGATATCTCGTTTGTTCTAAACACTATTATTGGGCTTCTCAGATTTTTTATATAATCTGTATATAATGTAAAAATCATTGGAAGCTGCACTTTCATAAACAATGAATAGTGTAGCCCATTCTATACTACATACCAAACATACTGTTGAAGCTGCAAACTGTGCACAATGATTTTGTCTTCACGCTTCTGTTGAAAACATGTGCATGGGCTTTAGCAAGGGGCACCTGATCCTGAACTCTCTAATGCCTCAATCTCCCAAATGTGGTTTTTTTAATTTTTTTTTATTGATCATTAAATTTTACATAAAATAAGTGACCTTTTAATATTTTACAGGCATGAAATTGTGCGGTTTTGAATTTTTTTATGATTTTTCAAAGAAAAAAATTCTTGATTTGTATATTTGGTATTTTGAAAAATTATTAAAAATTCAAAATCACACTATTTCATGCATGTAAGATATCAAAATGTCCCCCCGCGCGCGCGGGGGCGGTGTCTCTTGTTATGTCTGTTGGTCTGTTGAAGTTTCCAGTGTCTTGGCTTCAGAGTACATATATATATAATTAATCTTCTTTCTCTATTCTTATGCTTATTGCGGTTGCGGTTGCAGTGGAGACTGGCCGACGATACTTTCCTCATTGCTCGGAGGTGCTGGATAAGTTCATGGAGGATGAGCTGCCTGATTTGTGTTACCTTGAGAAGGGTTCTCAAGAAGAGCAGAGAATGAAGACAACAAGATACATGGAGCTTAAAGACAATGTTCAAAAGGCCTTCAACAAGGACAAAGCCAATTTTTGCCACTCTGGGATTTCTCCTTCATCTTCCTCATCTTCCCTCAACAATAATCATGTGCATGGCAAGGCAAGAAAAGTGTGAAAGTCACTTTTTGGTTTATCTTTGTTGGGGTAAGTCAGTTACGTTCTTCAAATTTAGCTTTGGTGGGTAATTCAAGTAGAGATTGTGATACCTTGGAACCCATGAAATTTGAGATATTCTGAAAGCTGACCCAATTCACTTTTGTGTACTGTAGACACCAATTTATCTTTAGAGATTATAAAACAAATCCTCACATCGTCTTATATTATTTTCCCTTGAATTATCTTCCTTGGCACTTGGGCCCCGTTTGGTACGAGGAAGATTTAGGGCATGTTTGGAATAGCATCATAAGTTGAAATAAGTCCATCAGAAGCTGGAAAAAGTCCATCATATGTGAAAACTTGTTTTTTGGGTGTTTGACAAAGTTTCAGGTTTATGTGATGGGCTATCTCAAATACTAAAGCCATTTTTTTGGTAAAACCATTCCTTCAAGAGAATAGAAAGTTTAAAGCAGGAAGGAACTTAGGGCCATTTTACAAAGAATCCATGGGAAAGGAAAGGAAAATTAGAATTTTCCCTTGTTTATCGCATTTTTAGATCAATCTTCCCGAAACCTATCTTCTGGGCCCCCTATCCCACCAATCTTCCAAAATGTGGGAAGATCAAATCCTCAAATTTGGAGGGATTTCACCTTTCCACGTCATTTGTTCACACTTTTGACAAAAAGCCCATCAAATATTAAAAAAAGTCCATTTTAGCAAAAGAATAGCCAAACTTTGATATATATTTATTAAAAATATCTCTTTTTTTTATTTTGAATTAATTACTTTTGAAGGTAAAAGACATTTCTTGATTCTTTACCAACTATCGCCCCTTCATTTAAGGATTTTTCAAAAAGGATTCCTTTCCTCCTTAGAGAAAGAAAAGGAAGAGAAAGGAAGATTTTGAGAGATGAGGGAAGATAAGTTGTTTGATAGGAAGAAAATGAAGAGGTTGGTAAGGAATCGGGAAATACCTATTTTACTCTCAAAAGTAATTAATTCAAAATGAAAAGGAAAAATAATATTTTTGCTAAAACATATTTCAAAAAAATATCTTGTTATCAAGTTCGAATCTGTCTAAAAATTTTCCCCGCCATGTTTGAATTTGACTAAAATATTCTCCCGCCAAGTTCAAACTTATCGCATAAGTTCGAATTTATTGCATAAGTTTGAACCTATTACATAAATTTGAATTTAATCCTATTCTTTTGTATTATAGAAAAAAATATTTTATAAGGGATAAATATGTCAAAAGTGTCACGTGGGGATTTGAGATCCCTCTAATTTTGAAGGGGATCTAAACTCCCCACATATAAGGAAAGGTTGGTAGGCCTAAAAATTTGAGTTTTTAGAAGATTTGACACAAAAAGCTACCAAACAAGGAAACTCGATAACCTTCCTTTCCTTCCCCACTGATTCCGTGTACTAGAAAGGGCCTTAGGATGCAAGAGAATCTCAAATTTTCATCTGGCATCTTTGCTGAAAAATAGTACTTGACACGATTTTTCAAGTCTTTTTTTTTTTTTAAAAAAAAAAAAAAAAAAAAAAAAATGGATCTGATATCTACAGGACCTCAAACCTAATACTTCATACTTGAGTGATAAAAGCCTCTTCTACTAAGATTCAATTGGTAAAGTGGTTGGATACTCTCACCAAAATGGAGAGGGTTTGATCCTAGAGTTTGTTAAGGTGCTGGGGGAGGCATCCTAGGGGTTTACGAAGTAACGATAACCCAGGTTAAGATGGAGGCAAGTGTACTCTTAGTTCTGAATCTCTTTAGAGTGGGAAAGCGCCGCTGCGCTTTGGATTGTGGGTGAGCTTAACTTTCTTTCTAAAAATTTTTTAGCTAAGAAAAAAAAAAAAAAAATCTAGTTTAGTCTTGTATTATTAGAACTTTTAGCCCAAAAAAATATACTGTATTAGTTTATCCGTGGGGTATCGTAAATATCAATAGAGGTTCAAACTGGGAGTTTATGGATGTGCATTAATCTTTTCTTCTAGGTGGAAACCCCCAAAAAAAGGAGAAAGAGAGAGAGAAAAAAATACCTTTGAGTATGTAAATTTCAATTTAGGATCGGAAATTAACCTAATTATTCTAAATTTTTCAGTGACTGATATGGGATTAAATTATGAAGCAAAATTACTTATATGTACTTCATTTAATATATGAAAAACTAAAAAGCCAAATGATAAAAACAATTTGACACACGGTAATCTTAACTTGACATATGTCAGTAACACTTAAGGTAGCCACAACTAATTTCACTGAAAATAACTACATAATTTCATAAATTTAATTTCAGAATAGTCTATAAGGACTTTATAAGAATTAAGTCAATTTAATGAACCATTTTGATATTCTCATATTTCAATGGTCATAATGTAAATTGCACTACAAATTAAGTCATACATTTATGATTGGAGGGGGTAATAATTTATCAATAGGGAAAAACTGTTTACATTTTCTAACATATTAAAATGCAATAGGACATAGTTTTTTCTAAGTTTTGAATTAAAATATAATGTAACAAGCCATTTTATTAATGATAGATTAAAGAACTAGATTAGATCTTCATGGTTGAGACAAGTTGAATCAGATTTGAGCCGTCATTTGGAATAATCCACCGGCATTGAGACTCCGTATACATGGCTCAAACATAAAATTATTGGTTAAACTAGAACGAGTTACAATTAGTCAATCTAAACGTGTTGAGTTGCAATAATGGGGAACAGTTTTTAAAAACATTACCAACTTCTTCTTCTTCTTCTTTTTTTTGTTTTTGTGAAACATTACTTTTAATTTTATTGGGTTAGCGCATTTTTACATTACTTTTAAATATGGGTTAAGGAGCAT
The DNA here is from genome assembly GCA_019022655.1 of Acacia acuminata. Lineage (NCBI taxonomy): Eukaryota > Viridiplantae > Streptophyta > Magnoliopsida > Fabales > Fabaceae > Acacia > Acacia acuminata. The sequence goes on from JAFJYI010000158.1 coordinate 1,713,418, forward strand.
TTTTACCCTTGAAGTTTCGTAAACGTAGCAATATTGCCCGTGAATTTCAAAGCGAAGCAATGTTGCCCTCCGTTAAAAACCCTAACGTTAACCGTTAAGATTTTTAACGGAGGGGCAACATTGCTTTTATTTTGAAAGTTCCGGGGATAACATTCTTCTGTAGAAAAAAAAAAAAAGCAAATTTGCCCCGGCAAATTTCAAAACGGAGTAAAAATGCAATTTAATCCATTTTATATTAATGGTTAAGATTCCCTAGGCACAAAAGGATTTTCCCTTTTAAAGATACCCCTATGACAGCTTTACCCTTTTAAAGATTCCCAGTACAAGCCAGTCAGCCAACACGTCAACAACTCCCCCCCCCCCCTCCCTTTTTTAGATTCCTCTAAATTAAACAGTACGAGTAGTTATTAGTTACAGAAAGTACTATTCTATAAAATAATGTTAAATTGAAACAATGAGAATCTTTAGATGGTAACGAGAAACATCTTATTTTGGGTCCAATGCAAATCATATTCGTTAGTACTTTCATAAAACTTGCATCACCAAACTAGTTGACAACATTTTGGCTACTTTAGACGCAATTTTAAATTATATTTAATCATAAGAGACCTCAAATAAGTCACATCTCTTAAAAATATACAAGGCATGATCATATAATTCAAAGCTTAATTTTTTTTTTCCTTTAAGACAAAATCCTACTTTAACCAAACAAATTACATTCATAGTAACGAAAATAAAAAAGGATAAACGTCAAGTTCAATATACGGAGACATACATCTTACATAGACTAAACAAAAATAAGACAAGGAATGTTATCAAGACAATTATTGATGGGTTAATGGCTATTTTTGTCTCGGAAGTATTATCTGAAGGACACTTTGCTCCAGAAGTTTTATATGGGTTTCATTTAAATCCCACCGTTATTATCTAGAAATTCTTATATTTCATCACTTTTTTTTTTAAATACATTTGTTGGTTTTGAACTCAAATTGTGCGTATGATGTGATGAAAACACTTTGGCAATTATCAAATTTTGAGCTAAATGTATAGAAGTTTTGATTTAATTGAAGAAATTAGAAAGTTCATAAACTCCTATATGCAGGAGGATAAGGACAAAATGTAGAAGTTTACAAGGATCATTAGAAGTGGGGAAAAGAAGAACAAAATGCAAAAGGAAGATAAAAAATGTTTCAAGTCGCTTTTGCTTCGCTATAATAAAGCAAAAGCAAAAACACCATAAAAGCAAGAACAAAGTTGCGAAACTTATTTTTGAAAAAGTGACAAAGATGAGGCTTTTTAACTTAAGATGAGGTGCCAAAATAAACAATGTAGTTTGGAGTCTTATATTTTATACTAAACTAAACCTCTCTATTAACTCATATTTAAAATCAGATGGAGTATCCAATGACCTAAATAAACCAAATTTAATTTGTTATGATTAAATTATTGATTTTAGTTGCGTCTTACTCACTATCCATCCATCCAAAACTAATAAAGGGTGTCAGTTATTCAATTGCTCATTTTAGTCCTTATTATAAGGCATAGCTAACTATCTATTAAAATCAACAAAGGTAGTTAAGTCATCAACTTGATTTGAAAATAAAATGAAAATTTAAATTTACAAATATTTAATATCAATAACTAAAAGTAAAGAAATTGTAGAAGGTAAAATTAATGATATTTTAAATATGATTAATCTAAAAAGAATGTAATTAATACATCATCGTTGACTTATAATAGGGATAATTTTTTGTCATAAGTAAAAAAAATTAGGTGAGTTAGGTCCTGAGACTCATTAAGTTAGGGTATATTTTTTCAAGGTCAATAAGGATAATCTATTCTAACTTATGATAAAAACAGAAAGAGTAACCAATAAGCTATTGGTTGATGTGGTAAACAACTTTATTATAAAAAGTCAGAGAACAGAAATTCGAATGTAAAAAATCACACTTGTAGAGATCTACAAATTCTAAGTTTTGAAATAAGATTATATATATCCTTGACCAAATTGTTTAAAGAAAAACCTGGATGGACTATTTCCTCTTCTGACTCCTTACACGAGTCTCAAAAGTAATAACCATATTAAATTCAAACCTTTCAGAGCAGACAATGAAAGATAAAAACAAAAACACCCAGACACGCATATACGAGCATTAACATTTGTGAATAAGCAACAAACACTGCATTGTACAGTACGTACCATATCATGTGTTGGACTTAATTAAATTAACCCATTAAACGACGTGTCGTTACGACCTTTCATCATATGCTTACTAAATTAATAATAAATTATATGATTGACAGATCCATATCAGTACGTAACTCCAAGTTGCATTATTATTTATTTAAATAAAACCATTTGCGTAATTAATTTTGTACGGAGTTGCCATTTGTCTCGAACGTAGCTTCCCAAGTTGTTCGTTATATTATTATCTTGCAATATATGACGACAACGCACACTTTAATAAATAACTTAACTGGGTCCCATATTGCCCCCAACGAATCCTCGTGATCACAGTACTTAGAATAGCGTTTTTGACCTCTTCTGACAGAAAACTCAACGTTACATGTATTTAACAATTAATGATTTAATTATTATTACACTCTCCAATTTTTTTTTATAAGACTTCAAAATTTAAACTGCCTTCATTTTTTTATAAAAGTCTAATAAGACTTATTCATTTAATAATTTTTTTTCATTTTTACCCCTAATTAATTATATGTATTGCTTAATTAAAATGTTAGTGGTATTTATAATTACTTTATTTTTCTCTTTTACTAACTCCTTATAAATAAGGGTATATGAAGGGAAAAAATGAAGAAAGATAAGAGATGTGTACCGGGTCGGTTTGAATCCAGATAATAGAAGCTCATACAAATATTAGACTACCGAAGCCTAAATGGGGTTGTCACAGCAGTACACCAGAAGAAGGATGGTAGGAAAGAAGAGAGATTACCAAAAGGATTAATGGCAAAGACGGATCATAACTGAGGGGGGCACATCGTATTTATAGATTTTTTACTACGTAAAAGCTATTTTACGTCCTATTTTTTTTTTCCCTTCTATATCCTTTTTTGTAAGGATACCTATTTAGGAAAGTAGAAAGTGCAAGGCTTTCGGCGTCCTAAATATTTTAGGACGCCATATTGCAAGGCTTACGACGTCCTAAAACTTTTTAGGACGCCATATTTTTTTTTTTAAAAAAAAACCCTAAACCAGAGATCTATACAACATTCGACTTACTTCACTGCTATCCTTCGATTTGGATCATAAAATAGTGAATATTTCATAAACAAAAAAAAGAGACAAATCATTCATATTCCAGATCTACGAATTAAACGGGAAATCACGAGAGGCAAACAAGAGGATCTGAAGTCGAAAGCCAAATCAAACGGGAAATCACAAGTAAAATTAAAAATTTATACTAGACTCATTGGGGAAGGAAGAAACACAAATTCCAAATATACATAAACAATCCAAAAATCAAAATCATCACAAAACAAAGAAATAAAAGGTTTCAACAGAGAAGGAAGAAATCACATTCAATCTCATGTAGAAATTACAGATCAAAGAAAGTTTCAGCGGCAGATCATCGCAGATCGAAGTTGGATGGCGAGCGATCGAGCTAACGAGCGAGCGACCTTAAGTGAACGAGCAAGGACGGCGGGCGAGGCAGGCGAAGGACGGCAGGCGGTGAGGTGTAGAGAGTAGGTGAGTTAGAAGAGGGGTGAGAAATATGAGGAGATTAAGGCGAGAGAGATGAATGGGAATGAATTTTTTTTTTTTTTTTTTTTTTTTCAAAAAGGTCCGGATGGTGGATTTTAGAACATTTTTGGCGTCCTAAATTTCATTTAGGAAGCCAAAAACACTGCCGTTTGGCACCAAGGTTCTTTGTTGACATCCTAAATTTAATTTAGGACGTAAAAAATGATCACTTTTGGCGTGTATATATATATAGAGAGAGAGAGACACACACACACACACACAGATACGTCGTTTTGGGAGTTAAGGGAATTAATAAAGGGTGTTTTTGTATTTTTATTTTTGTATTTATTATATGAATTTAACCAAAAAATCCTTCATTAATTCCCTTGACCCTAAAAATACGTCGTTTTGAGAGTTCATTAATTTCTCTAACCCCAAAATGAGATCTAAATTAGGAAGCCAAAAACATTGCCTTTTAGCACCAAGGTTCTTTGTTGACGTCCTAAATTTAATTTAGGACATAAAAAATGATCACTTTTGGTGTATATATATGTACATACATACATACATACATACATGTATATATATATATATATATATATATATGTATACATATATCTACATATACATACATACATATATACATACATATTAGATAATTCAAGTGGCATTTGTATGTATGTATATGTAGATATATGTATATGTATATATACGTAAAAAATGATCAATTTAATTTAGGATGCCAAAAACACTGCTTTTGGCGCCAGAAAGGACGCTAGGGTTCACTTTTAACGTCCTAAAAAAAAATTAGGACGCCAACACCAGGGTTCACTTTTGATATTCTAAATTAAGTTTAGGACGCCAAAAGTCAAATTTTCTCCGTATAATTATAAAAATGCCACCGCCTTTATTTTTTCCTTCTCTTTTTTAAAAATGACGTCTTTTAGGGAAGTAAAAGCTATTTTTTGTAGTAGTGGGGTGACCACTAATTAGGAAATTATGTGCCCTCCTACTTGCTCTCCAAGTTAGTAATCGGGAAATTAATTCTCAATTAATTTCCTAATATATAATAAATTGTTTCTCACTTAACAAATCCATAAGCAATGTTGATTTCTTTCATAGTCTATAATCAATGCTGATTTGTTTCTTATTTGATAAGGTTTGTTTCCTAATTAAATAGTCTAGCCTATCAAGGGCGAACTTAGACCCAAAGTCCAACATCTCCCATTCGCACTTGATGGGCCTCCCATCGTTCAATTATTACTCCTTCTTGTTTAACACTTAGTGTTTGCCATGACCATGTGGGCACAACATCTTCAAAAACTTTGGTGCTTACAATACTAAAAGTCCCTCATATCTGTGAACCTATAAATTGTTGCCTCGTATAGGTTTGTCCATACATTTAACTCATGGCACATCTAATCTCTCTCAAGTCAGAATTTTGACTTAGATTGCCTACCATGTGTGTGGTATCCATACTTATTGGCTATAGGTATGATATACTTCCATGTATTCATGCTTCGATCCATTTAGCATATACCCCCTCTGGTCCTTTTTATAAGAAATTTTCTCTCTCTTGGAGTTGGTCATTTTTATAAGCAACTTTGTTCTTGTGTCTCAAAATTTAAACTACCTTTTTCCCTTTTCTACCCCTATTATATAATCATCTTTATATTAATTATCTTTCACTCACCACTAATTCTCTTTCATTTACTCATTTATTCCACATTCTCTCATGTTTTATCCTCACACTCATATTTGTTACTCATCCTCTTTCATATGCCCTTTTCATAAATAGGGGCGTATTTGGAAGAAATATGACATTTTTGACACATTATTGTTTTAACTAATCTTAATTGTCATTTCGTTTTGGGCAATAAAGATAAAAGTTGCTTATAAAAAGGACTGGAAAGAGTAATATATACATATGTGGATCTCATCATAGTTCAACTGAGGTGATTCAAATGCAAAGATTCTTCTTAACCATCTTATGGTGATCGATCATTTGCTCGTATTACCTTCCCGCGCCCCTGCAAAATGTGGGAAGACAATTATTCGTGTGAGCGAATCAACCTTTCGACTCTTGTATGACATACAAAATTGCATATCTTGCGCCCATGCATATATATACTAAAATTCAAAATCATTTTTAATTCAATCTTTATTTATCATTTCTCCTACCTTCATCCAATCTTTATTGGATATAATATACATATATGTGTATATATACATATATATGTATGTGTATGTGTGTACATATATATGTAGACACACAAAAACACATATACATATATAAAGGGTGTATTTGTATTTGTATTTTTGTATTTATTATATGAATTTTACCAAAAAATCCTTCATTAATTCTCTTAACCCTAAAACTACGTCGTTTTGAGAGTTCATTAATTCCTCTAACCCCAAAAGGACATAGTTTTGGGGTGACTTGACATAACCTTATGTCAAGTAATATAACAAATGATAACCCCCCCCCCACACACACACATCTATATATGTATATATGTACATATATATGTAAATATATACATATATGTATATATATCTATACGTATGTGTGTGATTCATTGGGTCAATTAGTCATTAACATAAATAAACTTGGATTAATTAAAACTCCTTTAACGGGCCCAAATTATCCAATGACTTTATAAGACACTAGCAATGCTCTGCGGTCTCAGAACTAATTGAGTTGATCAAGTAATCTATATTTCATATTTAGATACCGGGCATGTACCATCCCTCACATCGTAATTCACATTTAGTCGAGAGCAAAGATAGAGTATCATCTCTCTTAATTGACTAAATGTAGCTAATTTACAGAACTAGGAATGTTCTTATACTAACTCTATAACGGAACATGACTCTTCATGACCACTTACTGTACGCACAGACTCCTAAGTTAATTAGAAGCTATCCAAGCTCTACCGGTCTTATGAATGATTGATTCCTTGTAGGGGACTGTAAGTCCTTTTGGCATGTCTATCTATGCTCATGTATTTGAGTTACACCAAAGAGTACACTGTTCTCACCTTTTTCAAATGGAAAGAGTTGTACAGTCAACGTATAATCCTAGGACATAGTGTTTGATGACATCCTTAAGTCCAGGATGATCCGTGCTACCAAACAATGAGAGACTTTACATATCCAATGATACTTTCTATAATGAATCTTTGTGGAGTCTCTGCGCGGAACTGTTCGGTGCTATCTATTCTCTAACAGATCTACTCACGACATCAGCTATGACATCACCATGCCTGTATTCTATGAGGTCCCTACCTTGTATCTTATACATGTAGATGATGTCGTTCTAGTCTTATTAAGATCATCAATGCCCTTTCTTGGTGATTCAAGACTAGGAACAAGTTTTAGTTAATAGATATTCAGTGTTCTTGAGTCCTTATGATCATGATCTCTCTCATTGATCCTCAAGATTAACACATATTCTATTCCTAGGGTTTTTATCTTCAAACACATATTTACCTTAAAATAAAGGCGAGACATAAATATGATAAAGATAAAATGTGCTCATTTATTAATAATAAAATACTACCACGTAGAAATTGTGTTAATATGTCCTTACAGATTATCTCTAAGACACCTAAATACTAATAAAGACATCTATGACATCTTGGTCTTCCATGACATACGAGATCTTACAGCGCCACATGCCGAAGTTCTCACCATTTAGCTTATCTCCTCTAGCGAGATCAGCAACAAAAGTCTTACTCGTCATCTGAACCATTTTTCTGCCGCATAGACTTTTTCCAACATGCATTTTTCATTAGGTTTGCAATTATACTCTTTGAAGCACGAACACGTAATATTTTGCAAAATTTGCGTGTTGGACGAGTCCGACACTCCGACTCGGCCAGACACGGCCGGACATGCTGATCATTCCTTCAATCTACAAGAATGACGATAATCTGTCCTTGGCAATGATTATTTAACTGTTGCGTCTTTTCAAACTCACACGCCACGATTCAAAACGAGTATTAGCCTTCGATCCACAACTGCAAAGACTTTGACTGTGATAGCTGTTGCTTTTTTAGTTTTTAGTGTGACCCTGTTGCAATTTTATTTTTTAGTGTTAGTGCATATTTGATTGTGACACTGGGTTTCATTTTTAGTGTTACTTTGTTTAGTATTTAATAATTAGTAATGTTAGTTATGTTATATAATGAGTAGTATTGTAGACATTCCCACATTCCCACCCCCAAACATTTTTACTTGCCCCATTTATATTTATAGAAAATATCTCAATATTTTCTCTCATTCTTCATCGAATCATATGAAGCGATTTAGAAATAATAGAATTTCTATTTTTTTTACTAAATCACATGAAATTTTACCTATCTACACTCTACATTCTATGGATGTTTTATATTAAATGTGAATCATATAATATATATTGAAAAGATATATCAAATATATATCACTAAACCTTGTGGCACTTCGTTTATTGGTACACAGTGTCATCCCACTTGGCAAAATAAGACGATCTAATTGGGTCAATCATCACTTAAACTACTTCCACGATACTCATTAATATCAATATTATGTTTACATGTGTTTGCATTAGAATTCAAACACAACAGATATCCCATTGGGCTAATTCCTACAAGGCACGGTTAGCGATTAAATTTACTAAGAGTACCGATGTGTTTTATTCCTGTTCCCCACGTATTGGCCTCGTAATGGCCCAATTTAAGGCAATGTAGTCAACCCATTTTATTCTCTATGGCCTTCGTTTAGGTATATTTCATTCACCACTCCATGAAACACAATTCCCATGCAGAAACGATTTACATTCCCAACGTGGATCGCTATTGCATCCACCTTATTTAAACGAATGACAGGCATACTCCAGGCCGCAGATGTTCATATAGAACCACATAAACTGTGAACCCTATATACCACCTGAAAATGACATCCTCCAGACGGTTTTTCACTGAAATTCCACCTTGCAGAGTTATCTCATTCCTGCAATGTGACTGCAGGAGCAACAACTGGTCCATATGCGTTAAAGTAATTGACCATTTCTGGGATATTCCATCCACGAGGGGTCGTCGTCAATTGACGTACAATGTTGTTTTGGCTGATGCAGAGGTAATATTGTGTTTATTGGTATCCGAAATCTAGAACACGTTTTTAGTCTGCATGTATTCATAAGTTTTTTCAATGACTATCATCCTTTAATGAAGTAAGTTCCTTTAAAATTAATTACTCATTTATTCTGTAGGGATATATTGCGTTGGGCATTTTGCGAGCAGATATGATTCGAAGACTGTCGGCAGTCCTCCTCCCTGGATTTTACTTCATCTTAAGAAAATTTAGTGTTGAACGTGGCCCAAATTTAATCAATCGGGATATGAAGATTGTGTTGGAAACATGTAGTCAAGTAGAGCTAGTGAGGGATATCGTTTTAACACCAGATTTTGTTTTCCAACCATTGCTTCATTTTGGTGGGTGAGACCGAACACCAGTTTAATTTCGAAATAATGGACGAGAGGTCTGTATCTTAAATTCACCGAAAGATTCGTTTTCAGTATTACTTATCCTTTTCTTACCACTGCCTCATTTTCTGTTAGTGGAAACCCGTTTTATTGCTGTTTTAAAGGATCTGCGGCATTTTGAGCCTTGGACAGTTATTCACCGGTTGAGGATAAAGATGATGTTGTTGTAGCTTTGTTGTGGGTTAAAGTGAAGAAACTCAGCGGTTTGCATGCCTTTATTATACATTATTAATGTTAACATATCTCTTACGTTTTATGCTCTTTCAATAACCTTTTATAATTTGTTTAAAGTCTTTTTTCAGATGGCGACATACTCTTTTCATCCCACTGCGAGTTATCCAAGGCTCATTTCAATTACCACCACCCTGCGGTTGCGGAATTTTGAGAGAAGCTTACCGGTGCGATTATGTCGCTCGTGAAGTCGGTGGTAGTCCTGATTCCACCACAACTTAGCAATAGCAGTTTTTTTGGGTAGTTTAATGAACCGTAGTAGTATAGCTATGTTTGACGACGGCCAAGAAATTTTATTCCTTAAATGCTTTTTGTTTTAAGTTGTGTTTGGTTTTTAAAACATGGTTTAGGGTTAGCTTCCATCATGTTTAGTTTCCTTTTTTATGTCTATTCAAGGCTTTCCCATGTTATGTCCCTTGGATAGTTTAAAGTATCTGGAAACCATCGCAAGTATCTGATCTCATGATCGTATATTTTGTGTATTTATTCCGCTTCCTCTATAAGAAATATAATATTTCATTTCAAGAATTCATTGTCACACGACGTTTCGACTTCTATCAATGATATTAAATGGAGTAACGATTACGTGCATGCGGTTCGATCGATCGGCGCGTTTCTTTGGTAATAAGCGCATTACCAACTAAATATAAATAACACCATTTCTTCTTTAAATGATGTTAATCACACATATATCATTCTAAAACTTCTCTTCTCTGAAAACTGTATCGGCATGTCGCTTTCGATGGAAAACTCTTTGCAAATAACATCTGATGGGGTTATAGATGTTACTTTGATGGTCGGGTTGATCAGATCGTACATAGATTTGTCGAAAACGACACCGTTGTTCGCCGACGCCCCAGAATCGAACTTGAATCCGTAGACTTAGTCGTATTTGATTCCACGGTTAGTCATTCAATCACTCACCACTTGATCTAAACGAATATACCTATTTCTCCAGATATTATGGTTGTGATTTTTAAAACATTTTTAATCAGTTTAAGACGCGTATGATGGTCAGAATCATGTCTCCCGAGTTGATGGATAAACATTGTTGGAAGTTAGTCGAAGGTGGTTGTTACGATATTTCAAAGTTCATTGTAAGAGAACCTGGAGAATCTGTACATTAGTTTATCCACGTCGTAATTATTCAAGCTTCAACGATTGCTCCTGATTTTTTTAATGTACAAATACCTAAACGACTTTTTGACCTACACTATATCGACCATTGCAACTGGTGGGGCGTTCCACAAAACAGATCGGCCATTGGTAGTGTCATCTTTCTTTTCGCTCCTTTGTGTTTAACCTTTTTTGTGAATATTCTGTATAGTTGGAATTACATTATTTACGTTGATCATTGTTCAGATGTTTGTGGCATTTTACGTCGCTTCTATCGTTCGGCGAATTATAAGAACAGAGGAATTTATGCCATGGGATTGATATTGGAGTTAGATGATGCTAGGTATGAAATCGATCCCCATACTTGTCATTATTTCATTCAAATCAAAAATGAATTTTTTTTTTTTTTTTTTTTTTTTGCGGTTCTACTTATTTCTTGTAGGAAGAAATTCTTGGTTAGGGTTATATTGCACGGCGATGCAGTCACTTACATTGGAGATAAGTTGGAGGACATGGCTGATGGTTCAACTACCATCATTGTTGTTCAGTATGTCCAGTTTAGGCAGATCATCGAAAGAGGTTTGTGGTTTATTATTACCTTTAATGCTTATATATTAACGAATTGAATTTGTGGTAGTAATTTACGAAGGTCTCTCCTTTTGTAGGCGTTGAGTTAGAGATTTTTCTTGGAGCTACTCGTGTTTACGTTAACCTTGATTTCCCAGAGCTTTCGGGAGGCGAAGAGAAGAATCTTTGGATATTTGAATGTCGAGTTTTCTGTGTTTTAATCAACGCCAATATTTCCTTCATGTCTCTTTTCTTGGACAATTGTATCAACTTAACTTTAGAAGTTTTGGATTATTTCAGTTGTGTGTACAATTATGCCGACTTTTCAAATCCTTTTAATTGAATGGACCAGAGTTCAATATTTACTGTTAGTAATTTTGTAGATTTCTTTTCGTTTGTCATCTTTAACATTATGCCCACTGACCAAACTATTTTATTTAATAATGTGTTCTGTCTACCCAATGAATAAACAAAGAACTTAAAAAATACACATCAGATGATTAAATTGTTCTGCATTGTTAGTTTGTTGTTGTATTTCATTACTGATATATAGGGGTCTTCTCAGTTGCGTTCGAATTCCGAGATCATGTTTTTCTGATAAAAAATGCTATAATTTATTGCCAAGTATTGCAATTTACGATGGAAGGAATAACTGCTACCTCAATAACTCTAAAAGGTGATTATAAGGGTCAGAGTAAATTTGGATAGTTTTCCAATGTTTTTAAATTGGAAATTCAAACTGATTTTAGTCATTGTTCTTTTACGAGGACATGCGCCTTACATGCCTTATTAACTCGTCAAAATTGAATGGTCATTTAGTTGTTCAAGCCCAATCCCCTTACGCATATTTAATCGAATGCAATGATGATTGAAATAGTTCGGCGGATAACCTATTTTTGCATTTCTAAAGTAAAACATGTTATCAAATTCGTTTAAGACTATCTGAATTAACGACACTTATTCCCATCGCTATCATAAATGCAAAGCTGTGTAAGACTTTATCGGTATTGGAAATGAAAGTAGTTCACAATTGAGGGGTTACGACGCGTTCATATTTATTAGTGAATTAAATGGTTTAAAATTATTCCTTCTAAAATGCATTAATATCTCCGTCTGTGTGTTCCCACAATAACTCTGTTATATAGTCGATGAACACAGGGTCATCTTCCAATATATGTTGCTTTCTAAACCCTGACCGAGTCGTTTTGCGGAGTTCCATAGGGTTTAGGTAAGAAAACACACTCTGAAATATCTTCGAGTTGGCTGCAATTCGATCTTCTTTTAAATAACTCGATTCACACCACGTTATCTCTTTCATATCTTCCTAACATAACTCTATCAGCAGATGAAGACCTTCTTTTCTGAAGTAAACGATAGTAGGGAAACTTGGACAGTGGAGGCAAAAGTGTTAAGGAAATGGGTTGTACGGAGAAAGGCGGCTCCTTATGAAGTATGGAAGATAGGCATGATTTTGGTTGACGAGCAGGTTGATGTTCATTTATTTTATCATATTACATATTCCGTTTTCTTTCCAATTGGATTTGTTTAACATCTTTACATTAATGGTCCAAACATTATCTCTTCTTATTATTCTTTACATCATGTAGCTATCAAGGATAGAGGTTACAGCTACACACAAGAATTTGATTGAGAAATGGGCTGATGAACCTAAGGAAGGTGTTGTATACAAATTCCAAAATTTCCAGGTCCTTGAGAATGATGACAAGTATAGAGTAACAACACATCAATGGAGATTCAACTTTCACATGTACACATATGTTGAAGACTCGGATCTAGACATTTCAGATGAGGCTTATAATTTCAAGTCTCTTACGGACATACAAGCGTAATGTTTCCGATGGTGGACTAATAGGTTTGCAGAAATCATAACATCCGTATTTTCTTCATAATTCAATGACATATTTAAATGCAATATCGTACGCTTTAATCTTATTCGTATGTAATTACAGATATTTTATGTAAAATGCAGACGTGATAGGTTTCTTGCAAGCGTTCGGACGTTTGCATGATCAGAAAAGGGAGTTTGACATAATAAAGAGGCTTAACTTTAGCATTGCAGATGAAAAGTACTAAATTTTTTGCATCTGTAAATTTTTTTTTACAACTTTTTTTAAAGGTCTTCTTTTAATTTGGGAGACGTTCTTATACCTTATAGAGAAAACTTAATCAACATCAACCTTTGGGGTGATTGTGCTGAGGAGACATATGCAAAAAAAACTCGAAGATATGGAACCGCCTATTATTGTGCTTGTGCGCTTCGCTAGATTAAACGGGAACACAGGTTGCTCCCTTGCTTTCCAGGCAAATTAAAATGTAAATATGAAAGCAGATTTTCAGCTATTCATACAATTGCAGTCGGCTGATTTTATGCATTTTTTTTAAATAGAGTATGGCCATTTGAGTAATGCCTTCAATGCAACTTTGGTTACTCTTAATCCTAAAATTCAGAGGCACATCGGTTGAAGGAAAGGTTAGAAGTATCGTCAACTTATGTCTAACGTATTAAAAAAATTGTTACCTGTTCAAGTTTGAAAAAAATATATATCCTCTTACGTATATTACATGTCCAGATTCATTCAAGACTCAGTAGGTAGTCAACTGTTTACTCAAATTTCAAGTGCTGAACATCCTACATATTCAGTTGAATCTCTTCTAACTTTTCGAACAAGGATTCCTTTGTGTGAGATTGCAAAGTTAGATCAAGTAAGTTTATGTGCTTTGTATATATTAATCATGTTTATTTATTGGTTAATTGTTTTGACTCATGTGTGCAAATCGCACTTTATTACTTATAAAAAAAAAGACTAAAAGTTATTTGACATGTGAACTAATTTTAATAGGAGTGTGACGTCGTTACTAAAGTCACTATTCAAATGGTTGAAACACCGTATGCTTGGAAATACGATGCTGTCCATGTGACAAGAGGCCCGAGTACCAACAAAATCGTACTACGAGATGTTCAAAGTGTAATAAAGATGTTCTAATGACTGTTCCAAAGTATGACTCTAACCATGTTCTTTATTTCCCTAAATAAACACTTATCTTTATGTATAACTCGACTCCGGTGCAATGTCACTCATCTTTTCAGATATAAGATTCACTACAAGGTGTACGATGACACTGGTAAATGTTCTATTATATTCTTTGATCGTCATGCAACTGAGTTGTTAGGAAAATCTGCATCAAAGATTTTAGAAGATATGCAAAAGGTTGTTAAGGTTGTTATTATCTATTTTCCATGTATATACAATTAATGTGGAAAGAACTGTTTTATACATTTTTTAATTTTAATGCAGGAGGGGCGAAATTCTATTGTTCCAGAAGAGCTTGATGAAGTTGCAGGAAAGGTTGCCATAGTCAAATTAAGGATCAAAAGTCACAAGTATAAAATATAGGGCAAGTAGCATTGGGGTCACTCAATTTTATGTAGATACTCACTTGATTGAGCGGTTTCGGTATTCAAATATAGAGGTTGATGCTTCAATTAATTTTAAAAAAGTTCAAGTTTAAAAAAATGTATAAACCATTATTTCTTGAATAAGTTGTTATTTTCCACTTTGCGGGTTCAATCTACAAATGTTATAGAGGTACAATATTTTCCATTGTTTTAAGATTATGCGAGGAAACTAACATAATGTTTAAACTTGATTTACATGTGATCAGGAATCAACGGCCTCAAAGGACTCACAAACAATTGCTATTGAAGATGATGAGAATTCGATGTCCCAGCTTATGACCCCAACAGACAGTAACACCAAAAGAAAGACACTGACTGGTGACATGCTAAATGTTTGTGAAGATGTTGGCCTTTCGGAATTGTCGACTCCGAAGTTTAGTTCCACCAAATCCGTGAAGAACATTAAGAAGGAGAAATTTTGATTTTATATGTTATTGTACTTCATATTTTTGTGGGTTCTCATCACGATGGGTTATTAATAGTCGGTACAATATTTTGAATATTGAAGACAAATATCGTTGTTAAGTTTGGTTTTATGAATTATATTGCATTCAGGTTTGGTGTTAAGTTTGAATATTGATTTTCATCTTTGTTAAATTCATTCATTGTTGCCCTTGTCTATTATTTGAGAGCTTACACTAATTTCATACCTAATAATCGAAAATCAAAATCAATTCAAGCAGAGAGGTTGGTACTAAAACTTAGAATCAGATAGTAAATTAATTTGTGTTTTCCTTTTGTAACTCCGCAACTTATTAAAAATTAGTGTTTTTAACATCATGTAGGTAAGTTCCAAAATAATTAGAAGTAACCTTTGATTGTTAGTCGAAATACGATTGAATCATGATAATTTCGCTTGAAATTTTAATTCCTACCGTTATTTAAGGTTAATATCAAAATTATCATCCCCCGTAAAGTAATAATACAGATCATACGGAAGAGATATAACCATTAATGTTCAAATTTGTTGTTTTTAATGTACATGTGTCATTGACATATATATAATTTAAATGAGTTGCAAATAAAATTATGATCCTAGGTTTATATGTATATAATTAAATTATTTTAGCATTTAGCCCATTTATTAGTAAGACATTATTCGTAGATAGTGTAAATTAAAGGAAAGTTAATATTTGAGATGCCCCGATGTAGTATTTTAATACTTTAAAACAGCACCTAATGTAGTATTTTAATTAATATTTGATTTTTATAACCTATACAGAGAACTAGCTTATGACCTAAATTGAATTTTTTTTTCATGGTTCCGTAGGGCCATATCTATTCCATCCGAATGTATATAGGCATTTAATTAGTTATACACACAACCACAATATCCATATTGATTTGCATGTTCCCAATGTACATAGTTTCAATGAAGTAACCACGATGCGAAATAGGTATAACGCTATTTGTTGACAATACAGTTTCAATATAAATGGGCTTGATAATATCAACCATCTTTTATGGAACTTTCAATTCCCGACATGCATTGAGTTGTGGTCAAGTCTTCCATCCATACAGCTGTTTAAAAAATGTTCTTAAGTGTAATGATAGAAGTATAGGAGTTGGGAAACTGCACTTTTGTGACTTCGCGATCCACACCAACCGAATGCAAAACTCACCCCAATCGAACCGTTCCTTTCATCTGATGATTATATCGGTTTTGAGAACACCTCTTCGACTATCATTTTTACGTTAAAAAATTCTAGAAAAAGCGTATGCATGTGTTGCGATTTTCTGCAGCAACGGTCATCAGTGCACTTTCTTTAGAGTTTCCATTGGCAAAACCTTTTTTCATCATATGAGGAAGAAGGGAACGGACGTTCGAAACAAGAATGGCAACGGTGAAGGTGGTATTTTTCTCGAGATTGCCTTCGTCGTTTCTTTACATTATATATTTACTTTTTTTTTTTGTTCATACGTCAAAATGTCCTTTGTTATGATTCATTTATTTGCTTCTTCGTGCAAGCGAATATGTTCGAAATTCAAGCATCTCATGAAACGAATATATCGAGGGGGATGTCGGAGAACAAGTAATTAATGGGATGTATTCAGTTGGTGATCCATCTTCAAGAGACGAGATTAGAACAACACCGGAGGCTGTTATGTGTTCTTCGACTTCAACTCCTCACATGAGATCGGTTTTAACTGATCTTACCAACATTCCAAGTAAATGTTTTTCAAACTCAAGCAAAGCAAACGTAACTACGGATTAGAACAGCATAGTTGCCACTCCATCGGCTCACCTTAACTCACATGACATAAAGCAAAAGAGCCATACAAGGAGGTCCACCAAAATTGTTAATCAAGTTGCAACGGATTTCCGAAACGGATAAATGATTTGACGAAGGAAGTAAGTATGGTCATCGATTCTGGATTATTACCAACGGTCTGTTGGTTTTTTTTTTTTAAATTTTTTTTTGTTTTTAAATTAAAATATCCTTGAATTTGTAGGAGTTAATAATGAACAACATGAGCAAGGATATCTAGATCGAGATATTGGGACAAATTTGCCTAATACTTTCACATCAAGTTATTTAGATGAAGGTGATGCTATTTATGGGTGTGAGTTTTGCGGAGCCGGTATGTGGCTTTCGAAAGGTTGAAAAGGTTGAAGAAAACTCAAAGACCACGGTTCAAGTATATGTTCTTTGTCATGGAAAGATTACTCGTGCCTTTATTAAAAGATCCTCGGAAGAATTGTCGAATTGTTTTTCAATAAACAATCATCGCTTTCAAAGAAATTTTTCTCATTCATCCGTTTGTACAATAATATGTTTTGTTTTACCTCGATGGGTGGCGGAATTGATCATTCAATAAACGCAAAGGGTGGAGGTCCTTACTCATTTGTACTTTCAGGACAGAATCATCATTTCATAGGAAGTTTATTGCCTCCAGAGGGAAACCCTCCTGTTTACGCTCAATTGTATATTTACGATACCGACAATGAAGTTTCTAACCGTATATCAACTGAGGTACAAATTTTCTCAACAACAAATTTTTGATTTTATATTATGTTGTTACGGATGAAGTAATGTGCCATTCATAATTGTATATGCTTTTTAAATATTGTAGCCGAAATGGGGGTGCGGACAACTTGGATCCAAGTATTGTTCGGTTGATAAAAGAATGCCTTGACAAGCATAACTCTGTTGTTAAACATTATAGATCTCTGCAGAAATTATAAAGCATAATGTTGTCCATGATGTTAACATTAGGTTAATCGGAATGGCAATTCAAGTAGACTTGGTAGGCAATTTAATATGCCTACGGTTGAGAACTTTCTGCTCTCATTGTAGGTGATTTTGACAACTCATACACCAACGAGAGACATTATTGTGAAACGACATGGGGCTCTACAAAGGATTGATGAATTACACATGGCATATCTGCCACTACAGTATCCCTTATTTTTTCATTATGGAGATAATGGTTATGATTCCTCAATGGAACATGTCCAAGAAACCTTATTGAATACTAAAAAAAAGACTAGGCTTACACCCAGGGAATACTTGGTTTTTCGACTGATGAGGAGAAATTCTGAAAGGTCAGTCATCTTAAATGGGAAAAAACTACTTCAACAATTTATTGTTGACGGATATTCGATGGTTGAAAGTGACAGGTTGAACTATATTAGAAATCATCAAAAAGAATTAAGGGTTGATTTATACTGTGGACTTTTTGATGCAATAACAAGGGGAGAAACAGATCCTTTATCAACGGGACGACGAGTTATTCTACCATCTTCTTTTACTGGTGGCGCTAGATACATGATTCAAAACTACCAAGATGCTATGGCAATATGCGCCTGGGCTGGCTATCCTGATATTTTTATAACATTCACATGCAACCCAATGTGGCCTGAAATAATTCGTTATTGTAATGGAGATGGGTTGAAACCTTGTGACAGACCAGAAGTGTTGAGCAGGATTTTCAATATCAAACTTCACAAGTTGATGCATATATTGAAGGATGAAAAAATTTTAGGCACAATTAAAGCAGGTCAGTTTTCAACTAAATGTTGTCACATATAAATCTTCTTTGTTTTTTTTTTTTATGAATTTTTTTTTTTTTTTTTTTTGCATTCATAAATATATGATAGTCCACAAAATATGTTTACTTAAAAGTTTTTATTTTTCGGACAGATTTAATTATTATGTTTTCAACAAATATAACATATGCTATGCGAAAGTTAATAATGCTTTATGCCTTTCCTTTGTGTGCTAAGTATAATGCGGTTACATAGGAAAAAACATTAAGACATTGCAAATATCAACAAATATAATTTATGCTATTTAATTATCATTTCTTTGATTACTTGATTTCAAAGTATTTTGAAATATAAATTTATGGATAAGATTAATGGAAATTTCCTACAATCATTTAGGTATAGTCAGGAATTAATTTTACACAGCAGCTTTATGTTGAAACGTTATACAACATTCTTTGATTTTTTTTTTCCCCTCATCAATTTCAATAGGTATCTAAATATTTAGTTTACAAAAATTTAAAATATACAACCCCTCACCACGTTATTAGTTACTTTTTGTTTATTTATATACCCATGCATCAAAAATAACTTCATTGATAACTAACGGTTTTTACATTTGCTGGTTGGTTAACAACATTATATCATTAATTCAATTGATTCAATATTACTTGTGTGTACTCTGATTGTATTTATGAATCTGAAACTCATTATCTTATATTGTAGTCATTAAATATTGTGTATATTTATTCCTGCGAGAAGTATACACAATAGAATTCCAAAAAAGAGGGTTACCACATGCACATATTATCTTGTGGTTGTCGAATCGACAAGATTCGAACACCAAACGATGTTGACAAAATAATATCGAGAGATTCCACATAAAGAATCGACCCGAGCTATATGACTTAGTTGGAAGCTACATGATCCATGGTCCATGTGGGAGATCTTCGGGAAGTGCACCTTGCATGAAAGATGGTAGATGTTCTAAATACTTCCCAAGAAAATTTAATGAACATACAATATTGGATGACAATGGATATCCAACATATCGTCGGAGAAATGATAATCGGATTGTAACAAGGAAGGGTGTTGAACTAGACAACCGATATGTTGTTCCTTACAATTGTAGGTTGTTGAAATTATTCCATGGTCATGTGAATGTTGAAAAGACAAATCAATCACGTGCTATCAAATACTTATTCAAATACATAAGTAAAGGGCATGATCGTGTTATCGCAGGCATATACAATGCTAATGATGTTGCAGGTTCGCAGCAAGGGTTTGACGAAATTTCTCACTACCTTAACTGTAGGTACATCTCATCATGTGAGGCGTCATGGAGAATTTTTGGTTTTGATATTCACCACGAGACAACCACCCGTTTAAAGGTTAAGTTTTCATCTTCCTCATCAAGCAATCGGTTTATTACACTCAAACTAATACAATGTCATCGTTGCTTACTAATCCAAGGGTTAAAGAGTCCATGTTCCTAGCTTGGATGGAAAAAAATAAAGATGATCCATTTGCTAGAACACTATCTTACTCTCAATTCCCAAACTACTTTACATTTATGAGGGAAAAGAGGATATGGAAGCTCCGACAACGTGGTTTTTCGGTTGGGAGGTTAGGTCATTGTACACCATCTCGGGGAGAATTATATTACCTCCGTTTATTGTTGACAAAGGTATGCGGGCCCAAAACTTATGCATATATAATGGTGTCAATAATATAGTTTACCAAACTTTCAGAGAAGCATGTTATGCACTTGGTTTATTGGATGACGACAATGAATTCATAGATGCCATTAAAGAAGCATCTTTGTGGGCATCTGGCAATTACCTTCGTCAATTTTTCACCAGCATGCTATTAAGTTACTCACTATCTCAACCTGCTGTTGTTTGGGAACATACCAAAGATATTATTTGTGAAGATCTATTACAAGTTAGCCATATGGACCCACAATATACAGTAACGATAATTTCTAATCATTCATTATATTGGCACTAATCTTTTATAATATATATAATTATTTTTTTCGTTTATTTAAAAGCACATTGAAGTAAATAGATGTTCATTCACTTATACTATTTTACACTTTGTTTAATAGATTTGAGAATAACAAACTCCCAAAAAGAAGCTACAGTCTATATCATATTGAACAAATGTTGTTACGGAATGGCAAAAGCTTACGTGACTATCCATCAATGCCTACACCAGATGAAGACAACATAGTTGATGCGTCATGCCGCTAATTTTGCAAGAGATGAAGTACAATAGAGATAAGGAGATTGAAGCCTCGAAAGGTTGCGAGATTAATGAGCGAGGAGCATAAGACAAGATATCATGAGATAATGGGAGCAGTTAATTCAAAAAAGGGGGGTTTCTTTTTTGTACATGGTTTTGGTGGAACAGGTAAAACGTTTGTATGGAACGCTTTGACATCTGGAGTACGAGGCAACGGTGGAATCATCCTCAATGTAGCTTCTAGTGGGATAGCTGCAACTCTGCTACCATCGTAGAAGCGCACATTCAAGATTCGTATTCCTATTGATGTTAATGAAGATTCGTTTTGTTCAATTAGTCATAATTCGCCTACTGCAAAGTTAATCAAGGCAACGGATCTCATCATCTGGGATGAAACACCAATGATAAAAAGATATTGTGTTGAGGCTTTAGATAGAACATTGAAGGATTTAATGAAATGCAGTACGATATTTGGGGGAAAATGTATTGTGATGGGTGGTGATTTCAGGAAAATTCTACTGGTGATACCAAAGAGTGGTCGGGCTGAAATTGTTGATGCAGCAATAAATGCTTCTTATCTTTGGAAAGAATGCAAACTACTTTGCCTTACAAAGAACATGAGGCTTCGGTCTTCAAGCGATCTATTTCAACAAGCAAAAATTAAAAGATTTTCTGAATGGTTGTTAGAAGTAGGAGATCGAAACCTTGGAGTACCGCATGATGGTTTTGCAGAAATTTCAATTCCGAATGAGCTATTGATAAATGATGACCATGATCCAATCAGTTCCATCGTTCGAACTACATACCCAAATTTAGTTGAACACGTTATTGATGTAGATTACCTCAACAACAGGACCATTCTGACTCCTTTAAATGAAAATGTTGATGTCCTCAATGAATACATTTGTTCTTTGTTGCCAAGTGATCCAGTTGAGTATTTCGATTCGACTATATAAGTCGTATGAGATCAAGCAAATGGAAGTTTAGATGATTTGTACGACATACGAGTATCTCAATGCAATTAAGTGCTCAGGGATTCCTCATCACAAATTGGTTTTAAAAGTAGGTGTACCAGTTATGTTGATAATAAATATTGATCAAGCGGCTGGTTTGTGCAATGGTACAAGGCTACAAGTAACACAACTTGGCAAGAATGTCATTAAAGCAAAGGCATTGAATGGCTCAAGCGCAGGTGAAGATATTTTGATACATAGAATGGATATGAACCCATCTGAATCTAAACTGCCTTTCAATATGACAAGAAGGCAATTTCCAATCATAATATCATTTGCAATGACAATAAACAAAAGCCAAGGACAATCAATGTCAAATGTTGGCCTCTACCTTCCAAGCCCAGTATTTTCACATGGGCAACTATATGTGGCATTATCCGGGGTGAAGAGTTTCAATGGTTTGCGTATACTTATATTAGATGATTTGAAAAAAACCACTAGTAGAACAACAAATGTTGTATATAGTGAAGTTTTCTAGAACCTCAATTTCAAGTAATGTAAAGTGTTTAACTTTTTCCTGTTGTTATTGAACTACAACATGTGTGTGACATTTAAACCGATGCGACATTTTTCCATATCCGTGCAATGCACGGGGAGAAAGTCTTGTTTAATATCAAAACGTGTCTCAACGTGTCGAAATTTAGATTTTTTTAGGATTATCATGTCGGAGTGTCGAGTCGTGTCGTGTCTCGTGTCACGTGTCGGTGCAACATAGATTATACTAGAGATATATACTCTTGTTTAAGTAAGAAAGGAAACTAATAGGATAAGGGCATGCCAACTTTGTGTTCAGGAATTAACTTGGTTGATCCCGGTTCCCCTCATTTCTCAATTACCATTCTTGTTTGAACATATCCCTAAAAATTGAATTTCTAGGAAAACACAATTCCCGTAAACTCCTACTCAAACAAAGCATCATAAGCAAGGAAAATAAATAATTCAAAGATAATTTATTCATTAATCAATATCCATAAAAAGGTTCATATGAGTTGCAGGGAATTCAAAATTAATTACATCACGAAAACAGGCTTCAATTACGAGGCACATAAATAACAAAATCTTTAATGCATCTCCTAGTCTTAGCTCTATAGCTCCCACATCAATTCTATTTAAAGCTCTACGGAAAGTGCCTTTCCAAAATCCTAGCCCATGATGATGACCCCTCTTCGACAGTTTTTCCCTTACCCTTCCATGAAGCCATCGCTCGTTAGAAACCTATAGTTAAAAGTTGTAAGACAGCGTGTCAAAAAGAAATGAACAATATAATGGTCAGAATGAAATGCACTTGGGTTGCTGTTGCTTTTAAAAATGAGACATTTTGTAGCGATTTTTAACGAAACCTCTATACTAACCGTTACAATATGCCTTGTTCACCGTGACAATAATGTGAGAATGTTTGAATTCATTAGTGGTTTATGCCACAAACCGCTACAAATGTGAGACTGTTTGCATTATGTAGCAAATTAATTATGCCAAAAACTGCTACAAATGTTCATTCTATAGTGGTATAATCTATAACCGCTACAAATTTTATCGTGTATTCGAAGAACAATAGCAAGAAGCCACCATTGGTTTGAAAACAGTTGCTATTCTTGATAAGATGCAAATGTAGTGCTATGTTACATGATAGCAAGCATAACCTATCTACAACTTTTCAAGAAGGCAGCTGTTTTTAAACCAAAATATGGTTTCTTGCTACTAATTCCTCAGAGCAAAATTTTTGTTGTGGGCGATGTATATGCTTCAGATGTGTAGTGGTTATTGTTGGTAACTGCTACAACTTTCTAACTTTGTAGCGGTTACTAGTATAAATTGCTACAAGTACCTTTACATTTTGTAGTGGTCTCTGTAGCGGTTACTATAACTACTACAAGCTTCGTTCTTGGGAAAAAAGAATTTGCAGCACGAGGCTAAAAATTGGTTTGAAAGTAGTTGACATCGTATGAAAAATTGCAAATGTGGTGCTCAGTAATATGATACGTATAACATGCTACCAAGCACATCCTATGTGCCAATTTTTATGGGCAGACAGCTGCTATTAGAAACCAATTTTTGGCTTCATGTTGCAAATTCTTCACAAAATAATCTATGTGGGGAATAGTATATATAGGTTTCATATTTGTTGCGGTTACATGAAAAACTGATACAAAAGAGCAAATTTCTTGCATCAAGTAGCGGTTTGTTATGATAACCACTACATATATTCTGACTCTTTGCATTCTGTATCGGTTTCTTCCTTTAATTAAACTGCCACAAATGAACCGCCACAAACCTTGCGCCACATTGCGCCAAGCTGGCGCCACTTTTGTGGTGGGTTTCTTTAATTAAATCGCAACAAATGTGGTGCCTAGCTTGGCACCAGATTTGTCGTGGTTATTTTATTTGAACCGCTACAAAGTTTGTTTCCAAACCAGTGGGCGCTTTGCCAAGAGTGGTCTCGGTTCAAAATTGTAGTGGTTCAAATTTAATTCTCATTTAATTTTCTAATATATAATAACTTGTTTCTCAATTAAAAATCCATAAGCAATGCTGACTTATTTCCCAATTCATAATCAATGCTAAGTTCTTTCCTATTTGATAAGGTTACTTGTTTCCTAATGAAATAATCTAGCCCATCAAGAGCAGACCTAGACTTAAGGTCCACCGAATATGTGGAAAATAAAGTTTATTTTAGATATATTTATTATTTTTAACTAATTTTAATCACTTTTTTAAATCACATAATTTAAGTATTGAGCTTTTGTAAATACCACGGGAGGAAGTAGGCATGTCCATGGACGGACCTGCAGGCCGGGTTGGGGGTCGGCCGGGGTCTAGTCGGGGGGGACCTCGGGCCGGGAATATCCGGCCGGGTCAGTCCGTCCTCGGCAAATTTGGACTGGACCGTAAGATAGATAGGAGAGCTCGCCTGGACTAGTCCAGCGATCCAGACTAGTTTTTTTTTAATTTTTTTTGCCACTTCTAGAACAATAATTAAATCAATGAATCACCTGTGGGACAATAAATAAACATGCAAACATCTTAAATCTAATCCTAAACCCATAATAATCTCTAACAACATGTCATTGAAGAAGAATACAATATAAAATAGGGGTACTGGTTTTTTTATTAAAAAAAAAATTTAAAAAACACTTTCGGGCCAGACCGGACCAGTCCATATGATCTGAATCCCTGGACCAAGTCCATCCCAGTCCAACCCAACCGGACAGACATCGTGCAGGTAAACGTCTCGGGCCGCGTTTTCCATCCGGACCGGACCGGATCGGGCTACTGGATCTGCCGGATTTTTTGGACATCTATAGGAGGAAGTAGTAGTTACACGGAGAACTAAAAAGGAATAAAAGTCTGGTAACAACTTCTAATAAATTTAGCGCAAGTGTTTATGAAAAACCAGGGGAACAAGTATAAAACTGCTTTAGGAATTCGTATTATCATGCATGAGACAATCTTCCTAAAAGTGTGTGCGTTTAATGTTAATGTTATCAAACAGTTTGTTTGTGCTTTTTTTCCGGTTTTTATAAAAAACAAAAAAAACTCCATACTTTTAGTTTGTCCCACTGGCAGTTAAGTACTTGAAGCAAGCTTCTTGTGTCTTGAGACAAGACCTTTTATGTAACAACTATGAATGATCACAGCTTTAATTCTGTCTCGACGACAATGGTTCAAAAATCAACCACCACGTGACTCAGTTGTCAGTAAAAGGAAAGTTATACTCTTCCTGGTCTAAAGTGGAGCGAGGTTCCAATTTGGGAGTGAATTTTAGTATTAAATGGGATATATATATTTTATCTCTCTTATTTATTATTTTTTAAATTAATATATCTAACTTATAAAATAATATATAATTTACCGTTACGCATAAGTATTTTAAAAAGATTACTTTAGAAATAAGTAAGTCTTACATTAAAGTTTATGAGAGTAAAATTATTAACTTAACTTTAAATTGGAACAATAAATATGTAGCTGCATTAAATATTTGATAGAAGAGTTTTATATGATCATATTCATATCCTTGTGTGGTCCTGCTAACTCGATTTGAAGTAGTTGAGGTTTAATGTGACTACTAGATACTAGGCAGTTTGATATCCCAAAAGAGGGATGGAGATTCTCTCCTTAGCCTTTTTTTTTCCTTTCGTCATCAACCCATCTGGGTCATTGATTGGAAAGATGAGAAAAAAACTAAAATAATATTATATTGATTCGACGAACATGATTTAAAAATTATGAGGGATGATGAGAGAAACTCAACTCCAAAAAGAGGACAATGATTCAACGCCATTTTTATTGTTAAAGTATATCCATACTAATTCAAAATATAAGAGCTGAAATTGTGAGGGGTGTGAGTTTTTTTATAAGATTCACTTTATTTTTGTCTCTGCATTTAGTATTCCCCCTAAATTTACCATACACTCTCTCATATTTCTTCTCCCCCACGTTCTTTTTCTTCCTTTTTTTCGATTTGTTATCTTTCTTATTCCTTTAATAAATAAGGGTATATTAGGAAAAAAAAGTAGATATCTTGCATATTTATTGTTTTTAACTATTTTTAACTAACTTTTGAAAATGTAAAGTAGGCATTTGGCTTTTATATTTTAAATTAGGGGGAGTATTTTGTTTTAGGAATATTTAGAATAGTCATAATGTGCATATTTGTTAGAGTTCCCTTCAAATATAAAATTATTGAGAGTAGTAAACCTTTGGTTAATAGACATTGATATTGACTACTAAGAAGAAGAAACTAGTTTAATTCACATGTATGTGGCATATCTATAAGAAAAGAACTTTAGAATATGAAAAAAAAATAAGCATGTTTAGATCTAGATTTTTTTTTTTTTTTTGATTCCCTTTTTGTTTTGACCTTCACTTTTATCATTTTTGAATTTCACATAGCTTGGTGCTTTTAAAATCTGGTGACGGGGGAGAGGAAGAGTTGTTTACTGTTTATTTATACTTCATATCTTCATATTATCATTTTACTATGGTCCTATTTATAAGTTACTTTTAACTAAATAGCATATACTAAGTAGAGGTAGTTAACTCAATTATTATAAGATAAATTTTCAACTTTATCTTCATTTATGAATGGGCGTCTTTCAATTTTTTCTCTCTTTGTTTTTATTGATACAAATTAATATATGCAAAATTATCACAATCTCATTTATTATCCTGAAAGGGAACTTGTAAATACGACCAATTTTTTTTGTCAAAAGAGATATATAAATAGGACCAGAGTGATATGTTTTATGGTCTATACTATTTACTTCGTCATGCATTGCTCCTATTTGGACACTCTTAAGGCGATATTGAGTTAAAAAAATTTCTTGATATCTACCACTTTAGTCCTATTTATAAGTCCATTTTGAACAAATCTCATATATCAAGGAAATATAGTTAACTCAACGATTATGGGGTAAATTTTCAACTTTGTCCTCATTTATGATTGACTATTTTTCAATTGCTTCTTCTCTTTCTATATTCATGAGTATAATTAATATGGGTAAAATTATCACAATCTCATTTATTACATAAAATTGGACTTATAAATAGAACCAAATTTTTTAGTCAAAATAGACTTATAAATAAAATTAGAGTAGTACATCTTCTTCACTGATGCTTGGAAAGGAAAAATGACCTTTAACCTGAAAAAACAAAGCATGGTTAAGCCCATGTGAATCTTACGTGGCGCACACCTATTAAATGACCTTTAACCGAAAAAAGAAAGTATGGTCCTATTTAGACTATCATTTGATTAGGGTCATACGACAATGCTATTGTTTTAATACTTCCAAACTAATATTGAAGCAAAAAGAAATTCTAAATACCCATAACTCGGTTGCGAATACTTTCAAAGCAAAAATAAGCATTAACGGATAAAAGATGTGCACTACGATATTACAAAAAAAAAATATAAAAGTTCTTTTTTTGTTAATGTAATCTTTAATTTTTTTCTATAAAAAAT
Source organism: Acacia acuminata (assembly GCA_019022655.1). NCBI lineage: Eukaryota > Viridiplantae > Streptophyta > Magnoliopsida > Fabales > Fabaceae > Acacia > Acacia acuminata. The sequence continues at coordinate 1,741,248 of JAFJYI010000158.1, forward strand.
GAATATGGTAAAAAGTTAACCAAGAATATTACATCATAAAAAAAAAAATCAAGCCCATTGTTAATGTTGATTTTATTGTTTCATAAATAGTACTCCTCTGGTCCTGATTATAGAACAACGTTTATGAGTTAGTTTTGATCCTAATTATAGGACAACATTTTAATTTTCGTCAATTTCGTCCTAAAATATCCCTATTTTATTCTCTCAAGTGTGTTTAGTTTTTAGTGACTATATGTATATGGGTGCGTAGACTCTTCTAATATGTTAAACTTTTAAATTGTTGGATTTTAATTTATTAATCAATTCACGTTAATTTACCAATATATATACACGCGCGCATATACATACACACACAGATATGTGTATGTGTATCTATGTGTGTTTGTGTGTCTACACACAAATATATATCGACGCACGCACGCACAATCATGTGTATGTATGTTTATACAAATATGTATATTCGTGTATATATGTATATCTGTGTGTGTCTATCAATATATGTGTGTGTGTGTGTACGTTTATATGTGTGTAGATACACACACACATATATCTATTTGTATATATATACACACATAGATGTATATATAGTAAGACCATTATTTTAATTAGAAAGCGTGTGGAAAGAAAAATTTTAGATTGGAGAGGTATGTGGTAAGGGCTGTTGATTCACTTCTATTTATGTCATTTTAAATTTATATAAGGGCAGTCTAAGAAAATGAGTAAAATTAATTAATTTAACTCATCTCCTTAATCTCTCCAAAATTAGATAAATAAGTCCTATAATTAGGACTGGAGAAAGTAAAATTTATATTTTGCCTCCCTTCCAATAACCAGATTATTTGTTTATATAGAATAAGAATTAGAACCCTTAAAAATATTTTTTTTTTAATCGTGATTTATATTATACTACTAATTTACATGAATGAACCTTCATGGGGGTTCACATTAGGTGCTTGTCTTTATATGCTTCTTATGTACTTGTCTCTCTAATTAGAGGGACAAGCACATTTTATTTTATTTTTTAAAATTTTTTTATAAATTTTATTTACTTAAATTAAATTATATGTTAGTTTTCGGAAATTTTTTTTGCACCTAATATCTCAAATTAATTAATTTTCTACATACCTGGTGTTATAGGATAGATATTTCTATATGGAGAACTGAAAACTAATTAATTTAAGATATTGGGTCAAAAAAAAATTTAAAACTAACATATAAATTAATCTAAATAAATCAAATTTATAAAAAAAATTTAAAAAATAAAATAAAATGTGCTTGTCCCTCTAATTAGAGGGACAAGCCCATAAGAAGCACATAAGGGACAAGCACCTTATGTGCTTCCCCTTCATGGGTGTCCAATGGTGATCTATATATTCACTGATGAGACGATCCAGCTTTGATGACCATCATCATATCAATGTTCAAACAAACCGGTCTGCAAGTGATTCGGTTCAAACAAACGAGTAGTATTCGACAGAGCTGAACCGTCCGGTCCAAGTTTTGCTGCTCAACTCAGAAGCTTACAACTAAAACACCTCAAAAGATTCACCCCTTTTCGTCTTCATTTCTGTGCACCACATTTTTATATATATTAACTTTTACCTGTCACGCTTTGCTATCCCGATTGCATTCTTCGAAGTAATGTCAGTATACTACTCATTAGTTAATCGTTCGTCTTCTTCCTTCAATCCTTTGCTCACCACACACACATGGCTTCTTCTCTCCGAGAACTTCTCACTCAGGAAGGCTTCCATTACGAAAATCGAAATCGATTCAAGTCCAAAACCAAATCCAAAGCCAAACAGAACTCTCTCTTCATCTGCGATGATCGGAGAAGTTTCGATTTATCAAACGACAAGCCGGAGAAATCTGTTACGCGAAATAGGCCTTCGTCGTTTCCATCCAAAACGGTCGTTTCTGCGTCTGGAACCTCGAATTCGAACTCGGATTCGAGAGTAAGTCAAGGACCTCCCATGGATGAAGTTGCAATTCGAGCTGTGATTGCTATTCTCAGTGGGTACATAGGGAATTACAAAAACGACGTTTCGTTCCGCGAAACGATACGAGAGAAATGCAATTCTTGTTTGATGAGCAGACAAAAGAACGAATCGGATAATCAGATTTTGGCGAACTTGGAAATTGGTATGGAGAATATTGATAGATTGGTTCAAGATCAAGGGTTGAAGAAGAAACATATGAAAATCAAAAGCTTGAGCAATTCCATTGAGCTCTTAACTATTGTTGCTTCTTTGAACTCTAAAACGTCCAAAGAAGGTTCAACTTGTGGAATACCCAATTCACATCTCTCTGCTTGTGCTCGAATATACTTGGCTATAGTGTACAAGCTGGAGAAAAACGATCGAATTTCTGCAAAACACCTTCTACAAGTGTTTTGTGATTCTCCATTTTTGGCTCGAACATTTTTACTTCCTGAGCTTTGGGAGCATTTATTTCTGCCACATCTTCTGCATCTCAAAATTTGGTACACACAAGAGCTTGAGTGCCTCTCAAATGAAGTTCATGATCATGAGAAGCAGAAGAAATTGAAGTCTCTAAGCAAAGTGTACAATGAGAGAATGGATAAAGGAACTACTCTGTTTGCTCTGTACTATAAGCAGTGGTTAAAAGTTGGGGTTAATGAGCCTCCGGTTCCGATTGTACCGTTGCCATCAAGACCAAGGCACATGAGAGCTTCAAGAAGAACTTCATCAGATTCTTTCACGTCACATACCTCAATGAACCAGAACTTGTAAGTGATGTATGCAAATCTTATATTAATAGAGAGAGGATATATTTTAATTCTGTTAATGTGTTTTTGTGTGTATTGGTTATCTATATTAGGTACCAAGCAGTATTTGGATCCAAACTAGAGCAAAAATCGACCAGTTCAGATGACCAAAATGGAGTGTTGAGAATTACTTGGCGTTCAGAGAGAGATGAAGATTTGGGTGGAGATGAATACAATTGCAGTAGTACTACTGTGCAGGTTAGCTTTTCATAGGCTTATATGTGTAGTTTCAGTCTTCTGATTTTCTTATGGATGTTGCAAATCTTCTTGATTTTGACAGAAAGGAGACAGGAGGATGACTTCTTTAAGAACCTCTTCAACGAAAATCAACAAAAACCATTCTGAATTGCTTGACTCGCAGAGGTCGGACTATTTCCAGTGCTTTTCTTGCAGGAACGTATCAGCAGAAGGCTTGGTTGTTGGCAATAATACAGACAGCGATGCTCCGGCAAGAAAGCAAACAAATCTTCCAGGTGATCTTATCGGAGCTATTACCACTCTATGTTCGTCAAGTGTTCTAAGTGAATGTGAATTCCAGATTCGTGTGATTACCAAAGCTTGGTTGAACTCTCATGGCGATCCTGTTCTTGTGGAAGCCTTGTCAAATCCTAGTGTGATTGAGGCCATACTAGAAGTGTTATTTGCCTCTAATGAAGATGAAATTCTGGAAATGCTTGTATCAATTTTGGCAGAATTAGTAGGAAAGAATGCTGCTATAAGCCAAATTATACTAAACTCAGATCCACAGCTAGAAGTTTCTGTTAGACTTCTTAGAAAAACAAGTCTATTTCTTAAAGCAGCAGTACTGCTATATCTGGCTAAACCACTGGCAAAACAGATGTTGTCATCAGAATGGGTGCCATTAGTGCTTCGAGTTCTAGAATTTGGGGACAAGACACAGACGCTTTTTACGGTACAATGTAGTCCTCACAAGGCAGCATTTTACTTGTTGGACCAACTGCTTACTGGTTTTGATGATGATAAGAACTTAGAGAATGCAAGGCAAGTTGTTTCTCTCGGGGGATTGGCACTTCTGATCAGAAGAATCGAAACAGGAGAGATCCATGAGAGGAACAAAGCCGCTTTGATAATTTCGTGTTGCATTTGCGCAGAAGGAAGCTGTCGAAATTTCTTAGCCGACAATTTGGATAAGGCTTGTCTACTAGAACTCATTGTTCTTGATTATGCTACAAACTTTTGTGGATCTACCTTTTCTGTGCTAGCAGAGTTACTCTGCCTTGACAGGTCAGTCTATTCTATTAATACCTTTGAGCCTAAGCTCATTGGTTTTGAGAAGTCTTTTTGTTGGTTGGTTTTTGTTTTCCTTATTAGGAAGTGTTCTGATTTTTGTTAGAATCTTGACAGAAGAACTAGAATTTCCAATTTCTTAAGAGGACTCAAAGAAGGCTGGGGTGGATTAAACACTATGCACATTTTGTTTATGTATCTAAGGAAGGCCCTGCCTGAAGAAAGACAGTTAGTTGCAACAGTATTGTTGATGCTTGATCTTATGGTAAAAAAATTCCCCCTTTTTATTTAAACTTGTGGGGCCACTTGAAGAGGTTTCCAAATGTGAATGATAGTTGTGTTTCAGGAAGATCCTTTCAAGGGAAGCTTTTACAGAGAAGAAGCAATTGAGACGATTGTGGCTGGTTTAAACTGTGAGATGTGTGATGATAGGATTCAGGAACAATCATCCAGAGCTTTGCTCATGTTAGGAGGGAAATTTTCGTACACTGGAGAATCAGTAATGGAGAAATGGCTTTTACAGAAAGCAGGCTTCCAAGATTCATGTCATGGCAAGGAAATTGTTGTGTATGACTCGGCCCCTCATGTAAGCTACCACTGAAAAACTGTAATGCTTTAGTTTCTATTTTCTTGTGTCCTAAGTTATCACCGGAAAATGTGCATTTATCATTTGGCACTTAGTCTTGTTCTTGACCACGACATTTTGCATGATGTTTTTCTATACATTATACAAAATTCATGACTTGTGAATAGTACAACTTGCTTTTGATATTGGTATATGCATTGATAAACATCTGGAATGTTTGTGTTTGGTGCGTATGATATATAATATTAATAAAAAAATCATGGGTTTTATGTGACAATCATTTCACATTTTATCATTTCAAAAGCGATTTTTCACATTAAATTTTGACGATCGAGCTGAGTAATGGATGTGATTACTTGTACTAAAACGGATTAAGCGTTTGTATATGATGGATTGATAGATAGAAGAGGAAGAAGAGGAGAATTGGCAAGAGAGGGCAGCCTATGCAATGTGGAAAAGTGGGAATAAGAAATTAGTATCAGCGCTTGCGGAATCCATGGCCAATGGGATTCCGTGCCTGGCTCGAGCAAGCCTCGTGACGGTTTCATGGATGAGCAACTACCTTCATCTTTTTGAAGACACAGAGTTACCAACAATGGTCGGCTCAATATTGATGCCACAGCTGCTACAATCCTTGAATTATGACAGAGATAATGAGGAGAGAGTGCTTGCTTCTTATTCTTTACTACGCCTCTTAAAAACTTCAGGTATGACTCTTTTTTTTTATGTCAACTTCATGTTTCATCAAATTAAACATTTTGATTCCTACACTTTGACTCGTATATGATTCAAATAAGTAAAAGAGATTAGCATATTGATACAGCTGAGTGATTTTAGACCATTAGGATCATTATCAAATGTAAAATGTATAAGAGATATTTTTCAATAGTCATAATCAATTAATGTGATTGATCATGAATGCCTTGTTAAAACTCCATGCAAATATATATCTAGAATATAATGATGATTAAAGGAAAATTTTAATCTTTTGCTCTCTATCTTTTTAATTTGACTTATTTATAACTTAGCCTTTAAATTTTGACTTAGTGCAATTTTATCATATAGTTTTGACTCAGTTAAATATTTTAGTCCCTAAACTTCAGCTTACTGCTCAGTTGCTATAGTTTTAGGAAAAAACACTTCTCGTGTTGTAGGAGAAGTGTTTTCTCATGTAACACATATATGAAATGTGGGACCCACATATATATACAATTAGCATTATATATATATGAAATTTATTCTTCTCACGTATAACTAGAGAAAAAGTAAACCCCATAGTTTTAACTATTTAAACTTTAGTCCCTATCAGTTTATGAAATATATAATTTTATTTGTTAAAATATAAAGACTAATATTTTAAATGGTTAAATTATAGATACTATGTTACACTGAGTTTAAAGTTTAAAGTTTAAAGACTGAATCCCAACCAAATCAAAACTATGATGGCAAAAAGATTAATTAACCCGTAATTAAATGTTATTAGATGCTGATTCTCGCAATAATATGATTTGTCAGACTTTTTATATTGGATATGAATGAAATATTATGAAGTTTAGTAGTATTATGCATGATGAATGATAGGAATAGGAGTATTATTCATATTCGATGGGAATATTTTGAGATTCATGAATGAAAAATGATGAGACATGAAATTGAGATATGATTGGTCGGTCTCACGTGGGGACACAATGTTTAACAGAAAGATGTGATGTTGCATGGCGAAACAAAGAGTCAGTGAGACACCTCCAAAACCTCTCTCTCGTGACGTGGACGGCCAACGAACTTCTCTCCAACCCCAGCTTGCACTCACAACAATAACACAATCATTCACATCTCTCTCTCTCTCTCAATTATAGAAGCAAAGGAGGATCTGTAATCTGTATAATAATGACCTGTTTTTGTGTATATATGTACTTTATTCATAAACTCAATACATGTTTCATTCATTTCGGCTGCCCCATGCTGGCAATGAGGAAAGTAATCCGAGTAAATTTTCTTTCGATACACACGCAAGATATAAACATATCTATGCATTTTTAAATTAAAATGACACACACACACACTTCTCTAAAGTCTAAACATTATTTAATAGTGGGTAAAGGAGCAATTTTACACATGTCTTTTTAGTCCCAAAGACTAACGAGCTTTTTCCGGGACGAAAAATACACGTGGTTACGTTTTGGGAGCACCCAAAGTACTTATGTAATTAATTGACCAAACGGTCAACGTTAACTTGGATGGAAGTGAACGTAACACGGGTGAAATTACACATTTGCCCTTAGTTTTAGGTGAAATTACATTTTTTCTCTTAGTTTTAAATATTAAAAAAAAAACTAAAATACCCCCTGCCAGTGGGCCCCGCCACCGGCCACCACCGCCGCCGGCGGCCACCACCACCACCAGCCACCACAATGTGGTGGCGGGGGCCGACGGCAGGTGGTCGCCGGAGGTGGTGGTCTTCATGGTTTTAGTTTCAACTTTCAAGATTGTAAAATGGCCTAGAAGATCCATTCTTGATTACTGTTTGATTAACATTTTTTTTTTTAAAATCATTTTTAAAATTCAGATTTTATTATTATTATTATTTTAAAAGAGAGCTACTAGTATGTGTTATTTAGTCTCACTGACAAATTCAAATTCAAACATGCCAAATATATCCCAAAGAAAGAGGCTCCGTTAACATAATTTTCTTGACAATTTTTCAACTCGAAGGATATCTTACTATATATACATATAAAGCTGTTTGTTTCACTATAAAATTAATCCAATCAATTTAAATTTTGAATATAGTAAAAAATGCATAAAAAAAGGGTGAAGGACCAATTTTTAACCAACTATTAAGTCGGGAGGCGGTTTTTCCAAATAACTTTTAATGAGACCAAAAAGGCCAAAAAAAAAAATTGAATTTCTAAAAAAAATACAACACCGTCGGATCCCACTAACTTCCGTCGCCACGTAGGATTATGAAATGGGTGAAGGACCAATTTTGCCAACCAACTATTAAGCGGGAGCGGTTTTGCCAAATAACTTTTAATGAGACCAAAAAGGCCAAAAAACAATTGAATTTCTAAAAAAAAATACAACACCGTCAGATCCCACTAACTTCCGTCTGCCACGTGGGATTATGAAATCCAGCTAGTCCCTTATGTTTTTTGGTCAATGCCCAGGTGGCTTTTTTGCAATTTTTTTTTAATGAATCCTAATTTTTTATCAGGCATGGACAAAACCAGCTTATGACCTTCAGCTGGAGGCGCCGTGAGAAAAATGTGCGGACCTTCACGCCTTCATCATTTGGGACCTTCTCTCGAGACCTTCGACCCTTGAGAACGAGACCTTCTTCTTCTTCCTCCCCGGTCGAATAGCCCGAGAATACAAACGGGAAATTCATGAATATTGGGGTTAAAAGGAAAATCTATTGATTTCTTCTCTCCTGGTTGTGGTGGTTGCAAAGCCCTTCATCCAAAGGTATTTTCATTCTTAATGCATTCGATCCATAGATTCATCCGGTGAGATCTTTTGATTTTCCTTTTAGCCCTAATATTCATGAATTTCTGTTTGTATTCGGGCTATTAGACCATGGAGGAAGAAGAAGAAGGTTTCGCTCTCAAGGGTCGAAGGTCTCGGTGAAAAGGTCCCAGCGATGAAGTCATGAAGGTCTGCACATTTTTCTCGCGGCGCCCCCAGCTGAAGGTCATAAGCTGGTTTTGTCCATGCTTGATAAAAAAATTGGGATTCATTAAAAAAAATTGCAAAAAAGCCCACTGGGCATTGACCAAAAAAGAAGGGACCAAATTTGGATTTCATAATCCCATGTGGCAGGAGACGGAAGTTAGTGGGATCGATGGTGTTGTATTTTTTTTTAGAAATTCAATTGTTTTTTGGCCTTTTTGGTCTCATTAAAAGTTATTTGGCAAAACCGCTCTTGGCTTAATAGTTGGTTGGCAAAATTGGTCCTTCACTCATTTCATAATCCTACGTGGCAGACGGAAATTAGTGGGATCTGACGGTGTTGTATTTTTTTTTTTAGAAATTCAATTGTTTTTTGGCCTTTTTGGTCTCATTAAAAGTTATTTGGTAAAATCGCACGGCTTAATAATTGGTTGGCAAAATTGGTCCTTCACAAAAAAAAAAAAAAAAAAAAAAAAAAAAAAAAAAAAAAGACCCACCATTTTCGTTGACATGAAATATTGAAATCATCATCATTCTTGTGTTACACACACAATATTAATATACATAAATATACCTACATAAATACACACACACATATATAAAATGGGCCCTCAAACCCAAAAAAAAAAAAAAAAAAAAGGACAAAAACCATCACATGACTACGAGGACTCTATCATTCACATTGTTCCTGATATTCTTTTTTCAAAGGTAATAAACCCTAATTGTCTTTTTCTACTGTAAACTTTGTCATCACATGATCATTCCTCCCTTCCTCAGCTTTATCTGATGTTCTGTCACATATCAATCCGCACTATATCCATCATTTATCTCTCATTTCCTTCTATATCTTCTCACACGATATATATCCAAAAAATTTACATGGGAGAAAGAAAAAAAAAAAAAAAAAAAAAAACCTACAAATCTATAAATCTTAATTCAAGATCCCGAAATGGCCTAATTAGTTTGAGGTTTGTAGAAATTAGTTTGGGATTAAATTTTGGAGAGAAATGACGTAAATGATCTTTTTTAAATTTTGAAAAATGAAAAAGTAAAATAACAACAATATTTAATGAATAACAACAACTTAAAAAGCACTGACGACTAAATTTACAAACAATTTTACTAAATATCAACGACAAAAACATATAATAATAATTAATTTCAAAGAGGGCAATTAAGTCATTTCACACAAATAATTCTAGAATATTCACTGAGGATTTTACAGGAACTAAGCTATTTTAAAAGACCATGTTAGAATTATCATAGTTCATTGGTTCTGTTATTTAAAGTTTATCAGAGTTCATCTGGTTCGGCAGTTTCATATGCTTAACCATGTCTTCCTAAGTAAACATAGCCTTACATGCAGATTCAAATGCAAGAATAATTGTGGTTCCAAAATAGGATTTGAGTTCTTTCTGCAAGAAAGATTATTAATCTTAATTGAAGACTTGATAGAACACTTAATTAAACACTTTATACCAATATGTTCTAGCTAATAGAAAATTAAATCAGTCATAACCGAAGTAGATGGTTGTAGGTGGTCTGAAACTGTTGTTGAATTTGCCTGGATAGGGTGGCTTCAAGCTTTGAATTATCTGATTTTTATCAAGTTGAATCAAAGCTTTAGCCTTGCCCCTACTCTTCAAACTTTCCTCAAATACTAAGGATATTGTTTTCTCAATTGCAAGTGATGTTGCAACCATTTCCTATATAGATATGATGATTAGTAATAGCTATATCCACTCTCTGATACCATTTCCTAGCTACACAAAGAGGCTTTGATACCATAAAACTTCCAAGATTGTAAACTTACTTTGATACCATGACTTCTAGGATGGTAAATTAAGCTCTAAAACCATAACACGATTCATGATCAAATGAGAGAGACGGGTCGAAAGAAGAAAAGACCGGATGGTTTTAAACCTATTATGTTTATATAAACTTCTTTCAAGGTAGAAAATTTACATTTTCACTCTGGTACCATAACTTTCAGGATGGTTAACCAAACTCTGATACCATAGCTTAACTAGATACCTTGAAGATATGATATTGGCTATGATACCATAACTTCAAGCTGTGATAGGTGAAACCGGCTTTGATAGCTAGGCATAACTTGTTTAAATGGGAGAATCTAGTAATTATCATAGCTAAAAAAGATGTATTGGGTTTAAAAAATTTATAAGAATAAATTCTTGAAAGAAAAGAAAATATTTTTTATTATATATATAACATTAATATTGATGTATCCTAATTTTCTTTAGGGATTTAAAAATTATTATCTTCGGCTACATAAAATAGGATTTGATATCGGCTTTGATACAATAACTTTAAGCTTTGATATGTTATACCATAACTGGAAACATCCATGATTTCATATCAGTTTTGATACCATAACTTTAAGCACTAACATGTTATACCATAACTTAAAAATTTTAGGATTTGATAGCAATATGATATGGCTTTGGTAACCCAACTTCCGACTCTGATAGGTGATATCATGACTAGAAAATTCTAGGATGTGATGCCATATATGCTAATGCACTAATTAATAAAAAAAAAAATATATATATATATATATATATATATATATATTCTTGAAAAAATATAATATATATAATTTATAATATTACGTGTGTATATTCATTTTAATTTTTTTATAATATATATTTTATTTACCTTTCATGTAAATATTTATGGTTGAAGTAATATATTATGTATAAAAAATAAAATAATATTTACATTTTAATATTGGGTTTAATGTTTCAGTTTACAATCGGCGGAGTACCCAGCAACCTTCGACGCGATTTTTTTCCTGCTCAATATATACGACGACATAGCGAAACGAGAATCCCTTATATGTTGGATTACTAATTTCTTAGTATCAAAATTGCACGTAAAGAGAATGACTTCGGCTGGTTTAGAATTGCACTTGTTTTTTTTTTTGGATGTTTGTTGATTAATTTTCAAATGCCAAACTGACCCAGAAGAGGATTATGACTCAGGCAGGTTCAAAATTGTACTTGTTTGTTGATTGTCTTCTTGATTATCAACCCTTGCTGGAAGAACAATGGCTATGGCTGATTCAAGAGTTATAGAAAATTCATAGTGGGGGAGCTGAGGATGACTTGCTCTGATACCATACCACTGATAATTAGATTGTAGAAAGAAGGTTTAGGGAAGAAGAAGATAGAGACTTGATAGAACAGAGCTGTCCATGTTACTCATTCACACACAATAATCTGATTCACATTAGTAGCCTCTATTAGTCTAGCCTCCTATATATATAGTTATAGGCTTAGACTCTCAAGGCCCAATAGATGAGTCCTAACTGTGCTAACTGATAACTAACTAACAGTAATACTAACCCTGGCCTCATTGAATTAGTATAGTGCTGCGGTGGTAATCCTACTTAACCAAGTGGCTTCATAGGATTAGTTTAGTGCGTGCCACATCAGATTATATCATTTATTCACACATTATATATCATTTTCTCACATATATACCCTAAAAATGTATATGGGACCAAAACAAAAAAACCCCCTAATAAGTGCAATTTTAAATATTCAAACTTATGTTCTCTTTTTTGGGGGGTGAGGTCATTTATCACCTCAAGTAACGGTTTGGTTAACAAATAACAACTTTAACTTTAAAAAAAAAAAAAACCTAAGATAGTAATAATTAATTTCATTGAGGGCAATTGAGTCATTTTGCCAAAAAAAAATCCAGAATATTCTCTAAGGACTTCATAGGAGTTAAGCTAATTTAAAAGATCATTTTAAAATTCTCATATTTCATGTTTCTTATATATGTTTCTTCCTATCTATATTTTCCATATGTATAATAAATCCATAAGGGAAAAAGAGATTGATTGTTTTGTTTAATTATTATCAGCTTTAAAATAGTAATTCGCTGGTATCTGTCATACTATATATATATATATATATATATATATAGCAGTTTTGGCTTTTCTTTTTCCTCCGCTTAATTTATATCTTTTGATCCCTCATATGTATAATATATATGTCTAACAGCTAGCATGTGATCGATGCATGCGTCATATATTCATATCTCACCAGGAATATGTTATTTATGGCCCAAAAAATAATAATAATTAACTGAACTAACTGATCTTCTCTCTACGTGGCTTATCTTTGAATTTTGTGGCTTTTCTTGACAATAATAATTAGTGCCAGTGAGTGTGTGGTTTCTTCCATTGTCGTTTCTATCAGTCCATGCATGTACATATATTCATCTCCAATATAACAGTAAAAAAAAAAAAAGTAGCAACAAAGCTTAGCAAAGTCAATAATAATATATTACCCCTGCAAAATGAACTACGTACAATTGTTGTGTGTGTGAGTGTGTGGTCCCCTTCATTCATATATATATATATCTATCTATCTGTGTTGGTTTTCACATGTACAAGATGCCTTTAAATAGTGTTATTTACATCAGAACGTAAGACAAGAATGTGCGAAATGAACTGGAGATTCTATTAGAATTAGAATAGTCCAAATGGTAGATACAAGTTTGAATGGAAATATTTGAGTTTATTATATGTTAAATGGATCAGTACTTTGACTGAAAATAACACAACATCACAGACTAAAGAAGAGGCTAGTTTTCACAAGACAAAAAAAAATTTAAGTAATGTTCGAGTTTAACTTTATGAATGAAAAAAATAAACATTAATTGGGACCCTTAACGTGCTTGCTTGATTTTTTTAGTAAATCATATTATGATTTTGAGTATGGATCATTTGAAGTGAGATTTCCTGAAGTTTCCTAAAATAAGCAACAAATATTATTACTCCGGTCCTAAATAATATTTTATATTATAACGAGTCCTAAAATAAGCAACAAATATTATTACTCCAGTCCTAAATTTTGAAGGCAAGGGGATTAATATATTATATTTATGATTAAAGCAAACTCATCAACTAGTTCTTATATTTATGACTTTTATTTTATATTAGCTTTCTTTGATATATGTAGTATATATATCTTCAAGCCTAGATATAAGTTGTTTCTTATAAATAGATATATTTATATATGTTATATATATGTAGTATGGGGTGTGTGCTACTGTGATTGTATGTAAATAGTTCGGGGTTCTTCGATTTATAAGCCTATTGTAGATATAGGATCCCCCTTTTTTTCTTGCAATATATAAATAGTATGCACAGAGAATTTAACAATATATAACCTATTTTGGTACTTTTTTTCTCAAGTTCTGCACAAATTAATCCACAATGTTGCTAAAAGAATCAAAATATCTTGGTCCTCCACAATTATATTGAGAAAAGAATTGAAAGAACAATTCACTTATAGTTATGATTATGATTAGAAAAGTATCCATGTTTAGAATTTTTATTATCATCTATAATGATCATGGTGGGTTTAAAATCAATCATTGAACCTCTTAATTTGCTGGGCATTGGTTTTTGATTGTGTTGGCTTCTTCGTCTTGTCAATTTAATTTGCTTTGTTCTTTTTATTTTAATTAAAGGAACAGATACTAACATTATAAGATTTTGAACATGCAATCTCTTACTAATAGTGGAATCTTACATGCTACTACACCCGGTCCTAATTATAAGACCGGGTTGACTTTTTTTTGGAGAGATTAAGGAAATTAAATGAGTTATTTAATCATATAATATATTGTGTATCATTAGATTATTATATATTAGTTTATTAATCAAACTAATTATTTTGGAGAATAAAATAAAAATACTTTAAAGAAATTTAATTAACTTCCTTAATTTCCTTAAAAAAGTCAACTTAATCTTATAATTAAGACCAAAAAGAGTTTTAAGTTACGAAGTCATTAACAATATGATTAGTTCTTTAAAGGGTTTGCATTGGCTGTTTCATCTTGTGGTAGGCCTTGTTTCATTGTGGATTCAATCAATTTTGGTGAAGTGATGAAAACCAATTTGGACGGTCAAGCTTTAATACTTTTCCATTTCTTAATGTAAAGGCTCCTTAACTAATTTGGGTAAATTAAGAAAGGTGGGTAAATTACTTAATTATCACAAATATGACCTTTGTATAACATTGGAGTATATACTAATTTATAATAAATTAGTTTGGGGCGAATGATAAATATTTGAGATAAGATGGATTGAATTCTTATATTTGGAATAAATACTAGCCTCCTAACTAGCTCCTAAAATTAGGATTGGAGGAATATATTTTTTATTTTTATATTTTTAATACATGTTTTGTTTTAATATATCCAGAATTCTTTTGATGAATAATACAGAATTAAAAATAAAGATGATGTTAACCGATATGCGTTTTCAGTAAGGCCATCGTGGAAGGACCCAATAAGAGACAATAAAAGCTCAGGCATCTAATGAGCTTCTATTAAATTTTAGGCCCATTAAACAAAGGCGAAGCATGTATGGGCTTCCATTAAAATGAAGGGCCAATCCGAGGATCTGAGGAGCCGCCACAAGCTTCGCCAGGTGAAAGTAAACCAAAAAAGGATAGAAGTGTTGAGAGTGGGATTTGAACCCACGCCCTTTCGGACCAGAACCTTAATCTGGCGCCTTAGACCAACTCGGCCATCTCAACCACGCTGTTATGTATATTCATTTATATTATATAGTTAACCCATTTGGGTTACTTAATAAATTTTGATAATGACTTTTTTCAATTAAATGCTATTAGAAATTTAATCTTTTAACACGATACTTTTATAATTTGAAATATAATTTTTTCAGGTTGAAAGTTTAGCTTGGATGACATTTTTATTAGGTTTTATTTTGAATATTTTTCAATTTTCTAATTTTAGATAAGAATTAATATGTTAGTGGGAGCCAAAATTTTTCATTAATGATAATACCGTTTAGAGATTGAAGATGGAAATTTCATAAATTTAAGAGATTAAATAATACCATTAAGAGATTGAAGATGGAAATTTCATAAATTTCAGAGATTAAAATGAAACTTTATGTAAATTTAGAGGACTAAATATATTCTTACTCAAAAATTCAATTAAAATAACACATTTAGTTTTTTTTTTTAAATTTTTTATTTTAATGATGGGAGCATTTTGGAGATTTTGTATTCTTATTTTCTTTCTTTTCCTCCTTTTACATCAGCCGAACATTTTTCCTCATTAAAAATTTCCCTTTTTATATCTTTTGACACCAATGTTGCTTATTATGTGCAATAAGGGAACACATTTGGATCGCAAAAGCACATTTGAACAAACTACTAGTCTTTTACTTTTGACCCTAATATACTGATTAGTATAAGTATCAATGACTATAAAGTCAATACCCCTCCGATCCTTATTGAGTTGACATAAGAATTATTTTTTATATTTGTCATTTTTTCCCTAACTTATTCTTATTAATGCTCTTTCAATAATAATCAAGAAACAAAGAGAATAAAGGAATTAAGAAAGAAGATTAGAGTATTTTATAAAATATAAATTTCTTTAATCTATTCAAATTAGTTAGATACATTTTATATTAAGGATTAGAGTGAATATATTTAATGAGTTAGAATTTGTAAGTTACAATGTATGAGATAGTTACATCATTGTCTCTATCTCTCTGTTACTTCAAACACAATCAATTTAATACTCAATCATACAAGTTTGAAGGTGTTTGAACATTCTGGGCTCCTCTTTGGAATCCTAAGACGGTTATGGGGAAAAAAAACCAAAATTCTCTTACTTTCTGCCATATTCATTATATGAGTTACAGCAATTGCAAAATCATCTCTCTTTTGATTTCACAGGAACGCCTTTATACATTTGAACCTGTTCCTTCATAGCATCTCTCCTAGGCCTAGCAATCTTGTTGTTAGGGTCGAATAAAAGGACTTCTTCAAACGCCTTGAGGGCGGACTTATATTCCTTTTTCTTCTCATAGGCATCACCCAAATTGTTCCATGCTGTGACATAGCCAGGTTGGACCTTCACTGCCTTCTCAAACTGAGCAATTCCCTTCTCAAGCTTCCCGTCACGAACATAGCTCACACCCAGAGCATTGTAAACCTAAATTAGTAATGTGAAGACCATTAGCAAAGTAAATGATTCACAGGTCATTTCCAAATAGGTCAATCTAACGCAAATGACTTAGGGCAGACTCAAAGGTCCAAGATAGAACTGTCTGCTAATATTTTTATTATGTACATCACCGTGCAGAAAATGGTGCTCATTTCTTCGGGATCTCTAACGAGAACTATGTATATACAGTTTTGTAGATGTTTCTCTCCTTATACAATTCATAGGTTTCAAATAGGATGGAAAAGGCAATTCAGTCTTTGCTGTGATCTAATACATTTTGTTGTCTTTAGACCATCATGGGATATAATAGCTTGTATGTTCTCTCTTAAGTGCTTGGTTCATGGCCTTTCGCAAGGAGCCAAGGGATTGGGCAGTTTGTTGCATCCTTAAAAGTCACTTTGTTATATTATTTTCTGCTCTTGCTTCAGTTCTTGTATGTTAAATTTTATCTTATGCGGGCACTTCATTATCCTCTAATGTATTTTGTCTTATGGTAGAAATGTGTATAGGTAGAACTGAGCTGCATGCCTGCAGAGGATATAAATGTGTTTTTAGAATGAGAATTTTTGAATTTGTCCCTCAAAGGCCTTAACACAAGATGAATAAGCAACTCCAGTCATTCCTCATAAAACATACAACTAAGTAATATTAAATCAAGTCACCGTATACAGGACCACTACGTTTCAAATGGGCAGGATTATGATCAATTCTCCATCTTCTGAAGAAAACTTCTACCTCAGCAGGTCCAAGTTTAGTATTTTGATTAAATTTTATAACAAGTTTTCCATTCGTATAGTAAGACCAATTAGTACCTTTATGTCTTGACATAAATTAAAGATAGGTCTAATTCATCAAACCTGGGCAAGATCCTGATCATCTCCATCCCACTTCTCAATAGCCTGAAGCAAGAACTTAGTAGCAGCCGGGTAAAATTTCCTCCTCAACATCACTGCTCCAAGTTCAAAAAGCTCAGTAGCACTTGCATCTCCACTTCTTACTTGCTCCTGAAACAGTGGAAGAAAAAAAACCCCTACAGGATGAATTAAGTAGCTTAAGAAGAAAGAATACAGAGTTTAACATAATTTAAAGAAGCTAATACCAATTATCATGCTCAAGCAGCAAGATCTTTTATTTTAAAGGAATAAAATGGACGAAGCTCAATCTTTTACCTGCAACTCCTTGGCAGAAAGATCAAGTTCTCTGCGAACAAGAACTTGTCGAATCACATAGTATGTCCCAACCCCTAGCAAACCTAATAACAATAGCAAGTATAGTAATTGGATCCCTAAATCAAATAATTCTCCAATCTCATATATCGCATTTGTCTTCAATGTGTCACTTGCATATGCCATTTGAGGAGAAACCATTGATAAAAGTGGTCCAAACAAGAGTGATGAGACCCATGACCTTCCATCATCTTCAAGATCCTCAATTCTAAAGTGGGTCACTGAAAATTCAACACAACAATATTGAAAAGAGCTGTCTCAGGTGACGACTTCAAGTTGAAAACAAAGACCAAATATATGAAATGAGGGAAATTTGACCAATAATTCAATAATAAAGTTTAAGTAATACTTATAATAAAAGGAACATGAACTTTCCACTGGGTTTACCAAAAGTGACTATTTGGATCTTAAAACTAGTTGACAACAGTTAAAGTTCACATGCATGTTACAAGCGCAAATATCACTTAGAGCTGTCAAAGTGGATTGAAACCATAATTTTGAATCATCCAATCAAATTTATAAACAGGTTTAGCCCATAAACTGCTGACCCATATAAAAGAAGTTTAAATTGACCCGCTTGCTCAACCTGCATAGGATAGGTTAGGGCAGATTGTAGACTCAAGTTTTTTATTCCTTTTCATTTTGTAAGTGGACCCATCAAACTCCTCCTTTGGTGAAATCTATTCTCTCTTGGAACTTTGGTGACTCTGCGATGGTTTAGTGAATGGTTTTCAATGTGATTCTAATCAAATTGTATGGAACTTTAACACTCGTAAGTTTTTTATTCCCTTAAACTCTATAATTTCCTACAAAATAAGAGTAAAGGGAAAACCATATATCCAAAACAGAATTCTGCAGAATATTTGGGAAAAAAGTAAACAGCATGGACTAAACTATTTTCATTAGCCAACACAGACAGAGACTTGGTGGACAAGCAAACTTGTAGACAAATATGTCTCATTATATAACTAATCCCAGAAATTTTGGTTTTAACAAATGCAGAACAGGTGTCCCTAGGACTCATCTCAAGATCAGCAAATTAGTAAAATCCTCACTTCATCAAATTTAAATCGAGACCCTATTAAGATCCAACAAATTTGTCTCCTCCTACACTCCCACAAATTCAAAACAGAGGTTGGCCTTTGGTGAGGTAAAGCCGCAAGGATCATAACATTTGACTTGAAATAAAATAAAAATTAGCATGAAATTTCACCCAATTTCATGGGAGGTCTATGTAGCTTACTTAAAAATTAAAGTCTACTTTAGAAATTATGTCAAAACCTAGCAGTGACCACCGTGTGGAACACATGCTAAATGCTTCCAATAGCTCAAGTACACAAATGTCCAAGGATAGGCATCATCAATCTATCCAATCTAGAAGTCCAGATTTCATATTTTTAAAAATATGCTTTTTAAATGAAAAATTATTTTTTTGAAAAAATACTAGCTAAGAGATTATTTTTATTTTAGATTCTCTATTCATTAAAATAATTTTTTTTAGCATTCAAACAAACATTTACAAAAATCTTCGGTACCTGAGTTGTACGCATGAGGTTGCAAATCCTTGGCCCAGGCCTTGTCAACCAATTCACTCCTCTTTCTTGACAATGAACAGATGTCAACCTAAAATGTACACAAAGAAATACTTTTTAGTCCTTACCATTAAGAGCCATCTTAAATTAGAAGGAGAACACACACACACATGTGTTTGTATGTGTGTATTCTCCTTCTAATTTACACACACACACACACATAGATATATATGTGTATATATATATACACCTACACACACACATATATGTGTGTGTATATATATATGCACACACACACATATATATGTACACACACATGTATATATATCACCATATTTGTGTACATATACATATACACACACACACACAACACATATATATATAAATTAGAAGGAGAATACACACACATGTGTGTGTCTATCCGAATAGCTCAATGGAGATTAGTAAATACCTTATCACCATCCTGAAGTACGGATATAATTAGTCCACCGTCCATAGCCAAAGCAACTGCGATGTTGATGCTACTATTATGCACAAAGCTCTTGCCATGTCTCCAACTGGGGGAAGCTTTCACCGCCGTGCTTGGTACCACATTATCAGTAACTTTCTCAGAGTGCGGCTCCGCAGAAGACGCAGTTTGGCAAACGGTAGAAAGAGAAGAAGATGAAGAGTTAGCTTTGGACTTAGCTTGGTCCATTTCATGCCCTGACTCTGCGAATAGAGGATTAATAGACCCAGCAGCCGCAACACCACCTTCCTCCACCATAATTGCCGCCGAATTCCCATCGTAGAAGGCCTCCACGTCAAGTTCGACTGTATTAGACTGGACCGCCACTATACTATTGGCTTTGGAGCGCTTATCGCCATCCGAAACGATCTTACCATCGATCATCTCGGAGCTCATCGCCGGCATAAGTTCCTCCCGGATGTTGGCCTGAATCTGGGTTCGGCTTCGGTTAGCGGAGGAAATACGGAATGACGGCGGCAAAATGGGTTTCCGGTGAAGGGTTGAGGAAGAACGGAGGAAGGAAGAATTGAGAAGGTGAGCCATTGGACAGTGGATTGGGGGGAGCTCGTCACTTAACAAGTTCAAGGCAAATCATTTGAGGATAAAATTTTATACTATAATTATTATTTTGTTATATATCGTTATCGTTATCCGTTGCTTTACATGAAAAACAAAATAAAATAATCAGCCGCAAAACAAAAGCAGACAACTTATGGAGTTCTTTGATTTTGTTTTTCACTACTTTTTTTTTATTCTCTTAAAAAAAATTTGTGGGTAATTTTCTTAAAACAAGATTTGAAAAGAAAAAAACTATTTCAATCATTATTTAAAAAATATAAAATGGTTTTTTTTTTGAATTTTTTTTTTTTTTTTTTTTTTTGGGGCTGTTTTACGGACACTAATATCTATATAAAAACACTTTTTTTTTAAAGTGGTGGGTGAACATTGTGCCACTAAAAAGTTATTTTAAGGTCTTGCTAATTTGCAAAAAAGTTTACTAGAAATTAATTTAGAATCCATTAACAAATATTTTAGGATGGTAGTTTTTTTTTTTTTTAAAAAAGGTTTTTAAATTTTAAATTTTAATTTTTATAAAAGTGTTCTCTTTGTTTTGTCTACCCAAAACCATATAGTTTTGGAATAAAGATAGAATAAGAAAAAAGAAAAGCCAAGTCCAACTAAAATAACGAAGCAAGAGTGTAAGAATAATTTATTTTATTAACCTTATTCTTATTAATTTATTTTCTCTAATATGGTAGAACAAAAGACAACAATACATAAAAGAGATAGTCTGACTACACGAATCCAAATGGGCCAGTTTGATTCTGATTTTCAGAAATTTACTATATTAAAAAAGTTATAAACCAATGGGGTTAAGTTTAGAGGAAATAGTTAGTCTAACACAAACATAATAAATAAAGTTTGAATCTGTGTTGAAAGAGTTGATTATATTTAATACCGATAGTCCTCAAACAAGATTATTTCTAATAGAAAGAAACCTTAGCCTAGAAAAATATATATATAAATTCTTGTTTTGCCAACGATTATAAGTTCATCCAATCATACAAAAGCAATGAGCTCGGTTTGATAGACATTAGATAGAAAAAAAAAAGGTAACCATAGAGAGTTTAATGTTAATTTTTATAGAAGTTAAATTTAAATTTTATAATGTTAAAGACTAATTTAAAGTTGAGAGAGTTTTACATATTTTAGTCTTACTTTTTTTTTTTTTTTGATACCAGTCTCACTTTTTTATTCATGCCAAATTGCCATATCATCCTTATCACTTTAATTGATATAAATAAATTAACAACTAAAGTAATGGTAGGAGTACCAACAAGCTTTGGTTTCAATGAAAACGTTTTTACAAAACCATATAAAATTGTTTGAATAACAGAATAAGAGTTGGATCTAGTAAGAAGGGTTACACCTCACAACATGGTAAAACTAAAATTCAAATTCCAATTAAAAGAGGTTCCTATATTTAATATCTCACCGTCCGTGTCTTGAACAAGAAGATAATAACTTTCTACAATATTCACAATAAAAAATAGAAAACCATAATAATTATATATATATATATATATATATATATTAAATTAAAAACAAGATCCTTATTCACCACCCGCTATTGTCAATTGCCATAATCATCAATGTACTAATAATCAGCCACAAGTATTTGCTGTTGCCAATCGCCATTAATAGCGACCATCATTCGCTGACCCGCCACCAACCACCAAGATGCTACTTGTAGATAGAATAAGTCAGATGATTTTTTTTTTTTTTTTTTTTTTTTTTTTTTTTTTCCCCCTTCTCAATCTATGATTTATCATGTAATTCATGTACTTTTAATTTCTAATATATTTTTAAGGCATAGAAAAACGGTTTGGTTTTTAGTTCTATTGTTTATCCAAGAAAGATCGTTAAATTCTCTTCAAATTTTATATTTACTAGACAATAATAATTTAAAAAACTTATATTAAGTTTTTTTTTTTTTTTAATATATTGCTATCTAACTGGGTTATATTTGAACATTATCTATTTGGGTTATATTTTTATCATTCCAATTGAGATGGTTCTCCCAAAAAATTTCTGTATTCATACAAATTCAAACGCAAGACCTTTCTTGGAAAAACTTGTACTATTAAGTTTACTTAATTAAGATGTTCACTTCTAATTACTGGGACTATAGTGAGTTTATGGGCAAATTTTCTCTTATTTTGGTTTTTGGTTTCTTAAATTTCGTTAATTTCAAAACACTGGTTCGTATAATTTAATAAAAATTTGAACCATTTTGCCTTGTATAAACCAAAACTCATTGTTTGAAACTTGAGGGACCATAATAAAAATAAAATCAAACTTAAAGGATAAAAAATTATATTAATTAACCCATCCATATTGAATTATCTATATTTATTTATGGCTGAATTATCGCTAAGGCCGATGCAAGAAAGTTTTCGCTAAGAAACAATATTGCTTTGAAAGTTTTTTCAAGTTTAATGTCACCTCGAAAGTTTAAAAAAATATAATGTTGCTCTATTTCATTAAAAAATTAACATAGACGATTAAAAAAAAAAGATGACTATTAACTTTTTAATGGAAATGGTCAATATTACTTCATTTTAATACTTTCGGGTAATGATGCTCCTTAGCAAAAAAATTTTTGGGGCAAATTTATACTTAATCCCAAGAAAAAGTTGAAGCCACACATTTGGATCAAATTAAAGTGTGATGGGAATTTTCAATCTATGTGACTTCAATGGTGGTGATGGCTAAGTTGATGGGGTTTGCACAAGCATAGGAAGCGTAGGGCAGTGTAATAGTAATACGCTTAATGCGTGTTTGATTATTATCCAAAAGTACATAAACTACACAAGGCTTTAATTTTAACATCCGTTTTTACAACCATAAGAGGATTGTTTTCAGGGAGTAGTGTAGGTAAGTCTCATTGAAAAGTGTCAAGATAGACGACTTGTTTTTATATAGTCGTTGTTAGTTGACTTACAATGATTTTAAACTTTAAGTGTGGGGAGGTATATGCTGTAAATTTATATGTTTGTGTGTGTCGTATGCGTGATGTATGACTTTCCTAGTTCTCACCAATTAAATTTTTTTAGAAATCTGGGCCAACTCTAAAATTGCCAACTGTTTTTCAATTGAACAAAAACAATTTTGCAGTAGAGTAACTGTTTGTAGAAATGTGTAGAATATAGTTATCTTAAGGGATATGAACTGTTTAAACTTGGGAAACTGACGGCACTAGGCTAAGCAATGTATAAGGCAAAGCACTAGTTAGGAGAATACAAAACTAAGCCACATGAAAGGATATTTGAGCTTGTAATTTTTAAAATTCAGTGAGCATGCTTTCTAGATCTAGCACTTTGATTTATCCTAATTCTTAGGTTGAAGCCATTTTGTATCCAAGTAGATTTGCATGTGGTTAAGGCATTTGTTTTCCACCCTGAATTCCATACACAAACCACTATTGCCACATATCCATTGTTACCCCCTTTGAGCCTTCACATATTGCTATGGAAGGACCAGATAGGTAGTGTAGTTGAATTAACTTGACAATGCTATAACATAGTGTCCGCAAATGCAAGTATTGGAAATAATGATGCTCTTCAGTTTGCTTATATATATATATATATATATATCCAATTGTTACCATTGTTCAACTTTCAATCGATTACTGGCTGCATAATCGGTATATTAGTCTCTATGGGGTGATACACTACTCACTATTTGATTACTTGTTCGACTAGTTCACATGCTATAAAGGGATTTTCACCAACACTTGTGATTGTTGCTAGAGCGATTTTGTAAAATCCTGAATTTTGGGTTTGGAGACTTGAGAATAAGCTTGTATTAGATAGACGACTAAGCCCAGTTCGTGAAGTGTGACAATTGTTATGAAGGGAATTTCCCTTGTTGCTCGCAGACTGGATTTTCTGGGAGGCAGTCAATTTGTGATGTGCCTTTAACTAAGCAAATGAGATTCAATTGCTATGAAACTTTTTAGAATCAAAGTAGACATGCACTAGTGCAAAAAAGGCTTTTAAGACCGAACAAAAGAGATATCGTAAGACCGGACCAGCGACCGGTCATGTTCCAGCTGATATTAAAAGTCTAACATTTAAGACTGGACTCGAACTGGTCTTAAAGAAACTCTTTTAGACCGGACATTTAAAACATTGGGTCTTAAAAGTCATACTAAATAAACCTGAAATATTTTTTGTTCGGTCCTAAAACTCAACTTTTAAGACCGGCTAAAAACTAGGCCGCTCTTAAAAGATTGGAATTTTAAGACCAGACAAACTAAATACGGTCTAAAAAATAGAGGCTTCTAAGACCGAGGACCAATTATACGTGATCTTAAAAGACTTAATTTCAAGACTGGATGATAAATAAATCCGATCTTAAAAATTGAACTTTTTAGACTGGACGTATAAACATACCGGTCTTAAAAGACCAACTTTTAAGACCGGGATTAATATGAAATGTGCAGACCTTTAAGACCAGACATATAAATACATCCGGTCTTAAGAGTTGAACATTTAAGACCGGCGTATTTATTTCTGGTCTAAATTTTCCCAAATTTTTCCATGTTCTGTTCTTCCTGATTATATTACATACAAATCCACCACCCAATCCAGCACATAAAAGTTGATACTTTAAGCTACAAGCTATGAACAATTATGAATAAATTGAATTGGGAAAAAGAATACAAATATTATTCACCATGAGTTATGTGCCCTTTAATTAATGATTATACTATGACTACAACACCTAAATTAATTAATACAATAAGATGACTTACTTACAAATACAATAAGTTACAAATACAACATACATGCCCAAAATAATATTCACCATGCCTTCATCGATTCCCACCCAACAACGTAATAACATCCTCTTTTATAACATGCCCCTTTGGATCGGATCCTGCCACAAAAATAAAACAAGAACAAACTTCATAGTCAGTGACATTGTTTATGAACATAGAAGGAATATAATATAGGTAAAATCTTAAAGTTTTCAAAGAATTCTGCATATGAATATTACCTTATGAATTGACTCTTTTATAAAGTGATATCCTCCCATATCCCTTCTTGATGATCATTTCTTATGCCGGGTTCATTATCCGCTTCATCTTCTTCGTTCATGTCTGGTAGACCCCTTGAAAAAGGAGTACTCTCAGGAAGACCATAATTTGAATGACTTTCCTCATCAATATCAATGACCCTTTTTCCTTGGAGAGCTACGAGACCACATTTTATTTTCTTGATCGGTGATATAGAACACTTGTTTCGCCTGGTTGCCATAATAAAAGGTTCATCTCCAAAACTTCTACCATTGACATCGACTAATGTAAATCCCAGCCGATCGATTTGAATACCATTATTGACATTAACACATTTGCATGTGAAAATGAGAAATCTAATTTTCACATAGTCCACCTCCTAAATCTCTTCAATAACCCCATAATATGGCATGATTTGCCAATAAAGGCCTCTTGTCTTTTGAGGCTGGAGAAGTGCATAGATTCAGCCTCTAACATAACACCCTTTGTTCGGATTGTGCTCGTATCATCTAGGGACTTCGTGTAAAATGTAAAACCATTGATCATATAAGAATTCCAACTTATGACATCAACCTTAGGACCACGTGCTAACCATTTGATTGTATCAGAAACACATTCCTCTCCCTCGACCTTTTGTTTGAGTCAGTGTGTAAAAGTTCTGTTATGCTCCCTAATCAACCTTTGTTAGTCATTCGATGATTTTCTTTCCTTACAACTTCTTTATGTGCAGCTATCTTTGGCTTGAACTTCATCAACATTATTCAAGATGTATAAGTGGACTTGTGACAATTCATCGGGATCCACACTCTTTATTGAAGCCCCTCGTCTACCCCCTTGACATGTTGACGTTTTGGAAGCCCAATATGTCTTACTTTGGCCAAATAATTTTGACAAAATTCCATGGCTTCTTTAGAAACATATTTACGAACAATTGATGCTTCGGCTGGTATGCGTTCTTCACGTATCCTTTTAGGAATTTCATAGATCTTTCAATTGGGTACATCGTAGTAAATGGATAGGGCCGCACAACTTTATCTCCTCGCTAGATGAACAATTAGATGAACCATGATGTCAAAAAATGTAGGAACAAAAAGCTTCTCAAGGTGGCACAAGATAAGATATCATTCATTCTCCAATTCATCCAACTTTTCAATCTCGAAAACTTTACTACAAACCGCATTGAAGAACAAACAAAGTCTAGTCAAAAGCGACCGAAGATCATATTCGGCAATGCCTTGAATATCTATTGGGAGTAGTTGTTGCATCAAGACATGACAATCATGAGACTTTTGGCCTACTAATTTCAAGTCCTTCATCGATACAAGCCTCTTAAAATTTGAAGAATACCCAGAGGGAAATTTGGTGCCATGTAAACACTCACAAAAACTTCTTTTCTCATACTTAGACAAAGTATGAGAAGCCGGGGGACAATAAGTTTGTTACCATGTGGCCTTGGATGTAACTCTTCGCGTATTCCCATTGCTATCGAGATCAATCTTGCCTTCACACCATCCTTGGAACTACCTTGTATGTTGAGAAGCGTGCCAACAATACTATCACATACGTTTTTCTCCACATGCATGACATCAATACAGTGTCTCACATCAAGATTGCACTAATAGGGAAGATCGAAGAATACATATATCGTTTTCCATATATTTGTTTCTTTTCTACTCTTTGCAGTCTTACCGAAGATGACATTTATATTTTTCATATTTTCATAAACTTGCTCCCCAGTCAATGCCATTGGAGCATCTTCATACTCTTGGCCACCAAAAAAGGCTTTCTTTAATCGACGATATGGGTGGCCCCGTCTAAGAAATCTCCTATGTCCAAGATAAACCGTCTTTCTTCCATGTTGAAGTTGATGGTAGCATGTGCCTTCTTCACAAACCGGACATGCTTTATGGCCTTTTACACTATACCACGACAAGTTCCCATATCTTTGGGAAGTTGTTGATAGTACAAAATATCATGGCTCGCATTTTAAACACCTCCTTCTTGAAAGAGTCATAAACGTCGACACCTTCTTCCGACAACTCCTTCAAGACTTCGATCAAGGGCTCAAGGTAAACATCAATGTCATTTTCGGGTTGTTTTGGTTCGGAAATCAACATAGACAGCATGATGTGCTTTCATTTCATGCATAACATAGGAGATAAGTTGTAAATAATCGGAGTACGAGGCCATGAACTATGTATCTTTGCTAAGGCTTCCATATGGATTCATGCCATCCGTCTAAGGGCAAGCCTAAGGTTCCTAGGTTCTTCGCCGAAGTTCGGAAATAATTGATCGATTTTCTTCCATTGAGAAGAATCGGCCGGATGATGAAGCTTTCCATCAGAAATCCTCTCATCTGCATGCCACTAAAATTTTTTGCATCAATGTCATTCGCAAACAACCGCTTGAACCTTAGAATGATTGGAAGATACCACAACACTTTTGCAGTCCCCTTATCTGACTTGTATCTTGGTTTCACATATCGGACAATTTTGCTTCTCTTCAAACTCTTTTCTATACAAACGCAATCATTCGGGCATGCATGGATCTTTTTGTACTCCATCCCAGTGGACAAAGTATTTTCTTAGCATCATAGTATCGATGCGGTAACACATTATCATCGGAAGCATGTCCTTAAAAGCCTCAAAGCATTTCAGAAAAACTCTTGTCGCTCCATCCATGACGTGCCTTCAAGCTTACCAATTTCAATACGGCGTTCAACAATTGGTATTTTTTACACCCATGGTATAGCGGGGTCTCTGCATGTTTTGCACATATTACCATATGCATGTGATTGATGAAAAGCTCTTCTCCTACATCACGAATAATGTCCTTATGCGATCATCATATCCGTGTCATTATCATCAAAGGCCACTTCCCCATGTTGAGACCCACTTGGTATTTTTTCATGCCATCATCGTATAAGTCTTACAAAATCCTTCACAAATTAAATGTGTGTGTATAACTTGAGGACTTAGTCGCCTCTCATTCAAACATTTTACACAAGGGCAATAAAACTTCCCACTATCATCATGGGCATTTTGTTTAGCAAATTCTATAAAGTCCCTCACCCCATTCGATATTCAACACTCATCAAGTAAAGCATTTATCCAATTGTGATCCATAGTAGAATTCCTATAGACGAAAAGATTTAACATACGTAATCCAAAAAAATTGACACTTGCATATAAAATAAGGCAACACCAAATGCATATTTATGCTCAATGTTGGTTATGTCTTTTTTGTTTTTTTTGTTTTAATGGAGAAACTTACCCATTAAATGCATAACGAAGAATCACTTTTGGTCATAAATGTATCACAGTGAATCCAAGGAGCAAAATAAATGCATGACGAGGAAATTAAATGCATCGCATGAAGGTATTGTGGACTCATATGTAGCATATAAAATCAAATGTGTTTCTTGAGTCTTTCTTCTCCCGCCATACGAACGTTGATGTTGTTGCGGCAAGAGTACCCTAAAACAATTTTTTGGTCAGTTGGGTAGGTCTAAAGTGAAAATATAATCTTCAAAATACAATATCCATTAACAATAGAGAAACCCACAAGAACATTTCATCGATTTCGTTCAACCCATAAAAAACCCGAACGATAAGCGGGAAAATCATGAAGTTCTATAGCAGAAACACCTCTTACGGCTTGGTCTATAGACGTTTAGCTAAATAACGAGAAAGTGATTGTCGAGAGAGCTTCGAGCGAAAATCGACAAAGCAACACAAACATAAGTGATTGTCGAGAGAGCAACGTGAGGCGGCGGAGGCAGAACCTCGAGTAATCACTTTCGGTGTGACAAGAGAAGTTCAAGAGAGGGAAATTTAATTTTCCGCGTGACGAGACGACATGTTTTAGTATCTTGGATTTTATTAAGACCGATAAATTATAACGTATCCGGTCCTAAATATTTTTTATTAATTTAATTTTTAAGTTGTAGGTTTATTACATTTTATTCAATTACTTTTAAGATCTTCCTTTTATAATATATCCGGTCCTAAAAGTCCAATTACTTTTAAGACCGAATTCTTATCTTGTATCCGTACTAAATATATATGAAATTTTTAAGACCGAGTTTTAGAAGACTCGGACCTAAATTTTTATTATTCAATTAATTTATTACGCGCTTAGATTTTATTAAGGCTGGGTAATTAAAAAGTAGCCGGTCCTAAATATATAACTTTTTAAGACGGAGTCTCCTATGGTACTAAATATATATGAAATTTTTCGAGTTTTAGAAGTCCGGACCTAAATTATTCAATTAATTTATTACGCGCTTAGATTTTTTAAAAAAAAAAAAAGGATTGGTCCTAAATTCTCAATTTTTTTAAAAAAAGGATTCGCTTTGGCGAGCGCACATTTGAATGAATAAAAATTAAAGGAAAAGCTGGAGTTTAATTTCTTTAATTACTTGGAGAATATGAACAAAAAAAAAAAGACACAAGCTTAGTTCTTAATGCTACATATATTACTTGAATATGCACGTACACAAGAAAAAATATAAAAGAAAAACAAGCGAGAAAATTATCAAAAACAAGAATCGACTATATATACATCCTAAAGCTTATTATCCTCCAAAGCCTTGGCGATATCGGCGTGAGCAGCATTAACTTCCTGCCGGAGATCAGCAAGTTCCTGTCTTATTCGCATCAGCACATCATGGTCTGAAGGCTGAGGGGTGCAGCAATCTCTTCATCATCCGAAATAACAATGGGTCCAACGATGACCCGAGACTCTTGTCTCAATAAACGCACTCTCGCTAGAGGAGACGCACCGTATACGATCTACAGAAGGCACGAGCATCACCAGTAAGTCTACCCCTACGAGCGGTTCTCTTGTATCTAACCATGGTTTGCGCTGTTGAGCAGTTGGGGAATGAGGAGTTAATAAAGGCAGAGAGGAAGCGGATTTTATAAATATGCGGTCTAAAATGTGGAGTTACAAGGTAGTAAGTTAATAAGGACAGAGATCGAGGTTATGAGGAGTTAATAAGGACGAGAGATCGAGGTTATGAGGAGTTAATAAGGATAGAGATCGAGGTTATGTGGAGTTAATAAAGGAGAGATCGAGCGGGAGTTAAAGGCATAGCTAGGTTAATTAGAATCTACTTTAAGAGCGGAAATTTCTATTATTCAATTTTTTTCAATTCAATTGATTTCAAGACCGACCTTTTATACAATATCCGGTCCTAAAAGTCCATTATTTATTTTTTAATCAATTCAATTACTTTTAAGACCGACCTTATATCTTTCATCCGTTCCTAAAAATCATTTATTTTTTACAATTCAATTTTTTTTAAAGTAAGAATTTTGTAAGAATTTTGTCTTAAAAAATATTAGTTTTAAGAATGGATCTTTTACAATATCCGGTATTAAATCAGAGTATACTTACACTCAGTTCAAATGAATGATTCAGAGTCTCTTCGGCTTCCAGATAAAGTTCCCAACCAGGCGTATCCTCGTATTGTGATGAACTATGTGTCTCCTCATTAAAGTTTCTGGCGTTTCACATTGTTCAGGAAGGGTTCTCTATTTAAACCCGATGTTACTTTACTTCCTTCACATAACATTCTTCTCCATCACTTCTTTTTCCTCCACAGTAATGGCTGCTCCACCACCACCACGAGGTCCTCAACCACCCCCAGGTCCTCCTTTTCCGATTAATCCTCTTCCACCTCCATACCCTCCGTCAGCGCCTCCGAACCCGACCCGCTACCTAGATCTTTGCAGCACCTTTAGCCGTGTCGATCATATAGGCAAGACGCTTGGGCCGGTTGTTTCAGGTCTATCACGCCGTCAACAACAAGGCGGCTGCGGTACTCGACGCCCGAGGACATTGAGTACCATCCTTCGGACGACGACGTCTCGACCTCTCCGATGACTCCTTCCCCTTCGACAACGATGGGGAGGAGTAAATATTTTTATGTTTTGTTTTTTTGTTTTTCTTATTTGTTTTTTGCCCCCACGGGCGGTATAAAAAAATATAATAAATTTTTTTCTTTCCTATTTTGATCTCCTTGTCCTTCTCATTAGATTCTTTCTTTTTCCGACAAAAAGAAACAAACAAAACATTGTCCTCGTGTGTGATCAACATTAAAAACTCGCACAATACGGTTAAGATCAGACCATACAAAACAAAAAAATCGTTTACCTTATTCGAATAAAAACAAACACGGTGACAATTCTTCTAAGGTTGGACCGTCGTTGTCGTCGGTTTTACCTCGCCACGATTTGAAACAAAGTGTCCTTTTCATTATCTTCCTTCTTTTTCCGACAAAAAGAAAAAAGACAAAAGAAAAGGGACATCGATAATCTTTGCTCAACATCGGGAGAGGTAAAACGACGACAATGAAGGACCTAGCTTGAGCAAAACACGAGAACCTCGGTTGTCTTGAACCCTAATGGTTTGTCGAAAAGAGACAATTTCACTATATATAGGAAGACTATTAAGACAGGAGATTTAACAAATACACGGTCCTAAATGTTGAGCTGAAAATACATGAAGTCGGACTTTTAGGAGCGGACATAAAAATAAATTACTTTTAGGACCGGACCTCTAATAAATATGCGGCCCTAAAAGTCTCTAGTCTTTAGAGACTTTTAGGACCTAAAGACTTTTAGGACTATAATAAACTTTTAAGACCGGACTTTAAACAAACCTTTGGTCTAAAGACTTTTAGGACCGGACTTTAAAAATATGCGGTCCTAAAAGTCTTATTGCTCATTCACAACATCTTGTACCTCAAATTTCAAGCACTAAATAGCTAGAATGAATTGAATTCTTCGAAAAAATAAACAAATTTATTATTGAATTACACATTGCATATGTATATTTACAAATGAATGAATTGTTCGAAAAAATAAACAAATTTACAGAAAATTATTGTTGCTACAACATATATTTACAAATGAATTTAGGACATTAATTATTGTCGACTATTAATCGGGTCATACGAGATATTCATAAAACAAATTGCGTATGTGCTCTAATTCATCATCGGGAAAGGGATCGGGACGGGGAAAACCTTGTAACATCAAAGACGAAACTGAATTAACTTGCGTGCATATTTCATATGTAACATTAAGCCAAAAACGAATTGACCAAACCTTTGTAACATCAAATACATTTACCTTTACGAGTTAATTTAGTCTTCCTTCCGTGATAATATCATATATGTGTTTCATGACGTACTTGGCCACATAAGTTGGACTCCGTTGGTTGCCGGACGGGTCTAAAAAGAACAAGAAATATATATAAGAGCATATATAGCTTACAGACCAAGTTCACAAGGCAGTGTGGTAGTGTCCAAATATGTACCAACCTTTGGTTTGTGCCATGTAGGATTAGCTACATGAGAGGCACGCTTTTTGTTTACCGAGATTTGGAAGGTCCTCATGGCACTATCATAAAAATCACAAATTTATCAATAAAGGTTCACTGAAAATTCACAGCAGAGATTTCAGACAAGAGAATCAAAATGACATGCTTACTCGTTGATGGTCTGCATCAACGTAGTCCCTGGATCGCTGTGGGTGGAGCATAAGAAGATAACTTTATGCTCCTCCATGCACATGAGGACCAACTACCAGTGGCGGCTGAAAATTCACAGCAGTAAAGTACTCAGTGATATATGTAGTAGAATTAAGTGAATTGCAGACAAGAATTGTGATATGTACCTGTGGAAGTATGGAAACATGTACACCTTTCTTCTCACTTCACACAACCTCGTTGATATGTACTCCTGTCTCTCCTCCTTGGATGTTGTACTTGCATAGACTGGGCACAAGAATCCAAAATCATTGATTTTGCCTTGTTGATCCAATACTTGATGCATGAACCTACAATAATGACATCGATAAGGGAATTAGTATATATGTATGTGTGTCTAAATGATGCATTTAAATTATGTACTCATAGAAGAAGATACTTACTTCATCCACATTTGAACAATTGCATCGGTAAGCTCCTGTCGAGGAAGCAGCATCGACGTTACATCAACGGTGTCAACGTAAACCGGTTGAGGTTGACGGAGGCCTACTACTTCATTGATAGGCCACGATCTATCTTTAAAATATCTACTCTTCACCAGATCAGATTTTTTCCTTGGCAGTCAACTTAGCAGTATTAGCAGTAGGGGATAGAGCTTGAGGAGGGGATGGAGTTTGACGAGGGCATAGAGCTTGAGGAGTGGATGGAGCTTGACGAGGGTATGGAACTCGAGGAGGAAGGGTTGAAGCTTCAGGAGGAGTAGAGACATGTACAAGCTTTATTGGCCAAGAGATGAAGGTTCCCTTGACATGACTCACAAGCTTCAGTTGATCAGTTGGGAGAGGGAGAGGTGCATCATTGATCACCTTTTCAACTGACACTCTGACTTCATCATCAGCCATTTGTTGGTGGTGTATAGTTGATCCCAAGTTGTGGACAGTCCCTTTTACAACTAATTGTCTATGACTATCACGATCCTCCACATACGGAGTCACGGGGTTGCTCGACGTCCAACAATGCAGCTCCTCTAGTGCTCTGCTGCATAGGTGCGGTGAATGTGTGAAGGGAACACTGGTCTACGGACGAGAGCTCAAAAGCAGCCTCATCGATTCAATTCCTCCTTCATCGGCTCATCAGGAGTGAAACATTGCTTCTTTAGCTGCTTTGCTTCCTCACTTAATTTGGCCAGCGTCTGGTCCATCTCCTCCCGGATAACCATACTTTGTTTATGGCGTTTGGACTTACCAAAGAATTGCTTTATGCCTACCCATCCTCCAATCCCCTTTACACGCCC
Organism: Acacia acuminata; assembly: GCA_019022655.1. Taxonomy (NCBI): domain Eukaryota; kingdom Viridiplantae; phylum Streptophyta; class Magnoliopsida; order Fabales; family Fabaceae; genus Acacia; species Acacia acuminata. The sequence continues at coordinate 1,775,208 of JAFJYI010000158.1, forward strand.
CGGGTGATCCGGTTTTCCGGTCGCAACGGTCAGAACATCATTCCTCCGTCCGACACAAAAGATCCCTCTGCTTCTTTCTTTTTAAGATCTTCCTGTAAGATACAGATAACGAGAAGCTTAGTAATGAAACTTGTTTAGTAACTAAAAAATAACAATAACGATACTTACAATTCTTTCAGCAACTACACGAGTTTGTTCACTCGTGTAGGCGCCGTTTGGCTTTTGCCGAATATGCAACCACAACTCCTCGCGATGTATTGGAGATGGCTGATCAACTATCGCTGAAGGATTGGATTGACTTCATCTTCCAATCTCTTCCGCTTAGCCTCCATCAATTCTTGTTCGGCCTTTTCATATCGCCGCGAGAAGCCCTATGCGGGCAATCATTCTTTCTCCTTATCTCTGTGCTTGTTCCCTTCTTTTACGTGAATAGAATTGAAAACAACTATTAATTTTGAATTCTAGCCATGTCACTAACAAAAATTAGAGAACTTCTAATTATCGAATTGAAAACAACTATTTAATTATGCTAATTATCAATAGGCAAAGGCGAGTAGCGTCTTGATTCCGTTCAACCATAGGGAGTTTGATAGACTATTTCTCTTAGTTAAAAAAACAAAAGAAACTATAGCAAGAAAAATTAGCATAGGCTGCATACCGAATTTAGGAAAAAAATATCACATACCTCCAACCATAGGGAGTTTGAACATAAATTGGAGCTATGTATTATACTTGCTAGATAGATAGGTTAAGAAAAAAAAAGAGAATTATGCTTATAGAATAATACAAACTTGATCCTTTTTAAGGCATCCAGTGGGATTAGCATTCCCCGTTAGATAGTAAAATTGGGTATATAAAGTTTCCCCTTTTAAGACTATTCATTTCCTCCTTTGCAAGACAAACCATTACACAATTACCTTCTTAGTATTTTACCTTTTCGGGGTTTACATATCGAGACTTGCATAGACAAAGGCGGGAAATGTATACTTCTATTCACACACCAAACCATTTAACTAACACGATTAGATGAACACAATAACATTCACATATCCACCATAGGTTAATAAGCAAACAAAAGGGCAAACAAAACTAAATATAAACTCACCGAGCTTCGGGAGTGGTCCATTTGGCTGAACAAATTGTTGCCAAGTTTGTTCATCAATAAATGTGTACTTGTCCCAAGGATTTTCGTCGGTGAACCTCTGCAAAAATATAGTTGTTAGCTAGAAAGGTCTTAAACTTCCTCCACCGATCAGCACAATAAGACAATGTCTTGTCTTTCAACTTCTAAGAGTCAGGGACAGTGTATGTAAGCCGGATAGTGTCCCAAATAGGATCCTTTACTGCGCTAAAATCCACATTTTTCCACTCATCTTTCAAGATGCTAACCTTCTTTGCGTGCTAGATAGCCGACAAAACTAGTATATTTGCTTTTATTAGGACCGAAAGGTTCCAACTTTTCATCAAAGCTGAATCTCGAGCCTTGACCCGAAGTTCGACTTAGGGTTACATCCATCATTCGTGTGCCTCTTCTACCACGGCGTGCGGGCGGTTACGAGGCTCATTGTGAGATGAAGAGGGTTCGTTGTGACTCCACGCCGATCACACCTAGTAGCTAGCGTTCCGGAACACGAATAGAATCGTTTTCACCGTTCATTTTCGAGACAGGAAGAGAGGAATGCTTGAGCAAATGAGAGACTAACAGAGGCTATCGTACGTGGGCGAGGAAGAGAGGTAATGCAACAGGAAGGGTTTCGCAATGGGAACAGAGGTTCTTCAGTGAGAGTAACAAAAGATTTCGCGCGAAGAAATGTTTTGTTGGCGCTTCATTTTAAGACCGGACAAAAAATAAGTCGGTCTTAATATTAAAATCAAGACCGTTCATATTTAAGTCCGGTCTTAAAAGTAATTAATTATTTGTTTAATTTTCTTCAATATGAGGTACTAGCCGCCATATTTAAGTCTAGGACTTAAAATATTTAACTTTACAAACGGACAAATTATAAGACGGTCTTAAAAGTTAACCTTTAAGACTGTCCTTATAAACGTCCGGTCTTAAAATTAATTAATTTTTTTGTGGCCGTAGTATTATATGTCGGTCTTAAAAGGATAACTTGTAAGACCACCTATTACATATGTGCGGTCTTAAAACTTTTAGACTTTTATATTTAAATTTTTCCTTATTATGTTGGACCTGAAAAATATAAGTACGGATTTGTATGAGATTTCTCTATAAAGTAATTGAAATTTGAATTTTTTTAATAACATTTTTAAAATAGGTTGTTTGTTTGTCGGTATGAATAATATATTTAAGACTATGAAAATATGATCGGTCCAAAAGTTCTTTATATTTACGGAACTGCCACGGTCATTCCTTTAAGACAGGCGTTGACATCTCCGGTCTAAATGAGGCGGTCTTAAAGCCCTTTTTGACTGAATGTTTGTGCTGCTGCCTCACTTAACCTAAAATGGCAAAATGAAATGGGGCTCCGATCCACAATTCCCGGAGAGCGAAAATAAAATAAAATGGGCTTTAATTACAAAATTCGAGCCCAAAAATACATATGACTTCGGCTCCAAAATCAACCCCCTCTTGTCCGAATTTGCTCTTCATGTCTTCATAACAATTGTAGCTCTCTGAATCATCTGAAATATGAGACAAAAATGAGGCAAATCCGATGTCTGGTTCAAGAGTTATGGTAAAAATGGTGAAGCAATGTAAAACTGTAATTTATTATTAAATAATGGTTAAAATATAATAAAAGGCCCAAGGCCCAAATAAGTATAAAAGCCATTATTTATTAGCTAAGAAATCCCCTAAATTAAAAATCAAGAGACAAAAATTAGTGTATGAAATATTCAATTATCAAATTCCCCCCACACTTATCTTTTTGCGCTCTGAGCAAAATTCAAAGGTAAATACTCTTATTTTCTAACGATTGCTAACGATGCAAAAATTGAACAAAGAACCGCAAAGCTCAAAAGATCAATCAATCAAGACCAAAATCCATTCATCTCAAATTACAATTCATGGTAATCTCATCAATGATGCTAATCCGTAAGATGGTCTCTCAAATGATGTCAATCAATCAATCAAATCTCTCAAGTGTTTAAGGTAAATAAGTGTATCGCTAACAAAGTTCTACTCGAAATTTGCTCTACCATAAGCTTGCTCGATTTACACGTCTCCCATTTTTCATAACACATGCATGCACAAATCAAGAGCTTGTTATGAAGGTTGTAATGAGGTTAGGGTGAAGGTAGGTAATAGTATGGAATGAGAGGTTAAGCACCAAAGAAATCAAAAGAGCACTAATTAACACTTGATCATTCTTTATGTGAGAAATTTTTTTTTTTTTTACTTATATATCTCCTTTCTTTCTATGTATTTTCTTTCTTTATTTCTTTATTTCTTTTTTTTCTTTCTTTCTTTCTTTTCTGCTTTTCTTTCTTTCTTTTTTCTTTTTTTTTTTTAAAATGAAACTATACTATATACATAATCCCAATGACAAAAGCAAACATCCCCCACATTTAAGCGGCTCTAGCTGGCACGTAAACACAAAACCAAGGTGAAACCAATGCTCAATAAATTTTCAAGGTGCGGAATAAAATGGTTTTACGCTTAGGCTTGTAATGTGGCTTAGAAAAGAATGAGTCAAAAAGGCACAAAGGGCTAGCAAAGGGATCATAATGCAAGGAAAGGCTATTTGGCCAAAGTAGGGAAAATAAAAGAAAGAAAACAAGCTTCCGTCATACTTATGCACGTAAATGAAAAATGAAGTTTCAAAGAAAAGGAGCAAGTTCTAGAGAACACAAATCATGAGTAGATGCACACATGAAAGAAAGAATGGCAAAAGATGAATTCCATTCATACGGGCCCAAAACCTCACAAAGTCAATACCAACTTAGGCAATCAACAACATCAAATCAACTTCAGAGACATGTAATCGAAGAGTCGAGAATTGAGACCAAACGAATGATCCATTAAAACCAAAATGTCAAGTTCATAATATGTAGCAATCATAGAAAGAGATTGTATTTATTTCAAAAAAGAAAAGTAGAAAAAGGAAAACAAATAGAAGAAAGAGGGGAAAGAAAGAAGAATACTCCCGAGGGGTTTATGGAGGATAAGTGGCATCAATGAGGAGAATCTACGCTTCCTCGGTACAGCTGTTGGGATCCCTCATGAAATGGCTTGAGGCGATGCCCGTTGACCTTAAAGGTTAGATCGTGGGTGGATCACATAGCTCAACTGACACCAAATGGAAAAATGTTAGTGATCTTAAAAGGCCCATCCCATTTAGATCGAAGCTTACCGGGCATAAACTTCCAAGCGGGAGTTAAACGGGGAAGAACTTTACGGCCCAGCGAGAAAATTCTTTCCTCGAGAATATGCTTATCATGGAATGCCTTAGTCTTTTCCTTGTATAATTGCGAGCTTTCATAGGCATCCAATCTAAGCTCATCCAACTCTTGCAATTGTAGCTTCCGCTCCATCGGAGACTTGGCCAAATCCATGTTACCTTTGTTTAATGGCCCAATAGGCTTGATGCTCCAACTCAATCGGAAGATGACATGCCTTACCAAAGACAAGCCGATAAGGAGACATCCCGATCGGAGTCTTGTAGGCGGTGCGATATGCCCATGAAAGCATCCTTGTCGCTTACTCCAATCTTTCGGGTAGAGTTAACGGTCTTGAAGGATTTGCTTAATCTCTCTATTTGAGACTTCGGCAGTTGGTTTGAGGATGGTATCTTTGTGGAGACCTTGTGAAGCACTCCCATACTTGTGTAACAAGGCACCCATGCTTCGGTTGCAAAAATGGGGGAGCCTTGGTCACGATAATAGCTCTAGGAATGCCAAACCTGCAGAAAATGTTAGACCTAACAAAATCCACCACCACATGAAGAATCATTAGTCAGGGTGGCTTTCGCCTCGACCCGTTTCGAGACATAATCAGCGACCCCCGGTATGTAAGTATAACCATATGAAAGCGGGAAATGGACCCGTAAAATCAATACCCCTGAACATCAAAGATCTCACAAAACAATATAGGGTTTTGGGGCATCTCATACCTACGGGAAATACTCCTGCTCTCGGCGGTTATCACATGACTTACAAAACGAGATGGGAATCATGAAACAAGGAAGGCCAAAATAATCCTTTGTCTAACACTTTCTAGCGGTTCTTTGGGGTCAAAGTGACCACCACGTGCGCGAAAGCATGAGCAAAATGCAATATAGAGTGAAACTCATGATCGAGGCACACATCTCTAACTACTTGGTCGCTCTGAAATTTCCACGAGATAAGGGTCATCCCAAACATAATATTTAGACTCGCTCTTTAATTTAAGGGTTTGGGCCTTTAGTGGAATCTACATGCAAAACACCGGCTACCAAGTAGTTAACCTAGATCGGCATACCATGGAAGCTTACCTTGCGGCTGTAGAAGGCTGCTCATCGAGAGAGGAAATCATCCGAATAGAAGAGGGTGAGAGGGAGAATGAGTGATGCGACTCGGAGTGGTAGCTACCAGGTTTGTGCTCCACGTGTCTCGAATCTCAACATCAAACTCTTGGAGCAATAACATCCATCGGATGAGTCGTAGCTTAGCATCTGTCTTTTCAAAAAGAAACTTCAAGCGGCGTGGTCGGAGAAAACAATTACTCTGCTTTACTTTGAGATATGACCTAAACTTATCAAAAAGCAAATACAATAGCCAACAACTCTTTCTCGGTAGTGGTGTAATTAGGGGCGAGGATCCAAAGTCTTGGAGGCATATGCAATCACATGAGATGCTCATCAACTCGTTGTGCCAAGATAGCACCAACCGCATAGTTGGAAGCATCACACGTCAACTCGAAGGGAGGCACCAATCGGGGCTTGGATCCTTGGTATGTAGTTAGAGCAACGCTTCAAATGATCGAAAGCGCCTTGCAAGCATCATCAAATACAAAGTTAGTGTCCTTATGCGAAAGGTTGGACAAGGGTCGGGCGGTCTTGCTGAAATCTGAATGAAACTTGTAGCCCGATAGAAACTGCATGACCAAGAAAAAAGCGAACTTCCCGCCTGAGATGCGGGGTAAGGCAAAGCGATAATTACATCTATCTTAGCGGGATCTACCTCAATCCCTTTCCTAGACACTATGTGTCCCAAGACTATAAAACTCGACCATAAAGTGACACTTCTCATAATTCGGCCACAAGATTAGACTCAATACGCCTATGCAAAACTCTAGACAAATTAGCTAAGCATGCATCAAAATCGGACCATATACGGTGAAATCATCCATAAAAACCTCCATGCAATCCTCAGAAACTCGGAGAAAATGCTTACCATACAACGGCGAAAGGTGCCGGAGTGCGTTGCAAAGGCCAAAGGGCATCCTTCGGTAGGCATATGTTCCAAAGGGGCATGTGAAGGTCGTCTTATACGATCCTCGGGAGCAATATGGATGCGGAAGTATCGGAGTAGCCATCCAAGAAGCAATAATGGGACTTCCGGCCAATCGCTCTAACATCGATCAATGAAAGGTAGAGGGTAATGATCATGAGTGGCTTGGTTGAGTCTCTATAGTCAATGCAAACTCTCCAACTATTCGAACTCGAGTAGGAATGAGCTCATTCTTGATTGGCTACCACGGTGACTCGGATTTCTTAGGAACCCACGGTAGGGCTAACCCACAGGCTATCGAAATGGGATAGATGATACCGGCTTGCGATGAAGCTTAGTGACCTCCTTCTTCACCACATCAAGGATAAGAGGATTAAGGCGTCTCACGGGTTGCCTCGCAAGGCTTAGAGTCTCTTCCCAATCCAGTCGATGCATACACATGGAAGGGCTAATGCCAACGATGTCAACTAATGTCCCAATGGCTTTCTTGTTCGCCCTCGATAAGCTTAGCGGCTTCTCTTCTTGGTCGGGAAGAAGATTATTTGCCACAATACCGGCTTGGCTTGTTCATCCGCCTCGAGAAATGCATACTTCGGGTGATGCGGAAGGGATTTCAACTCAAGCTTGGGTGGTTGCTCGGTGGAGGGAAGAAGCTTGGGTGGTTGTTGCAACAACTCGATGTCATCGCGGAAATGCACGAAACCACATTCAAAAGAAGCGGAAGGGCGTGTGTCATGGCTCAATGTTAACATGAGAATCAAGCTCACCAAAATCGAGTTAAGCTCGTCAAAATTATCGAATTCGGGATGCACATTAGGATCGGGGTGAAGCTCAAACTCGAGAATCAATATCGAATCCACATGTAATGTAGAATCACCAAGCAAGTTAGAATCACCAAATAATGCGGCATTAAGCAAATCGGTGCAAACGAGCACCATTCATTATGCGCATGCACAAATGGGAGAATCTCTCGGATGCAAAATCGGGATAAGTCGGCACGCTGATCGGCAATAACATCATCCACGGCATCATCAATCACATCGATGCGAAAACATAGTGTTCTTCCCTAGGATGTTTCATGGCATGAAAATATTGAAATTCACGAGATATATCACCCAAACTCCATGGAAAGAGTACCGAATGCACATCTATCTTAGTCTAAAATTTGTTTTCATGAAAGGCCTCCTAGAATGATAGGTGATCTACTTATTGGGAGACTCGTCCTCCATATCCCAAGATGTAAAAATCGGCGGGAAATATCAATTCATTAACCTTGACTAATACATCCTCAACTAAACCCGGAAGGATGAACATTACTCTATTAGCTAGTTGAACAACAACACCAGTGGGACATAAAGGACCAAGACCAAGAGATTTATAAATAGATCCAGGCATGACATTAATAGAAGCTTTTTAAATCTAGCATCACGATCATCAAATCTATAGTTACCAAAGCGTGAGGATAGAAAGCGTCCCTGGATCCTTGCGCTTGCGAGGTATTGTAGGCTGGATGAGTCTTGATACATTACAGTTCAAACTTCGCTCGTTCACTCCCGCCCGGTCGCCTCTTGTTGGTGCAACTCCTTCAAAAACTTGGCATATTTAGGAATTTGTTTGGTAGCGTCTAAGAGAGGAATGTTGATCTCCACTTTACGATGTCTCAAGTATATCCTTGTCTTTTTTACTGCGCCAACTTCTTGGGTTGAGCTGCTCTTTGAGGGGAAAGGAAGAGGAATGAGGATGTCTTCTCTTCACCTTCCTGTATTTGCCTTTTTATTTTTAAAGTCAATCTTCCATTTTCGACTCTTTCGATGTGGAAGTCACATCTACGGGCGGTTTAGGTTCCTCCGGTGCTTGCACCGAGCGAAGGGAGATAGCACTCGCATTCCACCGGATTAGGAATTGTTTGTGAAGGAAGAGTGTTGGATCCTGAGGTTGGTGGTTGATGAAGGTTGCCCTTGATCTGTGTTTGCAAACTACGAATGGAAGTGTCGGTTCTTTGTTGGAGGCGCATATTAGGCGTGACCATTGCTTAATCATATCTTGATGAACCACCACTACCACTACTACTACCTTTCTTTGTTGTGTTTTTTGTGGAGGTGCACATATATGGGCTGAGTCGAGGAAGTGTTGTGGGCAAAGGCAAAGAGTCATGATTGCTATTGGAAATTACGTAGTCTGTGTGTCTGTTGGTAATTCAGGTTACGTGTGGTTACTGCGGATTTACGATTAGGATCAGCAAAGGAAATTGGGGTGATTTCACCAACTTGAGTTGTAGGTGTTGGAGAAGACATTGTCCTGGCAGTATTGTAACTCTGGAAAAGCTCCTGTACAAAACTACATTGGTGCTGATAAGCGGATGCGTAATTGGGAGCAAGAGTGGTCAGAATGGTAAAAAGTCGACAAGGAACCCACATGAGTACCCAATGCGAAGAGAGGAGAATGGACGGCTTGCACACAACCTTTTGAAC